>CAHIKZ030000374.1:605000-657500 GCA_903632075.3 Acanthosepion pharaonis | reverse complement strand
TACTCCAGCAGCTTCTTATTCCGCACTTCCGGTCAGTGGAACCCCCTCCCTCTTAATTGCTTCCCTGATAGCTATAAATTTCAAATATTCAAATGTAATGTCACTCGACATCTTCTGATGCCTTGATCCTGATCACCCTCCTTCTCTGTGTCCTTTCCTCAAACACCCCCCTCTTTGCTCCTGCTCTCACTTTCTGCGACACCTTGCGTGCTAATGACACTCCCACCTTTCCAGGGGTGAAAGACTTAATATATATATATATATATATATATATATATATATATATATATATATATATATATACGTGTGTGTATGTGTGAGTGTGTGCGTGTGTGTGTGAGTGTGTGAGTGAACCACAGACCTCCTGGTCGTAAACTTCTTTTATTGCTGATAATACACTGCAGAATCCGTCTTGTTAATGTGAATTGTTTACATCCGAATGGGAATAGAATAACTAAAAAAATGTCAACAAGGAAGAAAGATCAAAAGGAGAAAAAATGTTACGAGAACGATTGCTTTCTTTTAATTTATTTCGTATTGCACAAGATGGTAAATGTAGATTCCCTTCAAGATTTCAAGTGGCGGGCGCTCTTAAAGATAATGTGATTATTTCGCGTGATCAAAGTAAATACGTCTGACAGGATATTCCATGTTATCGTGTCTAAAATCTCCCCGATGTTCCGTGACTACTTTTCTTAATTCTTTCTTCTTTTCCTTGTTTCAATATGCACGGTTTCATTTTTCACTTCCGTCTTACTTATTTACAGCAATATGGCCATTGTGTTTCAATATTATTGTCTTTCTCTCTTTCAATCCCCGCCTTTTTTTCATTATACTATCCTTTTCTTTTCTTATTCTCTCTTTCAGCTTGCCTCAATTTCTTCCACATATTTCTTCATTCTATCTATTATCACCTATCTGTTTGTTAAACTCCTACCTCTACCTATCTGTTTATATTCTTTCTCTTTTTCAGCATCCACAATTTTGTCTACATCTTTCTTCATTCGATCTATAAGTTTGTTAACATCCTACCTGTATCTTTCTCTCTCTTCCTGAATCCTTTCCTTAAGATGCCTCAATTTTGTTTTCATACTTCCTAATTCTATTTCATATCTCCTATTAGTTGTTTTCTTCATTTCCTTTTCAAACAAACCGACAATGTCAGTGCCGCAAGAGGTCACTGGGAATGAAAGAAAGTGAAAAGACTTTAGTGAAGAGAATTGAGGGGTAAGGTCATAATTCCGCAATATAGAAGATGGCGATTGGCGTTGCATTTTACGTTTTTGAAGATTGTAGTTGGAAGGGAAGCAAGAAATTGCGAGGGACGTGCGAGAGAAGAAATAATCAGAATAGAACATACGGCTGCATCTAGCTAGTTCAAAAGTAAAACGGTGAGACCTATCTGCCAATCTAGTAGCACGCTTAAATTCATGCAGTCAAAGCACCAAGAATGGAAGTTATTCAGAACAATTGCCATAGAAAATGTTCTAGAAAAGACAGAGAGCAAGCTACGTTACATCGGTAAGAAATTGATTGATGTCGATATGCTAGGTCAGGACCAATAACATTGCAGACCCCTCTTTGAATTTTGTCAAGAATCTCGTGATATGTAGTCGGAGCATGAGACCAGATTGTTAACCCACTACCCCTATCCCGTTGCCTGCCTTAAATATCTCTTTCAGTTTTTCCAATTTCTTCTACATTTTAAGTCTGTCTACCTCGTTTGATCTGTTTGAAAGTTTATTATCCTTATCACTATCCTGTCTTCCATCTTTCCTAAATATCAGCCATCTCTTAAACTTTAACACTATGTGTCTCTTTCTTTGCCTTCCTGGGACCTAGTTTTTCGACATCTTATTGTTCAGACATATAATTTATATAAATTTCTATTCATTACCTTATTATTAAAATTTATCGTAAGTGTCACTTTCTCGAGTCCACTTAAACCCTAATTCAGCTTACTCTACTCGGAAGAGTGACATACTACTGTTCTCTTGCCTCTGTCTTCAAGATTTAACTTTGTGTTAAATGAAGAAAGACAAATATTAGAAACAATTACTCTTATGGTTCTTAAGTGATCATCTGTGGGTCCTAGTAGCTTTCTTATCTCTCAGTACCGCTGGTAGTCAGTGATCAAGCTCAAATAAGATACAAAAATTTACAATGCAGAGTTTTAAATAATGCAATTATCTATCACTTCGGATTGGCGCAACAATATCTTTCTTTCTATATTTCTCCCATTTCGTCTTTCACATTACAGTTTGTAGACATAGAATAATTGTTTGCTAAAGAGATATTGAATTTATAAAAAGGAAAAATGATGGAATTATAACTTCAAAAGTAAATTAGTATTTATTAATCTACATATACGAGCGCACTTAGAAAATTATATTGAGAAGCGAATTCAAATCTTGCTAGAATAAAATCATTCATTCTTCAATTCACAATGATTGCCTTCACGAAGACTGTATCGACCATGAAGTCTGAGATAAAATCAGCAATAAGAATAAGAAGTAAAATTAATAACAAAAGTTATTGATAATAATAGTTTTTCATGATACAATGCAATAATAATAAAGTAGAATGAATGTAATAACAAATGATTCTAATAAATAAAAAAACGCTTCATATAACTTGGTGCAGGAATCAATTATAACAATTTTAATATAGGAGATAAGGAAATTGAGCGTAAAATACGCAGACCTAGGGGTAGTTTCTCTGAACACCACAAGTTGCTACACAACCAAAACACTAACCTAAGAACATGGGTCATATTTTTAAATAGTTTCGTCAGATTTCGACTTTTATACAGATGTCATGTATGGCATCCATCTGGTCCAGACATTTCTAAACTATCTGCTGCATTACTTGCATTATTTACATTACTCGAACTGTTATCCTTGTGTGTCCTCAAGGACACATGGCCCAGAAGATAAAGATGGTGGATAGATCCAGGGACTAGATCCGAAAAGTTGTGAGTTCAATACCAGGCCACACCAGTGGTGAACCAAGAACACGGAGAGTTGAGTTAAGGGGAAATAACTGAGACACCCGAAGAGGCATGGCCCGTGGAACTAGAACAATCTACCCAGGTGGACGAAATAAAGGGTTCGGTTCGGAATTTCCGTCACCTGAAGAAGGTCAGAACGTACAACGTTTGAAACGTTGTGAATATGGCAATCAAGATAAGCATCATGTAAATAATGCACGTAATCAGAATACCTCATCTCAGAGATATAGACAGATATCTGCTGTATATAACATATTTCCTCAAAGGATTAAATATAGATTCGATAAAATAAATCATCTCGCTCTTAAAGACTGTAATACTTCATTAGATCTCATAGACTGGACTACTGAATCACAAACCATAAATTTTACCAAATAACAACAACCACATTACTTGAGGACTTACAACAGAATCAACTAAAATATTTATCACATGCATCTAGTAGGGAAAATATTAATATAATCAATACGTTTAATTTCTAAATTAAACAAACACATCACTTAGGAAGGAAAATCCCATTAGTACTGGAAAGAGCGCTAATAAAGGACTTGAGAAGCCTATTTTTCTGAGAAACTCTTTTAAGAGAATTATTTTATGAATTTCAACTGAGAGAGATACTCTTCAGTCAATGAATGGTGAATGCTTCCTTTAGGAGAACGGTTAATCTCGCCCTTACCATTCCCAATAATTAAATGTATATCAAATTAGATTGTTGGGAAGAAAAAACACAATAAAAAGATTGTATACATAATTATCAGGATAACAAAGAGTATATTGGTGCCGAGTAATAAAATATAACTTTGAAAATGCTTCATGGAAATATATAAAATTAACAGATTATAAGTGCTTTCATTCGGTTTGTTCTATGATCGATTGCAATTTTAATTCCAGAGAGATGTGTATGATTTGTAGCCTTTATTATTGGTTATGAGACGAAAGGGATTTGTTTATGCCAAAAACTAAGTTTTTTTTACGGCGGAAGAAGTTTGTTTTCAAACTTCTCTTTCCGTTATCCTAAGATCGTTCTTTGTTTTATCTTTTGTTTTATCTTATGTGTTTGGTTTACTAAGTAAGAACAATTTCTGTTCAAAAGTTGACTAATCTCACAAGGAAGTCAATTGATTCCCTCGAGTAGAGGTTCGTGATGAAACATTTATTTTCATCGAAGTTTCTAACGTTTACTCAGCAATATACCTGCATACAAATTGTTATTTTCAGAATATTTTCCGAAATCATTCTTCTTGCTATTATTCGATTGAACAGCTTCATTGAATGATAGATTCAATTATAATCAAGTATCTATAAATACAGAAACCTGTAAATATATTCTGCTGAAAATGAAATCTTCTCATTAGCTGTACCAAATGGACGAGTCGATATGGGGTAAACTACAGTTTTTCATTAATTTTTGGGATATTTACTCTCATTTGAAATACAAAATTACACAAGTATATTTATTACATGGTATATATTTTTTGTGACGTACGTCAAGACTTCAATGTTGAAATAAAACAGCATTTAATTACAACCACAACGACGAAATTATTCGTTCACCTATCAATGGAGAATATTTTCTGTCATTTCTCAGAATCTAATGCCCGTATGATGCCAGGTTTTTTTATTATGTTAATAAGTACAAAAAACAGAATATAAAACTCAATTTTCAGAATCATAGGTTAAATATAACAAATTTGACAGGCGACTTAGAAAAGAATAAGAAAAGACAAAATTATTCGTATAGAATAAAATATCGTTTTAAATTGATTGACTTGTGTAAGTATACGCAATTTACATAATTACTTTATCGGTGAAGTCTTCTAGATAACTTATTCAGTAGAATATTTGTGATAATTCCAGCAAAGAATATCACATAATGCATAGAGTGCCACTATTACTATTCTTATATTAACAACACGATTCGGAAGGAAAAAGAGATTAGCATTGATTTGAGGTTATTAACTTCCACCTAGTCTGGAAATAGTTACAGCTTTATTTCAAACCGGTTAGCTATCTCTACATTTACGGTACAGTCCGTTGTAAAGAAGTTTAAACAGTTTACCACGAGATAGAATTTCCTGAGCGTGGAAGAAAACCCAAATTGTCACTGAGAACTGCGCGAAAACTGTGTCGCGAGGTTCATATAAACCTAAGAGTTGTTTTGAAAGACATCGCCTAACGTTTGGATACGATGGGTAACAGCGTAAGTACTCGCACTATATAACGTTGTTTAAATACAAATTTGTTGTATGGAAAGCGACAACAAAGAACTCTTCTTCATAGACCATGTCACATTGTTTCTTGGTTAAATTTTGCCAAACTGTTCTTGGACAAAGAACATTACTTTTGGGAACAAGTATTATGGAGTGACGAAACAAACGTTGAGCTTTTTGGACGTAATGATGTAGAGAAGATTTGGAGAAAGAATGTTGAGTCTTTCCTCCCAAAGTAAACAGTAGCAACATTAAAACATGGAGGCGACTCGATGACTTACTTTCCAGCAAGATAATGACCTCCAAACATACGTCTAAATCAGCGGCTGCGTGGTTTCAGAAAAAAGATCACAGTTATACCATGGCCTTCAACGAGTCCTGCTCGAATCCTATTGAAAATCTATGGCAAGAATTGGATGTTCGAATAAATCGTTGGTCACCAAATAAACTTCAGGAATTAGGTGTAACCACTGAAGAATGGAAGAAAATCCCAGAAAAAAATCTTGTTCAAATCTTATCAAAAACTTTAGAAAACAATTGCAAGTTATAAAGATGAGAGGCCATACTACTGACTATTAATATTGTGAAAATTGTACAGTTTTTCTACTTTTCATACTGTACGAATAATTTTGTCTTTTCCTATTTTTCATAATTCTCTTGTCAAATTTATTGTATTTAACCTATAGTTCTGGAAATTGTGTTTTATATTCCTTTTTTGTTCATATTAACATAAGAAAATCCTATCATTATACGGGAATGGATTTTGAGATATGGATAAAAATATTCAAAATTGATAGGGGTACGAATAATTTCGTCGTTGATTGTAAATACTTAACAAGATCAAAGAAGTAAAAGCCAGGGAAAGATAATTAACCATTTCAGTGAATCCCTTGTTAGGAGCGCGGCTCGGCTTAACGTCTGGTAAATCCTAAAACAAAATCAAAATCATCGATGCACAATAATGCATCTTTGTTGTTGCGTCCGTGTGTTGTTTGATTTATTGAAATTGTCATCTTTGATAATGGCTTATGTAAGCCGAAAGCTTAGATTGGATTTAAACATGTATCAATATGGTGTTTTCCTTTCATCTTTCAATGATAATGTGATTAAGCTTATCAGACAATATGAAAGGAACTTATTTAAAATAAACCAAACTTGTCTATATTATTTAATGAAACCTGCATTAATGAAAAATGCTGCCTAAATATACACAATTTAAATATATATATATATATATATATATATATATATATATATATATATATATATATATGATTATTACTCAAAACGTTATTTTTAGTTGCTACCTGCTTTTGAGTTGCCAACCGTGTTTTTTTTTGTTTTTTTTTTTGTCTTTTTTATTTATTTATTTAAACAGTGACATCTAATAACAACTGATCTAAATTGAGAAGTCCTGCTAGAGAAAAATTGTGCCGGCGATAGAAATTGCAACTGTATACCTTTTTTCCCAACACGGAAACCACTTTTTGGGCTAATGTGTACCTCTACCACATTGGCTGCTGGGTATGTCTGACAATGTAAGGTTATTTAAGGAAACACGTTTTTCTACTTTGGTCGTCTACGATTTTATATCTGCTAGCTTCAGTTTCGTACCTGAAACTTAAACAACATTATTTTTTTAAAGATGTGATGGAAAAAAAAACGTATGTACCCAGAAGAGAAAACAATAATATAAAGAAGATATTAAGTAAGTTACTAACAAAAACAAACATTTTTGGATGGAAATATCAATAACAGGAAAAGGCTGTAACATTATATTTTACTAATTCAGCTAATCCAATATGTAAGAGCCACTCAAAATGAAGTGTTACTGAATGAGGTTGTTGTAAGTGTGTACAAGTAGGAAGTAAAAAGGTACACATTATAAGGATACGTAGGATAGATAAGAGTTGATCTTAAGAAGTCCAAATTACTGTAAATCTGTTTAAAAAAAGGTTTTATAAATTTCAAATGACAGCAGCAATAACTCTTACATTAATGAATACCGAATATTTCCTGTACAGGATCAGCTATTTGTGCCATACTAATTTATTGTACTGTTACAAATTCAATATATCCACCCCCCCCAGTCGACCAAAACTGTACCAATGAAATAAAAGATATTTTTATAAGCACTTTGAAATATCTGCGTTTTTTTGTTTTATTGTACGAGGATATTAGTTTTTTACGTTTAGATCAATACGCACATTATACACGTCTTCTTTTTCTATATCCTGTGTCCCTTCAGGACATTGACGATCATGGCTCTCCTCAATTTCCTGTATTTTGTAGAACCTAAATTTTTTATCTTTTTGGGGTCTCTGTTAAGTCCATTTCTGTTATCTATTTAATCAGACTCGCTAGGTCGGTAACGCGTTTTCCACTCACCTTCAACATCTCTTGAGAGTATCATATTCTTCAAACACTCTTTCTTCATCATGTACCCTGGAAATGTCAACACTGTTTCTGATGTTAGTAGTAAGTTATCTTTTTTTTTTCATTTTATCAAAAACTTTGTCGTTGCTCACATGTTCGTCCATGATATTTACACCATCCATTTTTATTACTTCCTCTCTTTTCCATCTGTGAAGTAATTAAGCATTCACTGCCATATATCAGGGCTGATATTACGTAATGGTCTCGTACTATTTTCTCTAACGAATGTTTCCTGTTTCTTAATATATTGCCTAGCTTTTGTTAGGCAACTTTCGTTATCCATTGGATTTCAGTGTCACACTTTCGATCCCCTGTTAAAATACTTTACAGATATTTAAATCGTTGTATTTGTTTGCTTTTGGTATCTCCAATTCAAACTAATTCACCTAATTTCTTTTTTATTTTATTTCAGTAATTGTAGCCTCTGTTTTTTCTAAGGTTTTAAGGAGTCTTGCTAGTTTTGGGCTCACCAATATAGCGCTTTGATCCATAGGGGCACACAAGTCATTTCACCACGTTAAAGTGTGTAATAATGTCAATTTCAACGGTATGGCTCAACCAACTCTTAGGTGTATACTACACCTGATAGGAAGGTTTGCGACAATTAACACTGGATCATAAAACTATGAATGCGATTGAGATTTTGCATGACTAGGGAAATGAATTCTTCATACCACATTAATCATCGAGACAAAGAAGGATTGATGAAACCGAGGGATCGGATTCTCTAGAAATAAAGAAGGAAAGAATTTTCATAGAACTTCATTTTCATTTTCCATCCTCAAAAGCATATCAACACTTGCGACATGTTAACAACGCAACCATTGAAGGTGGTTTTCTTAATCCGTCTAAGCAGAGAAGATCCCACTGTATAAAGAAAGGAATCGAGAGAACTAGTTAATGGCTTTCGGGTTCTCTAGAAATAAAGGAAAGAATTTTCATACCACTTCATTTTCATTTTCGATCCCCCGCAAAATATCACCACCTGTGTCTTGTTAACAACACAGTCAATGAGATTAGCTTCCTTAATCCGTCTGACCAAAGAAGATAACACGGGATTAAGAAAGTTTTAAAAGAGATCAAGAGATATATCTTATATATTTTGCCACTTGCTTTACAATCAAACATCTTGTATTTTTTTACATATGATCTCTGCCTCACACCTAAAAATGTCATAGCGTTCTATCCTCAATTTTTCATTATCAAACCTACGCCGAAGTCGTTCAGAATTTCCGACAAACCTCTTTTGCCTGACACTTGTTTTGTCTGACACGATCGATTATGCAGTTTGCAGCGTTGTCTTACCATTTTCAAAATCTAAAAGCATAATACGTTTTTCTTGAACCGTCCATCATCAGCCTTGAGGCCTGTTTAAAAGTTCAAATTTGCTGCGTAGGTATTAATTTGTTATTTCGAAATTCAGGACTTTTCATACAATTAGCTACTCCTTCTTTACATCTGGAAAGAGATGAAACGGTTTTGATCTTTACTGAACAAATAGATATTGTCGCTATTCAGCAGATAAAACTTTAGATTCGAATAAGTATTCAATTTATATATCGATAAATTAGCAAGTGACTCAGAATACGAGACGCGGTCTATATATTCCTGTCACGTATACTTTCGAGTATATGCATAGATAATGCAAAATAATAGAATCTGATGGATGATGCAAAAGATGAAATCAACTGTTTATAACTTACTTCAGATGAATATTTCTCAATATATTGAGTAGATTTCAATGATGTAGGCATTAATATCTTTTTATTTTCATCTGGTCTACCCACTTGACTTTTCTAATCTAATTTATAGGCGCATTCCCCATTAATTGTATTCCTGTCGCTTTCTTTTTCCCATTTTATTTTCCTTCAGACCAATTTAATTTCCATCTCCCCAAACAATAATCGTTGTTTTGCTAAACGCACTTCCAACAGAGACTAATTTAGTTAGCCATATATGTCTGAAATTTTGACATTTCCTTTTGTTCGTAATCTCTTTTTATTTCTACTCACTTAATTCCATTTTAATGGGAGTTAAGAGGTGTACAAAAAAAAAAACAGCACAAACATAGTTTTCTAATGAATTTTCGCCTGTTTATGATTTATTAAGGATTCTTGATATTCTTTTTTCTAAGTGGTTTTCCTAAGACTCAAAAATACAAAGCTACGTTTCTTTGAATTTCTTCGGTGAGGACACATCTTTATTGTACTTTGAATTATCTGAATTAATGTCTCGATCTTGATTTTAGTTACAACCATTCGGTCGTTGAGTTCTGCAGTCTTCTTCACGTGCCTGTTAGATTCAGCAATATCCGAGCAATTTTTAACAGAAACTTATTTTTATTCGGACAAGATTAAATGAAAATAAACAAAACAATAAGATCACACAAAATTATAATGACAGCAATAATAATGTTGAAAATAATAGTACTACTACTACTACTACTACTACTACTAATAATAATAATAATAATAATAACGACACGATTTAAGAAAATAAAATGAAAAGACACAGTGAAAAGGTAGGCGGATTTTGGATGTTTAATAATATTCAGAATCTACCGACATTTCGGCCATCAATTTGCATGAAGGTTATTAAATATGCAAATTACATATGCAAATTACGAATGCCCAAATTAACAGAATAACAGGAAAGTTCCTTGGGATTTATATTAAACTTTTTGATTAATTCTTCTTAGTAACTAATCAAACAATGAAAAATGTTAAGATGAGCACGATCCCCATCATGATACGTACGCTTCAGTTCCATTCCAATCATACTGGCCGCGTTTCATTTGTTTTGATCAGTTGATTACCAGTACAACCGTTTCTTTTAAGACAAGCGACGTTTGTACAAAGTCTTTTTGTAGATTTTTTTATACTTTTATACGTCTATGCAACTTTTAAACATAAATTAAAGACAGATATAATGTCGAATCATTGTTAAACATTGATAAACACTATGTCTTTTATTTTTCATTTCTTATATCGTTCATTTCACTAAGGGTTGAATCGTATTGGAAGAGAGTTTCGTCAATCAATTTTTAGATACTACTACTACTATTACTACTACTACTACTAATAATAATAATAATAATAATAATAATACAAGGACCTTGAAATCAAAATCTCAAAAATGTTGCATATGGGAACATCAATAAACCCTGTTGTATTTTGAGCCCTAGAATTGATTGGAAAATATTCCAGTAGACTAATTGAAGGAAGTCCTGGAAGCCCATGCCTTAAAGAAATAGAAAAAATTGGTCTCACGAGTACAGCCCACACCTTACGAAGGGATTTATCTATGTAAAATATGTTTGTGTTTTTTTTTAATTGGTCAGTGGAAAATTTCATGATGCCATTTCTAACCTTACGTCTCTGGGCGTGACCCGGAAATAAATTAGTACACACCAGAAATCAAAGGAAATAATAATAATAATAATAATAATAATAATAATAATAATAAGTTGAAATGTAGAATCTCGAGCAGATTTAATCAGTGTGACAAGTTACGAACCGATACAACTAGAATTGGCATGCACATTTTCGTAAATTCATAGAAGTCTACACAATTTGAAATGGGATTTTTTTCATATTCTAAGATTATTCTATGTGTTTACTGCAATTTACATCTGTGTTTTAATTCGGTTTTTTTCAGATTCTTCATTTTATCAGGTTACACATTTTTACTGTTATCTCAGCATATACAAACACATTTTATTGAACATTTAAACTACTATACACACTTGAATCAGACGATTAACAATAATGAAGATGGGAAATGTCACTAAATATCTAAACACGAGCATCAACAATCTAGAGCTGGTGACTTGTAGTTTCTTGAAGTTTCTGGCTGAAACTTGGCGGCAATTCTTATTATGAACAAGATGGATGAAGTAATAATAATAATAATAATAATAATAATAATAATAAATGATGGCAAGATAAAACTCTTCATAGTAATTAATCTGTTCATGAAGACAAACGTACTCAACAGTGGCTGTGTAGTGCAGGGTTGAAACCGAACGTTTTATTCTTGCTGCACATGCCCAATGCTTTCTAATTAGAAATTACCAAACACACATACTGAAAAATTATGTTAGCCCTAAATACAGATTCTGGGATAAATATTCAGAAACAACTGATCATCTTGTATTAGGTTATACAGTATTGATACCCACTGAATAAAAGCCCCAACATGATAGAGTGGGCCACTATCTGCAATTGAAGATCTGCAACTCCTACGGGAAGGAAACTGAAAAACAATTGTATGAACACCACCCAGACACGGTTATAGACATAGGACCTGTAAGCATGGGACATACAGATAGTGCAATCAAAGTTAATCGCTTAAACACTGTGATCAGAGACCCAAAAAATAGCCTTCCTATTCACATGGCAGTCACTTTAATGGATCTTTGAAGATCTTCAAAAAACTAACAAAATACAAGCACCTTAAAATCGAAATTTCAAAAATGTGGAACGTGAGAACATCAACAATTCCAGTTGTAGTTGGAGTCTCTAGGTTTCTTTAGAAAAAAGGATCCCTGGTTGCCCAAGACTTAAAAAATACAAAAAATACAAGTAGAGCTTAATCTTTACGAAAGGGTTTATATATGTAAAATGTGTGTGATCTGATGCCATTTCTGACCGAATGTCTCTGGTTGGGGCCCGAAAAGAAATGAGCATATACCAGAAATCAGAATACCTGATACCTGACATTAAAAGGAGTGAGATGAGGTTAATAGCTTAGATATGGCAATCATCATTTGCCTAAAATCTTCGGGATCATCTCCGAATCGGAGAGGATTTCAAATAATAATAATAACAGAATGTGTGATACTAAGTCAGGCATATCTCTCATAGCTTCTAATCGTAACTGATTGGCTCTGTTAATATATACATCTGTTGCCTGGTGAATTAAGTTATGTTACAGTGAAAATTCAGTTCAATACTAGAGAATTGCTTGCCCGTTGCCAAACTTTAAACAGATGGGCATGTTTCCCGTGGTTTGAATTGTGATTCATAAGTAGATATGGGGGAACACCTTCAAATGGGAGTTGATTGTTCGCGGCCTGAATATATTTATAACTGGACTATACCTGTCAGGTTATCCTCTGTTTTTATCAAAACGTATACCAATATCCCGCACATTTAATTGCGATACATATACCTGGTATAAGCTTATAAGAATCTGAGTCATGAGGATTACATCAAGTTTTTTATATTTATACAGTTTGGTAACGTGTATCTCTCACACGCATTATCAGTAATAATAATAATAATAATAATAATAATAATAATAATAATAATGTGAAACATTCCTGTAGAATAATGAGAAGAATTAGAAATCCGTGGAAAAATAGAAACTGTCCAGACAATTAGGAATACTGAAATCAACAAGAATACTGAAGAAGTCAACTTCCATCTATTTTATGCAATACGAGAGCCACTCAAGGTATAGGCTAACTGTTGAAATTGTTATGATGAATGAGGTATATGTTAGGAATTAAAAGAAGTGGTAGAAAGTGTAGATTATTAAGACAATTATGAGAGATTGGGACTGACCCTTTACATGAAAAGGTTAAGAGTGCAGAGTTCAGGGAATCTCCTAGAAGACTGCTCTTTTTTGCAATTAGAGGAAATGATGTTGCTTCGACTCCGGGGATATAGCATGTCATGTACTAATTACAAAAGTCTAATCTGATGGAACTAATGAAGCGTTCTCATCTAAACGCGAAACATGGAGAAAACGAAATAGCATAGGGCTACTTTGCATCGGTGGAAAAGATATCGCATCGTAGAGAGTAAAGGATTTTAAACTCGATTGAGACGAGAAAGTGTTAAGAATTTGTTAAGTTTCAATTAGAAATTAGCCCTTTTTATGGTTATTGTAAAGGTAAAACAAAGAAGAATGGGTCAGGTAATTCGTGGAGTTGATTGAAAGAGACCAGAATTTTTCCAGCATCCAACTGTAAAGACTTCTGCTAAACTGAAACAGTTTCAACTAGTTTAGAAACTCAATTACACTCATTAATAAATTAAAGAAATTAAACTTGCGGGAAAATGTTTAAGAAGGAATACAAAGACAGACACTGTATGTATTCTGCAGAACGATTCTAAGTGTAACATGTAATTCACGCAAGAGAATATCAGGTGATCTGAATCGAATTTTAATGTTAATTTAATTAGATTTACGATGATCACAATGTTTAATGTATTTACCTGAGATGATGTTGGTACAGACTTTGCACACAATATAACACTATACCGTAAATGATGCCAGGATGTACACGTGTGGGGGGGGGGAAACCGTTATCACAAGTAAATATATAAACGCTGATAGAGAGGCGGAAGGGCCGAAACTTTTACATCCTTCGAGAGAAGAAGCAACCATATTAGGAGAAGGCTTGAAATGGCACACTCCCTCGCCAACATTAAAAGAGTGAAGTCCAGTGTTAAATACGTGATAGGAATGAGAGGTTTAGCTTAGAGCCTTCATTAGTACAAAAGAAGAGATGACATTTTTTTTATCATCTACCCCATGCAAGGCAATAAAGCCATTAAGACACAAGGGTATACTAATTTTTTAGTCAAGAGGAAAGTAGATAGCGATTGACATTGCATTTGAATTTTGAAGGTCAAAGTTATCATAACTGCATGAGGCCGAAAAAGAGTTCCACAAACGAGAAGGGCGATAAAAGAAACTCACAGCATAAAAGCTATAATTACATCTAACCTCTTCAAATGTGAATTGATGAGAGGTTGCTGCCAGCCTAGTACAGTGCTTAAATTTATAGTGTCTTGGTACCATAGCGAAGAGCGATATTTATTCTGTTTATATACAGAAATGTGTCACAAGGCCGAAATGGAGAAAAGGACGGTAATCTTCTGTCTTAACGTTAAACTTAGTTAACCACAAACACTGACTCAAACATACAATAATATTCCTTACACCAAAACAACGCATTCTTACTTACCATTCTTACTTCATCCACCATAACACCTGAGAAACTCCATGAAGTCCTAACTAGTCCCCATATGTACCATTCATTGTTTGTGGGGAGAGGGGAATAAAATAACTATTTAAAATCTAGCCGCAAAAGTGTATTTACAATATAAAAATTAAAACTATTTTAAAATAATGGTTACTGTTAGTCTTTTTCCTCAATCCTTAAATTCGGCAGAAACATCCATTAAATGGACGAAATCAATGCAGGACTCTAATACTATAAATCAGGCATTCATTTCAAACACTCATTCAAACACAACAACAAATACGAAAATCAAACCCGAATCGAAAGGCGCTCTGCATCCACCTAAGAACTGCTCTGACTCACCTACTCTGGGGAGGGAAGAGGAATTACACTAAAGACAAAGTTTGGGGGCAGAAATAAAAGGGGCCAATGAGCATACGTCATCTAGCTAAAATAAAAACAAAACCCTAAAGACAAACGGAAACCTAAACTAGCCTAAATCCGGGCGGGGTTAGCCAAAGTTCAAAGTAGAGAAAACAATATCCTATTGCCTAACCGGAATCAATGTGCCACAAAATGTCAGCCCTTTTCACTCGACACAAACCGCGCAAGAATCACCCACCTTTTGTCAAATTGTGATGAATCGAGTCGCCGCTTTCCCGTCCTAATCTTGACTTTAAACTGATGCATAAAGTGCAAGATCAGTTGGGAAGAAATGAACTACTCACTCCTCACCACATAGAAACCCTTCTGATATGTCGTCCAAATCACGACTCTCATAACTCCTAGCAAGCAAAAGAATACAAAGGGTTCAACCTTAGTCAACGGCGGTAACACATTGGTACAGATAGAACTGACCTCGGCGACAAAGAACTTTCCGCACAGCATGCGAATCATGATGCCTTCAACAACGAAATGAAAGAAGGCGTGACCCAGGGTCTCGACCTCTCCATCACAGGGAATGAAGTTTTACCGACACAGAGGACCCTGCGAATCACCAACGAGGTCAGTGATGCCTCATCGTTATTGACGAATTCCAACCCGGGCGCCCACGGCTATATTGAGCGAGCCTCCTGCTTCATAAGATCGAGCTCGTATTTCCGATAATCACGTACAGACCCCCCTAAGTACAACATTAATTCCTTTCGAGACAATGCCTGGTCGTTGGAGAGGCTAGCCGTCGCCCGTAAGTGTTGTTTAAGAGCAATACGACATTCGCCATAGAAGGAGCACTGACCAGTAAACGGCTGGCCTCTTCCGCACACGAGTATGCACTTCTCAGAGATAGAACCTTCTTACGGGCGTCTTCCTTCCAGTAGGCGTCCTCCTCATCCGAATCGCGATACATTCGATCTAGGAAATGCGATGTGAAGCGTATGTTGACGAATTTCAATGCTAGGGATACCCAAACCACATTCAGATGGGTGGAAGTAACAGACAACCCCCAAGAAAAAGAAAAAGATCCTTACTAATGACATTAGTGTGGTAGACGGAAGTGGAAGCACGGAGAGTCGGTAAAAGAGAATCGAGTAGATGTCCGAGGCACTTTGGCCCTCCCCTTTAAGGAAAGATTCCTCCGAGCCCACAGACGAACTCTGACCTCAGCCTTCTCTTGTACGTCCGTTCAATTCATTCCCACATTGAGATCGGAACCGAACCATATGCCGAGTATCTTGACATCAAGAGGAACGGTCCAGGAAGAGAAAGGTTCCAACGCAAGAACGTAAAACAAAGATGACATCGGACAACCTTGACGAATGGACCGAGAGACTACAAAATGCACCGATCGTATCACATTCAGGCTCACCAGCGCACCTAGAAACGCATACAGAAACCGGATCCAGGTGCGAAAGTACGGCTCGAGACTGCGTCCGAAAAGACAGCCCCCAGAAATCGATGGTCAACCTTATCGAATGCATTGGATTGTTCTAAATTGATCAACCCGGCTTCACTGTCGACTTGCTCCATCATCAAGCGTACCATATAAAACGCGTCCTGAATAGTGCTGCCCTTTACACCACAAGTCTGCTCGGAGCCAATCAGACTAGTAAGGACAACCTTCAAACGGTTTGCCAAGACCTTTTCAAAATATTTAACTCTCTATTTAACATAATTAAAGGCCGAAAGTTACCCATCTCATCTCCAGCATTCTTGCCCTTGCGTAGCAACTTGATCACACCCCCGGTGAAGCATTGAGATATAGACTCCTGTTTCAACCAGTCAGCAAAAAAACAGAAACGGGCGCCTGCCTCAAGTACACTTCATAGGGTAGACCATATAATCCCGGAGATTTGTCAAAGCCTACCTGCTTTATCACTTCACTGATTTCCGACTCTGTGATGGGACGCTCGCACCTAGCCGCCTCGAGGCGATGATAGTCACCAAAAGCTTTACATATGCCCGCGTTTCTAGTCACGATCCGATTATCCGTCATTGTGACGCACGCGATATTTCGAGGAGATGCATTCCTAACTTCTTTTGTACGCAGTTCAACGGGCATATTTGTTGCCTCCGAGGACATTCTTTTTAATCAAGCCCTAACTACCACAGTTTGATCCTTCTTCATAAAGCCAGGAGGTCAACTCTATCCTATCTAAGGCTACGTCCCCACTATCGCCCGATCAATTCTTTGCTCACATGCCGTTTGCGCCCCTAATCTATCTCGACAGTTCCCGTTGTAGAATTAGTAGCAGCTGGTCTCGGAAATCTTACTCAATAAATACTGAGTTCAATTTTCAGTAGCCAGCTATCTTAAACTTAGGCTTATCGAAGCTTACACGAACCCGGACAACCTATGATCCGAGAAAACTCTATAATAGAAACATCGACCCTCCTAATTAAGACTTGGTCCAGGCAGCTAGAATGCATTTCTGTATCGCAGCCTCCCCTATTTGTTCAAGTCCACACTACTTACCGAGTACTTATCGACAAGATCAAACTTATCAATAAAGTCACAAAATAGATTCACGTCCAGGTTGTTATACGATCTGTTTTTATGGTAGCATCCAGCACGGAAAGCCTGCCCGCCGGATCCGCGAAGACAAGAGCACACGCAGTCTTCAAAAACTTGCTTACCAGCCAGAAGACACCACTCGAACATCCATCAAAACATGATGAATCAAAGGTAACCCCCCTAGACCGAATGCCTTCATAATCGCCAGTATAAAACCGGATCTCCTGCACACAACATATATTCACCCCGAGAAGCTGAAGGTCCTGAGAGAACCAGAGAGACATTATCGAACCAATTAGGGTCGCTCTTTTGCATTGAACATGGCCGGAGTGAGAACACCGTCGGCCTGTCCCATTGATCCGGTGCCTATCTCATTTTAATGGTACAATGAAACGCTGATTTCAAAGCCCTATATAAATGGATGAGTGAATGTTAACGGGGAGCTGACCCGAAAAATATTTTTTTAATTCTGACATTTGATTGTCACTTATATACGCCGCTGGGGGCATTATTTTGAGAGACATGTTTGAGTCCTCTATCATTCCCCAAATCTGCCGCGTACCCAGTCCCGGTGACACAAATGTTAGCCCACCTTCTCCTTTTTTGTGTTCTGTGAAACTTCTATCTCCTTTCCAATCACTTGTCGTATATTCCACAGACACCTCAGATCTTTCGAATTTCCGGTCTGTGCACACACTCAATCTGCTTTGTTCAGAGGATACGCATCAGACGTCTTCCCTGGGCAAGTATGGTAGTTTGAGTTTTTTTTCCTCTTGTCCGCTAAAACCGTGGTTTCGAGACTTCTGTTCCTTTTTGATCCTTCCAATTTTCTGGGTAGGTGAGTAGGTGTGGGAGTAGGAGTAGTTTTGGGTGAAGTTTTCGGTGTATGAACAGGTGTGTATTTGAACAGAGATGACAGTGGCAACGGGATGCCTTGCACTTATGATTTTGATTTGGTAGGTGTGTTAGTGATTTTGATAAAGGTGGCTGTGTAAGTGATTTCTTGGTTATTGGGGAAGACGGCTTTTGTTTCTTAGCCCGCTTAACGTCCAATTCTTCCTTTAACTTCTTGATTTTTTTCAATTTTCTTCCAACTGGGTTTGTTCATCTTCTGTACCTCCGATGTACTTTTACTATATGAAGCCAGGGCATCGCCCTTAGAGCTAGTAGAAGGAATGGGTCTGGAAGTGTTATTGTCTCTGGAGTCATAATTGAACTGAGGCCCCGCTGTTCGGCTCTTCACTCTGCCCGTACCAACGACACGTCATTCTCCTCTTTCTTTTTCCTTATCCTCAATTGCAGAAGCCGTCGGTTTTAGGGGAACGTGGGACGGGACCCAACCGACGGTTATTCCGCTGGCAGGCCTATTACAGGCACCGCAGAACTAACAGTATCGGCTAGAGGGTTATTTTAGTCTTCAGCGGATGGAAGACCGGAGGCCTTCTTCTCTGGACAGGAGTAGGAGCAGTGACCAATCTCTTCACACCCCTAACATGTAGGTCTTCTGCTAGTCACGATGACTGGCATTTCCGGCCGCAAAAGTCCAAACAGTTGGGGACGGAGACGAAAGCCAATCGATCGAGCATAATGTCAAAGCTTCAGCCTAATTTCCGCAGGTTTTTGCTTACAAAGTGAATTCATAATTTTACTATTTAAAGAATAAATCCAAATAAAGTTAGTATCTTTTGCGTTAGATATATTGAATGGAAAATATTTTCAAACTAGAATTCTAGATATGAATCAACACAAGCAAAATATGCAACATTTCACTGTATACGATAAGTAAAAAACTGTGTAAGAAATGGTAAAATATTACAAAACAAGCAATGAATAAGATTATTTAGAACATTTGTTAGATCATCATTAATGATAACAAAAAATAGATAAACGTGTATACAAACCATAATACTGCCCGGCAAAAATTATAAGATAAAATCTTTTCAATTTGCATTCTTTATTGAGAATTGAACTAAAACTAACACACTGTATAATATATTAAATCATGTGGCTAAATTGTACTTTAAATAAATGAAGGTATTAGCTGATGTCACAATAATTTAGTACTTATGCGCCTTGCATCTTGTCCGTATACAGTTTGTGAAACTTCAATCACGTTGGAAAAATACAATTTGGAAAAAATATTTTGTCATTATTTATCATGTCAAACACCAATTTTCAAATTAAGTGCAATATGACCTACACTACTATAACAATACACTAAAGAGAGACCAATATAAGTATGCTTAAAGTTGCAATCAACAGGCATTGAGATAAGTAGAAACCAGGGAAAATGAGGGTTAAAAAGTAGGAAAAATGCAATTATATATCAGCTGAGAAAAAAATCGAAGAAACAACACATCACTCAACAGGAATAAGGCTATGCAAAGGAAACCTGAAAAGAGAAAATAAGTCAATTTAAAAAGTGACACAAGTATATAATAAGAACAAATCAGAAAAAGGCCATGATTGATATGAAAACAGTAATGGTGCCGGTGTGGATTTAAAGATGAAACAGTGAGGGCAAATATTAGATGATGCAGCAAATTAGGCGAGACAATAATCTACATATCTGCGTGGGGATTTTAATGCACTGGTAACTGTGCAAGCGACAACATTTTTTCAACACAAGCCATTTTATATGCATAGCCCAGAATTTTTGTCCGAGAATCAAACTAAAAAAACCTGTGTGGCTATGGAATTGAACAGAATCACCCAATTCATATGATATCATTGTGTCTGTTATTAATAAACAAGTATATATCATGTCAGATACAGGAGATCCCTGTTCTGTGGACCACAGAATATATCTGAAAAAAATAAAAATAAAAAAGTCGTCCGTTTATTTCCAAAGAACTGAATAAAAGATAACATTCATGTCAGCCGTCATCTGTGTACTGAGAACTATCTGGAAGAATCTGGGGAAAACTGGAAGAACTTTAATCGAAGGGAAAAGATTCATGCATCCACAGCATCGTTGAAAATCATTAGAGACTGTTCAGAATATTGGAGTATTAAGAAAACATAGTGTCACTTTAACTTCATTGGAAACCATCAGTTGTGATTTGTGTGAAAAAGTAATGAAGCAAGTGATTCTTGATTAATGGTGACCCGGATGATTTATATAAAAATTAAAAATATTTTACACAACTCAAAATCTGTTTAACTCAAAAAATAACTAATTCTCTGGGAATTTCAAACGATCGGTGAATGCACATGTGGAAAATATAGATGACAATTGTAGCCGACATTATTGCAGTGTTTGAAACAGTTCCAGAGATCCTTAAAAACGGATTGAAAAGACTACTACTCTCTCAAGCAAATGTGCAGAAGTGTATCAAGAAATCAAAAGAAAATAGTTGAATCCGTCAACACAACAATAAAAAACAAAATTTCCACAGGTGACAGTACTTGACGTAATTTTCAGTTGACAATATGAATATAATAGCGTTTTCTAAATTCTTCCAGTTACTAAGGACATTTTGTTTTGTTATTAGTTACTTTGTTTAAATAAATTAATTTCGGTTTTGTCATAAAAAAAGTACTACATGAAAAAGTAAACTAATACTATATTTTTCCTATTGCCTTTTACATTCCTATATATATATATATATATGTAGTTACCTATATATATATATATATATATATAGGTAACTACACTCGTTTCGGAAAACCTTCGGTTTCTTGATTTGCTAATGGTCAAATCAATCTCGAAGGAAAAAAAGGTTTTAAAAAAAGAAAGAGCTATGACCATGAACGTCTGTCGAAAATAATCGTCCAACATACAGGTCCAAAGCCCAAAGAAAAAAACCCCGATACGAGTAATTAACTAACTTAAAAGTGCTCAATACAAAAGTAGAGCAGACCTCGTCAAACCTAGAAAGCCAGACAAACCTACCAAGGTTTCACCTAAGTGGGTCGTCAGGGAAATCTGGCTAAAGAGTTAAAGAAGACTGTATACTTATAGGCGATAAACAAAAGACCAAGACCACGGTAGACAAAGGTATGTTTGTCTGGCTCTCTAGGTTTGACTATATATATATATATATATATATATATATATAGTTTATGCAAAACTAATGTAATCCGTATGGGTAGACCCAAGGAGGAAGATATCCAGAGAGCTCAATGTAAATTCAGAGCAAATAAATTTGAATAAAACAGACCACTTTAAGGTTCCATGTAATAAATTATTTCACTACACCCCTTGGAAATGGTACATCTAACTCACTCATGTCTTCTCCCCCCACCTCTCTTCCTCCCTTCGTTAATTTACATATGCTTAATACGGCCCGTCAAAAATGTGAAAATTTCTTTTCATTTTTCATTTCAACCTTTGGAAGTCAAGTCTGATGATCCAGAGCCCTTTAAAAAGGGCTGTGGTGAAATAATTTATTACATGAAACCTTAAAGTGGTCTGTTTTATTCAAATATATATATATATATATATATATATATATATATATATATATATATATATATATAATCTCTGCATAACTTTGGAGATATATATTAAACCTGAAAACGTATGTTAAACCTACAACTTGTTTCGGTCTTCAAAAGTTTTTCATATTTCTTTATCAATGCTCATTGCATTTTCTACTTGATTGTTTTCATTTAATCTGTTCTATGTTTATTTAAATTAATTGAAGCTGGCTAATCATTACAGTCATTTTCATGTTTATTCATTTGACGAAGACCTTCTCTAATAATTTCTTTTGTAATTGTTTCTTTCTTTCCTTCTTTCTTTCACTTTATTTTCTCAATCTCTGCCCGACAAAATCTATTAACACTTAACAGATTTTTCTTACGAAACCTTCGAGATTTGATACTTTTCCTTGTTCTCTTATATCCTTTCAAACGACAAGTTGGCTCAACTGGCAGAATTATTTGATAAACCCCATTCAGGAGATTCTGAGCATTCGGGGTCAACATAATCTGCCATCTTATTGTCCAAAGCTGTCAACATCACCTTAACGTGAAATCCGAAGTGAGATCAACTGTCAACTTGGCTGTAATTCGGACCAATATGTTTCTACGAAATATAAAACTCATCCACATTGCTTCTCTACCCATAGGGATTATCTTGACAGTGAATAAGAATAGGAGATAAGATAAGAACATAAAAGACATAGATAGGAATAAGATGGAATATAAAAAAGTGTTGGAAGGAAAACCAGATGGACGAGGTAAACTGAGGCCACATCAGGTGATATGGTTTGTGCTGAAATGGCAACGGTAAAAACCAAAAAGACAATCTGACGTTGAAATTTGAGCCTCTGTTCATGTCGTTCAAACCCGTAAAAGCTCTTAATAAATTACATCCTAATCTTTTTAACAAGCTTCACAACGATCACTTCCAATTCCTTCTCATCATCGCCAAGAAGTTCTACAGATTATATAAACAGTCATAAAAAAAAACGGAAGATTACCAAGAAGCGAATTCGTAGCAGTGGCAAAGATACACATAATTTTCTGAGGCTTGAAAGTTGTCTACAACTACAGCTAGAGTGGGTGACTGAGCGAAGGCCTTAGGACAGAGGATTGTTACCTTCTCCGGCAAGTGGGGCACGGGGTATATCACAAGCATGGATTGGCACTATAACAAGGCCTCTAATCTTACTAGTCTGAAATGTATGCAATCAGATGAGGGGATCAGGACAAGTATAAAAAGAAGAACGTGAGGCTAATTCAGTTGGTCAGTATTAAAAGACAATTCTGGTCAATCATTCTTGATTGAGTAATACCACATGAAACTGTCATTAAACCTATATGGCCCTGCTTGCTCTTATGATGACAATAATTTATTGGTTTAAATATATTTCACATACAGTTACACATACACAATCGTACAAATATACAAACATATTCCTTGCCTGGGTTTATTAGTTTTAATTTTTATAATTAAAACTTGCTCTTTCTATTATCATATATATATATATATATATATATATATATATATATATATATATATATATAACAAGTTAACAAAATGTCCACCACAACAAAATGAACAGATTAATTTTGAGAATTATTTAATAAATATTATAAATAAAATAGAAGCAAGAAAAAACAATAATAAATGTCAAAAACAATTATTTAACGATATTACTTTAATAAATAACTAAAATAATTTATATTGAACCAGATAAATCACGAACAATATATTAAATGGTGCCCATTAATTATAATAGACTAATAAAAAATAGACATACCTAAATTTTATAAAACCATTAACTGTGAATCAGAGTGTAACATAAATAAAGAAGAAAAAATTATAGCAAGAAAATTAAAATTAGATAACAAAATAAAACAGTAACCCAAATTAGAACCATTTACTAAACTAAAAGATCGTAAAGATATATTTTTTAAAAAAGAACTTACATGTAAATTATTAAGTGCTACAAAACGTAATATAGGAAAATTAGCAAACGAATAATAGAAAAAAATGTTCAAAATTAAGAAAGGTATTGAACATAAATCAATGGAAGAATATAAAAGAAAACATCAATTGGTTTAACAACATTACAAACTAAAATAAATGCAGTTTTATACAAGTAGACATCTAAGTATTTTATCAATCAGGCACCAAAAATATATTAAATGAAGGGTTAGATTTGGTTAAACCACATATAAACATTCAAGAAAATTACATATAATTAATTATCGTAGAATATCACTATTATGCTACAATAATAAAATATGGTTAAAATACACAATACCAATAAATATGACGTAACAAGGGTTAGTTATGATGGAGCGAACGAACAAATAGTAATATATATTACACATGATTTAGCAAATACAATTAACAAAAAGATATAGGCCTATATAGAAATGATGGTCTAATAATTAAAATCAATTACAATGATAGAGAAATAGAAATATAAAAAATAAGAAACAAGTAACAGAAATATTTTAAAAAATTACAATTTATAATATCTAAAAAATCTTAATGCAACTTAAATAATATATATATATGTATATATATATATATATAAATTCTAACTATATATATATATATAATTAAATATAAAAAAATCTAATGTCATATAAAATTAAATCTATATATATATATATATATATATAAGCTAATACATATATAAAATCTAACTTAAAAATAGTAGACCTTATTAGATATTACATTTAATTTAAATAACAATACATAAAAACCATATAATAAAACATATAATGACCCTATATACATGAACAAAAACTCAGATCACCCACCTCTTGTATTCAAACATCTATAAATATCTATTAATTAAAGAATCAATTCTAATTCTAGAAATGCAAACATATTCAGTGAAAATAAACAAATATATGCATCGGCTTTAAGTAAAAGTTAATATATGAATAAATTAGAATATATAACTACAAATGATATACACAAAAATTAAAGGAAAAGAAATGTTTTGATTTAACACAACTTATAACAATACAATAAAAATCAGCTATATTTATTAAAAAAAATAATACAGAACAAAACATATAGTAGCTATTATACAACATTTATGAAAATATATAACAACATTAAAATATCATTCAAATAATATAGATATGAAAACAGTTCAGCATTACCTATATATATATAAGGGACTCAAAAAAATATACCTACAAAATTCAAATGGATTATAATTAAAAAAAAAGTTTACGTGAAAATGTACATTGTGTCCAGAAGAAAAATTATATATTGTAAATTTTAACAATCAAATCAAATTATTAAACAATAGAAAGAAATTAATGGGTAAATGTAGACATTATAACACATATCTACTTTGTAAATTATACACAGCATAACATAATTTTCCTAAATTTTACATCATTTTAATTTAGATATATATAGATGTTGGAATATATATATATATATATATATATATATATATATATATATATATATATATATATATATATATATGAGGAATCTAAATGAAATAATAATAATAAAAAAAAAAAAAGTATTAATCTACAAACCTGTGTGTCTGAAGATTTGACGTTTTTAATATTTTTTATTGTTCAATATATATATATATATATATATATATATGAGTGTGTGTGTGTGTGTATGTGTGTGTGTGATATATAAGTATTAGAATCAAATAATATCAATAAATTACATCTAAATAAAACAAATTAACCAACAACTATATATATATATATATATATATATATATATATATATATATAAATAGAAGAACGAAAAGTAATAATTATAACTATATAATATAAATATATATCATGAAAATAGAGAAAAATGTATAATGATTAAAAATACACAATGGAAAATATTCAATGTAAAAACAATTATATTGGAAACTGTCGGGCAGCCTTTAAGCTAACTTCTGTGGAAGGCTCTTGAATGGGTGTTCATGACAATAGTTGGTCCTGTGGGTATGACGATTACGTCTTATCGTAACGGCCCCGGTTCGATTGTCGGTAGCGGATGCGCATTGCTGATGAGGCCTAAAACGACCGTCCAGTGCAGTTTTTTGAGGATTCTTCTAGACTTAATTATGATAATTTCAATGACTCTAATTTCTAGCACTTAATTTTATTTTTATTTATTTATTTTTATATATATATATATATATATATATATATATATATATATATATATATATATATATATATATATATCTCAGTGTGTCATGTATTTATCTACTTCCGTCTCTTATCTATCTATCTATAAGTTTTGTCATCTGTTTCTTTCTGTCATCTATCTATCTATAATTTTAGCTATCGATCGCCCCCTCTCTCTCTCTATATATATATATATATATATATATATATATATATATATCTAATATAGATAGATAGATAGATAGATAGGTAGATATTCCAGTCTATCATCTATCTATACGCGCCTTTAGGATTTTTTCTTTTTAATTGATTCGTATCGCAATCCATTACCGTTGATCATCATTATCATCGTCATCGTTGTCGTCATCATCATCATGGTCGTCGTCATCATCGTCCTCATCTTCTTCTCATCATTATTGTGCTTATTTAATTTATAGTAAGAAACTCCGCGACATATATGCCTGATATACCTTCATCAGGTTTGGTGTCATGATGCGTATGCTTGCATTTTATTATTTTACCCCAGCGTCACTTTGGTGAGCACTCGATAATATGTACAAGTAAAGTTATGAAATATTTTTTCTTGTGGAATTGTATTTTTCATATAAAAAACTAATTGCTATCTCTTCATCGTTCGTTTCGTATCGTGTTTCTATTGTTCTTTCCAAAGTCTTTTCAATTCGTTCTTTTATTCAGTCATTGCGAAATATCATCAAAAAAAGAATAAATAGAATCTCCTTTCATACAAATCATTTTGAATCATTATCTTCTCCATTGTTAAAAAAAAAGCGACCAAACGCCACGTTCTTTGCTATAAACTCTCCACTGATCTTGAGCCGATCACATATCACACTCTTGATAATTCAATTGGATACTTGATGAAACGAAAACAAATACTTGTGTAATCAATCACAATACAAAAACTCAAAGTTATGATCGAGTGTCTTAGGAATAACTGGATGCTAGTGTGCGGTTTACAAGTACTTGAGATTATGTTTGAATGCCATCCCCAATAAATAACGTTTCTAGCAGCTCTTCATCCAAACAGAAAGTGCGCTACTCGAAATGTTACCAGAAATCTCTTAATTTTCCTTGATGACGAAAAGAATATTTATAAAATCAGAAAAAAGAAAATTCAACAGGCATGACAACAGGCTGGATAATATTTAAAAGAATATAGAATTAGCGATGAATATCTGTATTTATTTATACTTAATTTTTGTTACCATATTAATCAGACAAATAATTATGTATTTTAAACAGTTATCGATGAAAAGAGATTATTCAATGAAATTTATAAAACTTTATATTGTGCACTTATATATTTTGCTATAGCCTTAGGGGAAGAATGATCAATATTGGAGATAGAGAGTGTGTATATATATATATATATATATATATATATATATATATATATATATAGTCTTCCACAGACAGACAGTTTCACTGTATCAGATCTCATCTGTGTGACTAGACGCCCGGTTGCCTCTAGCTAGGATCGAAACCCGACTGAATTGGCGTCAGTCGGGGATTCTACCACTAAGTCGTTGGCCTACGGCAGGGATGAAGGTGAATTTAAGCGTATTTATTTTTAGATAAGCACACAGTGGCTGAGAGAACTCGATTCGATTTACCGAAGAGTCTTGCATTATTAGCCGTAACAGTCACTGTTTACAAACCCACACTTCCTCCCCAGAGAGCTCAACCAAAATATAATTTTCATGAGCATATATATATATATATATATATATATATATATATATATATACTCTAGGGGTTGTAGTCGTTTGAAGGGAAACGACTCAGGCTGTCCTTTGTTAAATGTTGACGTTGTGAAAATGTATTTACTCTGTGAAGGTGATCTAGACATTGTGCACATTACTGTCTCGGTAGTTGTTTACATCGTTGACTTCTTTCTTTTTCTTTCCTCGTTCGGGGTTTTTTCTTGCCAAATGTATGTCCATTTCAAGAAGTCGTTCCTTGCAGATTAACCACAAATTCTTGATTGGATTTAAATCAGGAGAGTTTCCAGGCCAGTCTGTAGTACTTTGCCAGTATGTTCGTGCAGCATTACAGTTTATTTACGCCGTAGAACAACTAATCGACAGTCGAGACAGTAGTATCCGAGCGTAATAAAAAGCTGATGCATTCACAGATGACGCAATATTTTTCCTATTACTGCGCACCATTGAAAATACCCTAATCCGAGGAAGAAATAAATAAAAACCGATTGGATGGCGCAACAGTGTTGGGGAGAAATAACAAATAGATTATTTATTTATTTTTTTACAGAAAGGTTCCCACTGGAGGTAGTGGGTTGCATTAAGCGGCTGCTTATGTGGTTAGGAGGGAAGGATAATGGTTAAGCCTAGACTTGAACATGTTAAGATTTTAGTGATCTGGGAAACATACACTTGGGAGTCGGTTCCACACAGAAGCGGGTCAGAGGAAGAAAATAAGGAGTTTAAATGATAATAGGAACTACATAGATACACTGTTGATAATAATCAGAAAGTTTTAGGGGACATACATTGAATAAAGAAGGCCCGGGGAGTTTTAGGGGACATATATTGAATGAAGAAAGCCCGGATTTTAGGGGACATATATTGAATAAAGAAGGCGCGGGGAGTTTTAGGGGACATATATTGAATGAAGAAAGCTCGGATTTTGGGGGACATATATTGAATAAAGAAGACCCGGGTAGATTAAAAGACACAGAGTATATTGAAGGCTCGTTACGAGACAGGTAAGCAACAACGAGTACCTGACCTACTTCAGTAAGATGAGTAAGTGTATAGCAAAGCAAGGATCACAAGCCCAAAGAGTTAGCGTAAGGGAATAAAGAGGTAAGGGAATAAAGTGACACAATATATTGGTGAGATATGGTCGTCCACGTACTGAATGAAAAAATTAAATTATAGAAAATTATAAAAATCATACAAAATGAAAATTAAATAAATGAATTCTTTAATATTAGAGAGCACTCATACTTGTTGCTAACGCAAACAAATAATGATAAGGAAAACAAAGATGTAAACGTTTATATATCTGTAATCCTTGATGTTCCATACCATACAAACACACACACAACTGCATGTAAGTTTATACATACATACATACATATATATATATATATATATATATATATATATATATATATATATATATATATATATATATATATATAAAAAAGAGATACCGTATGAAAATATCATTAAGTATATATATATATATATATATATATATATATATATATATATATATATATATACTCGACTCTCCCGTCGAATTCTATGTATGAGGGTCAAGCAGATTAGTTTCTAGGAAACAGACGGCCCGACAACTGCACATGAGATTTGATTATAGTGGTGAAGTTTTGGTGCAGGACCATCTACACATTTTGAAGGGCCGAATGCAGAGACCTGTTGCCCTACGTGCCACAGGGTCCCCAAACTACCCTCCGCAGATTTTTTGAATTTAGAGTTGTCCTTCTCCTAGACCAGTTGCTATCCAAGGCTATAGAACCCAGTATTTACCCATAGCTGGAAGGAGAAGAAGAGAATTCACACCTTTCCCAAGTATCAAGCACGTAAGTAAATGTGATGGATTCAACCTCGGCTCTCCGATTCCTCAATCCAAGCCGCTATCCATTACTCCACCGTGCCTCCTCAATATATATATATATATATATATATATATATATATATATATATGTGTGTGTGTGTGTGTGTGTGTGTGTGTGTGTGTGTGTGTAAAAATATAAAAAATAGGAAAGAACTCGTTAGGTAAATAAACCAAAGTTCTTTAGTATTTTTGTTATTATTTTTAAAAAATACTGCTGGATACAAATGTAGAGCATAAATATAATTATTTATTTAAAAATATGATTCCAACGCTACATAAGAGTTCTCATGTTTCAAAACAAGAGCCGAAAACTGCAATATAATTATTTGAATAAAAAATTGAATTAAAGTACCAAGCTCTGTTCCATCTTCAAGCGAAATTTTTTTTTTTTTTGAATTCACCAAAATTGAAAACAATAGGCAAATTCCGTTAATAATGAGAAAGAGACTCGTCTCGACAGAGATAGTGTCTATGTCTATCAAATAATCCTAACATTATGTTCTCAGATTCTCTCTGGGATCGAACCTCGATCTTTGTCATTAGATGGAAAAGCGTAACTATTTTGTCTGCCAAGATGACATTTATGTGCTTATTATGTATTTCAAAACGAATCAATTCAAGTCAAAATCTGCAACCGAGATGACAGCTTCTGTTGCTTCAACAATTAGAAATTCTTTTCCGATATACTCGCCCAGTTCCTCGTTAATGATGGTAACATCGCAGTCATTTATTTAAGATATTTGGTGACGAGGTATAGCTTTGGGAGAAGTGGATTCCTGCCCTTTCCCGGGATATTATTGTTAAATGTAAATAGACTTAACCTTTATTTGAACATGGATAAGTGATTCCGTTTTATTTGGATCGATAACCACGCATTCTATTCAGAAGGAATTAGTATTTAGCAAAGCCAATAACTGTGACACTCTTTCATATGATCACGATATTGGATTTTTCTTTTTATGAAGTCAATACTTTTACTGTTGATATTCTTATCTGAATCAATTTCCAAGTTTCACAATTTGCCTTAACCCGGAAAAATCCTTAACCAAAAAAGTAAATAACTTTAGTCTATTATTAATAAGGAATACGGAATAACGATGCAGGGTATACTCCAGTCAGATGTCCACAGAACATCAACTTCCGCATAAAGAGAAAGCAAATCCAGCCATCAGTCAGATTGTTGGTATCATTAAATTTCGCATACCCTTTCTACCGCTTAATAGATGTATCATAATAGTAGTTTTTGACTGTCTAAACACGATTAATAATCGAAATCTAACCGCCATTGCTAATTTGTTAAAAGCTTTATACCCAATTAGGTTATTACTTTTCTATATTAACAGAATAGCAAGCAAACAATCTCTTTATACTCTACAAAGAAGATATTTCTAGGTCCTCACAGTTTTGGCTATATTAGCGAAATTGTTATAAACTACTTGTTTATATGACATTGATAAGTAGAATATATGATGTCATGAGATGACTTTATTAAACAAATAAGTCCAAACGTTCATTTACATCAGCAAGTACGTAAAGCCGAGGTAGGAATTAAGTCAATGCTGAAATTTATTTCGTAAACAGAAATTAATAATATAATATAAATTAAATAATTGTTCATTTGATTAACGATATCTTGCTAGAAAGCTTCTACACAATTAATACCAGCGACGTGATTAGATGTTTTTGTTTTAGAGGCATATCAATGCCAAAATCTAAATATTTTGTAAGCAATTCTGTTTTTGTTCTTTGGAGATAAATGGTTTTTAGTGATAGAAGATGTGGCGAGTGAGAAGAGACGGATTCAAACTTTACCCCAATGGTATTTGAACGTATGTGAATATAAAGAGCCTGACTAAAATCGGAACCCGACTCTTCGATTAACAATTCTGAACCATTATCCAGTACCAGTACATCGAAGTTTACAGCACCTTGTATTCCCAAGTGGTCAAACGTCTAAATACTGACCACATTCGACGTTGCTTAACTTCTGTGAACATATCGGAACCGGTGTTTAAACGGGATGAAGCTGTAAGCCCGAAGTGAGTAGAGAGGGCAAAGGTCACATTACAAATTCCCTCATTGTAGTAATTTGTACAAACCGAATTTCTGTGGGTTTTGATCTTAGTGCAACAATAAGATGATTCCCAAGACAATATCGGACAGAAAGCTTAATTTTTTAATGATTTCACTCCAGACATGACAATAAAGCCACCAAGATGCAAAGTGTGAGAGAATATGCCAAAAATATTAAGAATAGAAAATATTTAAGACAAGAAAAGAACACGAATTAAGAAAACAGAAGATAACTACTGACATTGCATTTAAATGTTTCAAGATCAACGTTGACTATGAAGCAAGAGGCCAGAAGAGAGTTCTATAAGCAAGAAGTACAAGAGATGAAACTGTTTACATATTACTTGTGCTTATATCTAGCCACCATTTCAACTGTAATATAATGGGACCTAGCCGCCAATCTAGTACTGCGCTTAAATTAATAAAGTCTAAGTACCATATAGGAGTATGAAAGTGTTTATAGAAAAATCGCTGGGAAGCTATTTTACAGCAGTGTGAAAATGACCGAAGCCAAGATGTGTGGTCAGGACATAAATATAAAGTGGACTCTGATGATAGAATCATTGAAATTTGCAAAACTTGACTAAAATTTGAAGAAAATTTATAGAGTCTGTATATTTTCCAGTTATATAAATAAGAAAATCATTATCAAGTATTAAGGCAAGCAGTATTTAAAAATATGATTATAAAATTTAAAATTTAAAAGAGTTGCTAATTATTTTACAACGGCGATATAATGTAAATGATGAAGGGAAAATCTCAGCTGTCAATAATTAATGTAAGCTTTTTAAAGGGCATGGCCCTTGAGGGCGTAGATGATCCTGACTCTTCGCAGAGCCTTTGACTTGATTATATGCGAATTACCATGTTTTAATAGACTTCACTCCAAACAAAGCAGTATAGCCACTAAAACACGAAGGGTTATTATCTACGGGAGAATTAGAAAACAGAAATATTGCTAAGGAGTGAGAAAAAATACTTTATCAGAAGGACAGTAGATAGCGATTGACATTGAATTTAGATTTTTGAAGATTAAAGTTGACTGGAAAGCATGGAGTCTGAAGAGAATTCCACAAACGAGAAAAGAAACTATTTGCTTAGAACATACTGTTACAATTAACTAACTCAACTGTAAATTGCTGAGATCTTATCGCCAGTGTAGTGCTACGCTTAAACTTATAAATTATAGGCTCTATAAATTATAGGTACTATAAATTTTAGGTACTATAAATTATAGGCACTATAAATTATAGATACTATAAATTATAGATACTATAAATTATAGGTACTCTAGAAAAAGTCATCCGAACACTAATCAAGAAAGGCACAGGGAGGCCACTTTACGATGTGAATGTGACTGAAGGCGCGCTCTCAGATCAAATCAGTAATATTACTGATTCTTTGGATTTTATCAAAGATCTCTAGATATATAGCAGAAGCAGGAAAACATATCTGGCAGCAATATTCTAAGACATCTTGGGGAAAATAGCGGATTGATTTCCCGTCGCTTTCTCCAGGGTTTGGAATTCATAGTTTTCATTCTTTTAGACTGGTTGTCAGCCAAGTCTAGAGTGCACAGTCTACCCTATTATTTAACCGATAGCCTTGCGAGAAAGAGAACGGATGATTAGTGCAAAACTTAACGCTTCGGTATAACCAGGAATTTGAACATGGCTTTTCGATACAACTGCCCGTGAGGCGTCAAGAATTAATGCAAACGTTGCTGACAAGATAAAACCATGATATTCGAATGATTGTCCTAAGAGAATTATTCGATTTGAATTTTTGATACCAGTGATATTTACAACTACATTAAATTGATATGAAAATTGCACTTTTGAGTATTTGCTGCAATAATGCTTTTAAAGTGTGTGGTGTATTGACGCTAAGCGTCAGCGGATACTGAGAAAATGTTACATAAAGAAATAAAAATGTCATAAATTCGAAGCTGTAATAAATAAACAATACAAAACTATTGACCAAACGTGCAGATAGCGAAATAATATTTATCGACTTCAGAAAAGTTTTTTGAAAAAAATGCTATGAAGTATAAATTAAGCAGTACAAAATAGGAACAAAGAAAGCGTCATTTGTTTACATTGTTCAAGCCCAATGGTATAAATCCCTTTGCTTTAGTCCTTAATTGTAGCTGCAATGTGAAAATATATTGATATATTTGATTTTCTAGTTATTAATATAACTTTACTTCCTGTCTAGTTTTCGTAAAAGGAAACTGGCTTTTTTTTGCGGACAATCGGTCTGTTGGCCGTAAAACATCAAAAGGCATAGTACTTGTGAAATCCGTCAAAGTGAGTCTTTGCTTTCAAGGACAAAGATATCACCAGCGTTCTTATTCCGTGTACAAATGCTTAGATTTTTGCATATTTGGGAATTCTATCGATTTTAATATACAATGTAAGCAACAAGTAATTGGCTTCTTGTTATGGTCGTAAGGGACTGTAATAGATGTTTACAGTTTCTTATTTGGCAACAGTTTGCTTTGTCCATTGTTCTATTTTTCCTTATAGTAGTATAGGATAATGATCTGTTATTGGTCCCATATATATATATATATATATATATATATATATATATATATTGGATAAGGATCTATAAATTCTTATATATCTAGAACAGTGTGGGAGAAAAGATGTATGACAAAGTGTAAAAAGTTTTCGTGTGCTGCTTTTCGTCCCATAGAACTTTATTGGACTTGGTTTGTTTACGTTGATGCGACTGCACATGCGCACTAATGAGAGACGCTGTGAACGTAAAAATACTGTGGCTGAACTATCGATTAAAGAAATTTCTGAATATTTTTAACTCAGTGAATCATTTTCTCTTTTAATTAGGGTATCATTTTTTATGTCAAAATCGTGGCCATCCTCATTACGGTGAGCAACTAATGCGTTTAATGTGTTTTTTTTTTTGTTTTTCTTTTTTAAATGTCTCTTTTGTTTTCATATAATCTTTTATTTAAACTTCTTGAGGTTTCTCCAGTGTAATTTCTGGCAATCATTGTAGGATATAAAGTAAATCCCTCTTTCAAGTTTTGGCTTGTGTTTTGTCTTTTATTGTTTTAGATGTAGTTGTGAGAAATTTTATATCCAGTTTAAATAAATTAGTTTCAAATGTAGTTGAGATAGTGTTTGTAGGTAGAAGAGTGTATTTATTATTTGTTGGCTTTGCCAGGAAAGGTCTGCTTTTCTGTTCTGGAATAATTTATGAAACTTGTTTCGCATTGAATAATTAACAGTGTATTAGAGGGATTTGAAATATTTACAATATATTTTTCCTTTTCATGTAAATACTGAGGGCTGCAAATTCTGAGTGCTCTTAAGTAAAATCCAATGATTATTCTGTATTTTATTTTGATGCTGTGATGGGAATAGAAATTTATGAGATCCTTTTTATTGGTTTAATATCGCTGGAGATTAAGTTTCAACTTTCTATCTACGTGGTGTAAAATGGTATATAGGAAAGGTGAAGTATTGTTGTGTTCCATTTCGTATGTGTTTTGATTTCGACTTTTTTCAGATCATATACAAGAACATGTAGATCAATATCAAAGGGATTTATTAAAAGAGGCTCAGTAATATATCGGAAGTATCTTGATAGTTTGGTTAAAATATTTTTGAAAGGGGCAGATACGAGATATTCTAAGAATATAAATGCTATCATTGTAAGTGTCTCTGTGGTAAAGAAATAAGATGCCTAAAAAAAGCTACATTTCACCTCCGGACAAAAGAGGTACTCTGTTAATATATCTCCGTGGTACTGACTTATAGATTAACTAAACAAAGTAGTCGTACGAACAAACCTAATCCATTGAAGTAATAACAGAAGAGACGCGTCACAGGAAAACGTTTCAACATTGTCATACACACACACACACACACAAAACACACATACATGCACACGCATATATATATATATATATATATATATATATATATATATATATATATATATATATATATTTTCCGGTTACATATTTAATGTATTAGACATCCGGCAACATTCATATTTCTCTCACTTAATCCGTCTTGAACTCCCTCTCTAAAACTTCTCTCTGTTAAGTTTTAATTTCCCACCTTCTCTCGTCTGTTACCCCTCTCTTTAGCTCTAACATTCGTTCCACACTCTCATACTTACACTCTTTCTAAATTTTATTTTTTATTTCCAGAGTTGTTTTTTTCTGATTTCTTTTTGAATTTGTAGGTCTGATGAATTGGATCGTATTTACGATTCCAATGGAATAAATTATGATCATGGAATATTAGTGTTTAAGCCTTTTTATGATATCCTTACTCTGTCCTGGACATTGAGTTCTACCTGCATTCTATCCTCTTGGAATTTTATATTCTAAAAATATATATATGTATGTGTATGCATGTATGTATATATATTTATATATTTTGCATATGTATGTATATATCTACAACTAATATTATATATATATATATATATATATATATATATATATATATATATATATATGTGTGTGTGTGTGTGTGTGTGTGTGTGTGTGTGTGTGTGTGTGTGTGTGTGTGTGTGTGTGTGTGTATAAAGGACGAAAACACCTTATATAACAGCACACAACCTTGGTTTTCAGCCGTCAGGTCTGTTTAAATGGTGGTCCCGCAACCTGAAAGAGATCTGACGATCAGTACCAAAGTTCTGTGCGGTTATATAAGGTGTTTGTTGGCATTTATTATATTTACTTGCCCTGCATATCCTTTTGCAAGCAAGCTGCATTTAGCACTATTTGATATACGTCTGTTTTTTGGTACGGCATTTTCGGGCCTCTTAACAGATTATTATATATATATATATATATATATATATATATATATATATATATATATATATATATATATGAAAGACAAGGTGCTTTGATGTAGTTTTTTATACAATTTCTCATGCGATCTAATTATTTTTTTCGTTTCAGATGATAAATTATATAAAAATAGATTCTCTGGCTCATCCTATCTTTCTCTTTGGTGTCTATATTTGAGAAAATCTCTTGAGTCTTCAGATGATTGTTCCATGTGATTTCGACGTTAGACAATGGCTACTCACCCCAAGTTATGTTTGATTTATATACTAATATTTGTTTTATGTCAATAGTTAATTTAGTTATAATAATACTAACTCCTATTGTATGATAATTAACAAAATCTAAGATAGTTAACAAAACTGTCGACGATACCGTAATCCGAAGAAACTACATAAAAAAGCAGGTAAAACCAGAAACTTTAAAACTATTCAAATAACATTTGAAATCGCCATAAAAAAACGGAACTAAATTGCGGTAGATTTCCTGTAAAATTCAAACTCCTATAGGGTATACACCAAACATTCATGAACTCGAAAGACAATTGTTTACACATCCATTTGCTCCAGCAATCCTAATGAAGCAACTTCACAATCAACCAGAAATTAACGAAAATATTTTCCGCAGCGCCAGAAAAGACTGTGACTGAGAAATAAATGAAAAATGATTCACACCGAAATATAATAAAAAAAGCAGCAGAAAAGAAATCAGCGTGTCTTTCAACCTATCACAGAATAAAAATTGAGTAGTGAATGCACGGAAAATATTCATCAACGTTTCTTCAAATGAAGCAAGCTATAAAAAAATCAAAAAACATACCTGGCGACTCAACTATAGTAACGCAATTATATGCAACAAATATTTGAAAAAAGCATAAATAAAAATAACCACACGCAATTATGCCTAACTACAATGACAAAATGCCCACTAATTGGAAACTGCTAGCAAGTGAACGTAACATGCCAAGCTACTGTAATTTAGCATGGACACTATGATATAAATATTGAAATAGCAGGAAGATTTCTCCAGATAGAGAAGTTAAACGCAAGAAAATAATTTAACAACCTAAGACCATATGGAACTTCCATCACACAACTGAAAAAGTTGTAAATAAAATTACAAATATCATCGAAAAAAAAACTTTGTCAAGAAAAGAAAATAGTAGTAAACCTCTTTCTGATACACTATAAACTAGGAAACAAAAGATCAGAGCACATTTCGAAAAGCAAAAGTCGTTTCACGACTTCAAATACTAAGCAACTAATAAGCCATAAGCTAAAATCAATATTTTTCTTTGAAAACAAACGACAAACATTATATATATTTATTAATGTATATTTGGGCAGCAACCTTTCTTTCAAGCATCTTTCATTGAAAACGGCGGACGAGGAAGATTTAATTACTCTTTTATTGAGTTTTTTCCAGCATTCTATCATTTTTTTCCGTTTTTCAGGGATTAAAGAATATAGAAACTATCCATTGTTCTAATTGTTACAAGCGCTTTCGGATACTTCTCTAGCCATCATCAAGGATATTGTTTTGGGTATGGTGAATTTCGTATGTTATATTTAGCTGTCTGGAGTTCTTGCGATGTAGTGTATGCTTTTTTCGGTGGTCATGTGCTATGCGCGACTGGTTGACCTGGGCATTACTTCTATTCCTAAAAACTTCCAATACGCCGTCCCCACTTCCAAAAAGTGTAAGATTGATAGCTGGGGAACGGTATTTAATCAGTAATGCTTTTGTAATAATAAGAGGTCTACGACATTGTGACTGGAAAAAAAATTAACTTTTAGCGACTAGAATTTTCCTTAAAGGTTCTTGTAAATTATGCGTTAATAAAAGTTTATTAATCGCAGTCTGGTTCGATAGATGATATGTAAGGCATCTAACTTCAGGAGGTAGTAGTGTGTTCGTTATAGGTACTGGATTTTTGACAAGTAACACATTCTTGACCATGTTAGAATGCAGAAAAACCCTCTCTCTCTCTCTCAATATATATATATATATATATATATATATATATAAAATCTAAATTATTTTTACAAATTCAGTATTGTGGTACATTCAATTATCCAAAGACATTAAAAAGAAAGGAAATTATGGAATAGAAGAGAAGCGATTTTGCCTTAATTATTATTCATTATGAAAGGCCAAACGGCTAAAAAGAATCAGTTTTGTTTAAAGCAAATAGCCAAATATGCTTCTCGATTGAAGCAATGTTCTCATGAATACATTTTAGGATTTTTCTCGTAACTCTTAGTAATTTAAATTATTTTTTATTTGAATAGTGAATATAATTGAATGACATGCGTATAACTGCAGTGTTAATCTAAAAATATTTAATCTAAAATATTTAATCTAAAATATTTAATCTAAAATATTTAATCTAAAATATTTAATCTAAAATATTTATCTCTCTTTGTCTCTTCTTAGATACTGGGTGTATGAGAAAAAAATGTCCAAATCCTATAACAGGATAATTGTCCATTCCACAAGATGTTTAATAAAAAATTACTAAAGAACTACTAAACTAATTGAATTTCTTTTTGTTTTGCCAGAAATTTCAGATAAGAAATGTAGCCATCTTGACTTAAGAATCACTGAAAAATCTCTGAGTTATTCAGCTAGAAAGGAAACAGCTTAAAATCATTTTGTGTCAGCCCCACTATATCTTACCACCTGAGCAATGGTGAGAGGAAATAGATTATTCAAGCCTTCAGTAATGGTACCAAAATTCATATTTTGGCTTCCATCTTCATAGTCAATTCAAGAACCATCAAGAGAACGGCGAATAAAAAAATGTTTAAAAAAGAGGTAACAGCAGAGTGAAAAAAAAAAGTAGATCAGGAGATCATAATAGTAAGAGGGATCATCATTTAACAAAACAAAAAAAGATGTTGTCGGTATTAAATGACCCATTGAGGTTGATATGCCGTAAAACCAAACCAAACCAAACTAATATCTATATAATTAATAATATAACAGATATTATACTTTGGTGATTTCCCAGCGATGAAATATTACTATCTTAGTATAAAAGATGTCGGTAATAGAGCTAGTTCTATGTTCCTACATTTTGATGGAATGAATCTTGTAATTTTATAGCCCAATCCAGTGTATACGCGCAGAAGAAAAGAATAAAAAATGTCTATTTCGCTTTGGGCTTGATACAGACTATAGTGAGGAGAACTGAACCAAACTGTTTTCTTGTAATGTAGATCTGCCTATATTGTGATGTTTATTTTATTAGCACCAACACTTGTAATACCTCTCCATATTGACAAATGCAACGACGTGTGTTGTCAAAAAACGGATAAAACTATATTTGCAATTATTTTTTACAATATTTCAGCAGTAAATTGTGCTAATTTGCAATATGTTCACGATGTTGTTTTCTTTCTGTAGATATTCTCTTGTAAAGCTGATTTCGAATAGAAGTTGGGTTCATTAAGTTCACTTACTTGCAAATATCTTTACTAAATGCATGAAACTGACTCCTCCCTCAGCTATGGGAATATTAAGATTTTTATCTGAAAAAGTCACTGTTATTCTGAAAAAAATTGTTAATGCAAAATTCACTCTTAAAAATGAATTATTCTCATAATTCAAAATATTTTTCGGTTTTAAATAAACCAGAAAGTGTTGATAATCAGTAAAAAAAAATAATAATTAATCATTTAATCTGGACATATTTTGTAATATCTCAAATCAAATTAAAATGAAATTAGGATGAAATATCATTCTGTGAAGGAAAGAATTGTAATAACATGTAAAGAGTATTGAGAAGGTCGGTATTTAAAAAAAAATCTTCAATTTAGCATTCTAATATGAGATTTGGCAGAGTGCTCAGAACGGTCAATTTCCGCTAGTGTGACCTGGGTTCAAATCTCACCATAGTCAATTTGATTCTTGACGTCAATGGTCTCGGGTGGGGAATCACAGCGTGCGGTATCTTTGGAAAGTACTCGAAAACCATACCACATATTTGGAGGCTGTCGATGGCTGTGCAAACATGGTGATTGTTCACAGAAAATAAAGAAAAAGAGATTTGTTGTTAACTAGTATCGCTTACGACCTGAATGGACATAGCATTAAAATGTGGCAAAATAAAACACTACATCTTTTGGGGTAGACATCAAATGGTGATATGCCAGCGAATGACGCATGATATAGAAACATCGGATAATTTCCATATCAGCTCGTACTTTCATTTGACTTGGTTCTTTTGTGAAATGACAGCTGATATCCATGTTCAACCATCCATATTCCAAATTTGTTGAACCTGCTGTATATATCTTTATGACTTTTTTCTTTTCGTGATTTTTTTTAAAATTCTGTTTCATTTTTTTTTTTTTTTGTTTCTTTTTGGTCTTCTGCTTCGGTAACTTTCAGCTGGCCTGTCCGGTGTCCCGGAGTGTTTCTATTTTGAAAACAAAAATGTCATGGCTCCTCTTTTTCCGGAAACTAAAAGCATAATGCATGGTTTGGGATTTTCACCTTTCTATTTGACAAGTGGTTAATGAACCACAACAAATAAAGTTTTTTTCAATAGCTTTATTACGAGGTGACTAGAAGAGATATTATTTCTTCATTCTTATAAAGAGAGAGGAAGAGAAGGCTGAACAGACTTTCATTTATTCCGTTATATTTCATAACTTTATTATTGATAGTGCTGTCATTAAAAATAACCGCTTGATTCAGCTGTCTATTTTTTTTATACGGCTATATGTAAGTCTGAGAGAAAAATATTTAGTATTATATGAACGTAACTTTTAAGGCAAGTTCATGCTGCATAAAGGCGATTCAAGTAAGCAAGCATCCAGATCTTTGAAATAAAACCTCTGTGTTTGTTAACCGCAATAAATCTGATTTATTGTTTGTTCGCTGGCACGGCACGCATTGCGAATCCTTTTTGAACTGCGAGAGATCAATCACGCCTTCATTGTCATCAAGCCTGAGCGAGCGGCGATCTGCAATGGCGGTTTTGATGGCCACTTCAGATACGTTTCTCTCATTGTGACCTTTTTTCCTATTGATTGCTACCGATCCACGAAGTCCAGCCAGCAAAGGAGAAAGAACAGAACTAAAAAACAAAAATAGGGAAAGTGATGCGTTTTACAAATAAATAAATAAATAAATAAAAACAGAAAAGAAAAGAAAAAATAGATGACACCTCGAGTTAGGGTCATGAAAAGGAAATCAACTGTCGGATTTAGCCTGCGAATTTCTTTCGATCCGCATTAGAATTATGACGGACATGAGCTCAATTCTATGCAGGTAACATATATTCCGCATGTCATTGTGCACATCTGTACAGGGTTATCATGACTCTTCTTCATCTTCGCATTCTTCTTCTTATTATTATTATTATTATTGATTTCGTTGCATTGTAATCGATTTTTATATTTTTTATGTATCTGTTATTCTTCATTATGTTATTTATATGTTTTACTATACAGTAATAGATTTTTGGACAAAGAATAACCTGCTCTCCTCACGTCTGATCTGGCCTGTCTATCCATTGTTTGCACAAAACATCGACCACTAGCAAATAAAAGATACACACACACACACATATATATATATATATGTGTGTGTGTGTGTGTGTGTGTGTGTGTGAATATCTATATTTATATGTATATATGTAGAGAGAAGGAGAGAGAGTGAGAGAGATAGATAGATAGATATATGTGTGTGTTTATGTGTGCGCGTTAGTCTGTGTCTCTGTATGGGTGGGTGTGCGTTTACCAATTTGTGTATGATGTGTTTAAAAGTTAGGACTTGGGCATATTATTATATGTATGAAAAATGCTGCTGAGGTGTATGTTAACCTTAATGCCTAACCATATATATATATATATATATATATATATATATATATATATATATATATATAGTTGCACACACACACACACACACATGTATGTATGCGTGTGTGCGTGCGTGTAAATATATTTAAGTATATATTCTTTTATACGGTCAAATATATGTCTATCGCTCCAGGTTTATATTTCTAGTCACAAACATACACATATCAGTATATACAAACGATATATATATGACAAAGAAAACACACACACACACACACACGCACATACACACGCACACACACACACACACACACACATATATATATATATATATATATATATACACATATATATAAATAAAGACAAACTTAACTGGCATGATGGACGTTATCAAGCCCAATGTAAGAATTTTATTTTGCAACAATAATTATAAAAACAAATGAAAACGTTGTTAGTTATTGGATTTTTACATTTAAGCTGGAAACAAAGAACTTATGCACACGTCTTTCACAAATAGTAAATATGCGAACAGCACAATTCTTTCTAAGTATATTTGGGAAATTAAAAACAAAATGCGCATCACACCAAAAATATCTTGGAAAATAAGGAAAAGATCGTCAGTCTACAACAACCAATCAAAAACTTGCAAATTGTGTTTTGTTTGCTTGGAGGAAAAATAGCTATCATTACCTTCCCAGACTAAAATAAATTATTAAACGAAATATACGAGCTCATCTCAAAATGCAGACATGAAAACACATTTTTACTACGTTAATTAAAAATCGAAAACGGAAAAAAAATAAATAAATAAAATGAAATAAATAATCAAAATGACAATACAATAAATAAAATAACCGAAACAAATTACCAAAACACACCCGCTAGAATAGACAAAACAGAATAAATAAATAAATAAAAACAAAATCAATGAACTCAAATAAATAAAGTAAATAATAAACAAATTAACAAACCATTATGATCAAAATATTAGTTAGACTATAAAAATCAAACCAAAAATCGGACGAAAAACATAGCTATAACTGTTTTATAACGGTTATAAAAATACTACGTTAATCAAAAACCGAAAAGAGTGAGTAAATAAAATATACAGTATAATAAACAAATAATAAAAAACAAGTAAAATAAATTAATCTAAATTCATCCAAATAAATAAACTAACAAACAGATTCTGATAAATTAACCGTTAGAAAAACAAATAAAGATAATGTTATGGGAACTTACCTATAACGATAATGGACTCTTCCTGACACTATAAATACGGCGCCTCTCAAGAGGTATAATGAATGAATGCTGTAACGAGTCGAGACAATCTTAGTTCATTCTAAACCAGACGGACTCTCATTACTAACACCTTCAACTTCTTGTACTATATTTCTGGTGTAATATATCTTTGTTATTCTACTCTTGTGTTCGTGTTGTTCTTCCTTGGTTCTAACCTTGGACCATAACTGTGGTGCGAGGATATTGGACCATAACAGGGGCGACAAGGAACTGAAGAAACGAATTCTACGCAGAGAATCTACAAAAACACTTATCGGTCGCCCATAACAGAGGCGACATAGGTAGTGAGAAAAAAAACAAAAAAACAAGTTCTACGCAAACAAGAAAAAAACAAAAGAAAATTTTCTTTTTGGTCAACAACTTTACAGTAGTAACAAAGACACAAATTCTACGCGGGAATTTTAATTTCCTTTACTAAAAGGTTTCAGAATAACAGACGACAAAGACCTGAAGTCTAAACTAAAAGAAAAATACTTACACATAATTACGGTAAACATAGAGGATTTTAAGGCAACCATATTGGAACTTATGAAAATACAATTTGAGCAGCAACAGAAAAACGAACAGAAGCATCTGGAACTACAAGAATTATTGCTATGGGTAATAACAAATAAAGGGCAAAATTCCGAAAATGAAACAGTTCTCTCGCAAAATGGTATATGGAACTCTATCGAAGATTTCACGTATAAAGCAGATGAAGACAAAACCTTTGCAGCTTACTTCGGAAGGTACGAAGATTTATATGAGTTTGATTGCGGGAATTGGTCAGACGCGAGAAAAGTGCGTCTACTACTAAGAAATGTAGGGTCTAGCGAACACACTAAATTCGTAGACTACATCCTACCAAGGAAAACAAAATAAACAAACACTGTAATGACTTTAAGTTATCTGAACTCAGCCCGGTAAATTTAAATTTTTAATATTCGTTCAAGACTTGGTTTCGACGAAAGACGCGGAGATCAGACGCAGAATTCTTACAAAACTGGAGAGTGAACGAGATTTGACGCTACAAAAATTGGCTGAAGACTGTCAGAGATGTATAAGCGTGAAGAAGGACTCGAAGGATATAGAAGAATCTGGCATCGCGCATATGTAAAGTATAACGACAAACAAGTTTTTGCACATCCTCAAAAACAAAACAAACCAATTTTCCCTCCTCAAAAAAGGATCAAACTAAATATTCTACTTCAAAAAGTCAATATCAGAAAAAACTCCCACCTAGTCCATGCTATCGCTGTGAGACTTTGCATATAAAGACTGCCCATACCGCTTTAAGACTTGTCTGTCGTGCAAAAAAGTGGGTCATAAAAGTTCTCATTGTTGGACTAGGAAAGAAAGCAAAAACAGAGTAAGAGTCACGAGGACTGACCAAGCGGACGAGACAAACATACGAAAATACGTGCAAGTAGAAATGTTAAACGGAAAAGTCAGACTACAATTGGATTCCGGATCGAACTTAACTATTATTAACGTACAAACATGGATAAAATTGAACAAACCGACCATGTTGAGAACCGATAAAATTGCTAAGTTGGTAACTGGGAGAAAAATAAAATTTGAAGTTGTTACAAATGTGACATTCAATGGAATGACCAAAAAAATAAAAATGTATGTGCTAAGAAATACAGAAAATTTATATGGAACGGACTGGATGTAGAAATTCGACCTCTGTGATTTACCAATAAGTACGTACTGCCAAAAAGTGAAAAGTTTATCGACCGAGGCAGATAAATTAAAGGAGAAACTAAAAGAGAGTTTCTCCGAAATATTTTCAGCCCGCCTCGGGAGGTGTAAAAAATGGCAGAAAATATAGAAAGAAAAGAAAATGTACAACCTATCTTCAAGAAGAAAAGGAACATACCTTTTGCTTCAATAGAAAAAATAAATCAAGAGTTGGATAGACTCGAAAAAATAGGTATATTGACAAAAGTGGAATATAGTCAATGGGCCGCAACTACAGTTTACGTGAAAAATAGACTTGAGCGAAGCGTACCTACAAATACCAGTAGATGAGGAAAGTTCGAGATTATTGTGCATAAACACACATAAAAGGATTATACAAGTTCTAAAGATTACCATTTGGGATTAAGGTTGCGCCGGCAATATTTCAACAGATAATGGATACTATGCTAGGCGGACTTGATTTCACGGTTGCATACCTGGATGACATACTGGTTAAATAGCAAAAACATTGAGCAGCACTGGGAACACGTTCAAGATGTTTTTAGGAGAATACAAAACTATGGTTTTAATATAAAAGAAAACAAGTGTGATTTCTTTGTGAAGGAAATAAAATATCTGGGACATATCATCGATGAAGAAGGAAGAAGACCAGATCCAGAAAGGGCTACGGCAATAAAAAAAATACCAGCTCCAAAAAACGTAGCCGAATTACAAAGCTTCTTACGCTTAGTGAATTATTACCAAGAATTCATTCCAAACATGGAAACTTACGCGCACCCCTAAACGAAGAAGGAAAAAGTTTGGGAGTGGACAGATGAATGCGAGAAAACGTTTAACAAAATAATTAAGACGCTAACTGTGGATCTATTTTTAGCGCACTATGACCCAAAATTAGAAATAATAGTCGCAAGTGACGCGAGTGCCTATGGAGTCGGGGCATGTATACTGCATAAAATGCCGGGTGGGACATTAAAACCCAACACGCATGCTTAAAGAACTTTATTACCAGCAGAGAAAAATTACTCACAAATCGAAAAAGTAGCGCTGGGAATTATTTTTGCAGTTACAAGATTTCATATTTATATTTACGGTAGATTTTTTTTTATTTTACAGACGGACCACAAGCCGTTATTAACAATATTCGGATCGAAGAAAGGTCTACCTGTTTACACTGCAAATAGGTTGCTAAGATGGGGTACACATTTACTGAACTACAATTTCAAATTGGAGTATCTTCCCACGAACAAAATTGGACATGCATATGGTCTCTCGAGACTAATACCTAAGAAAACGGAGCCATTGGAAGATTCCGTAATTGCAGCCCTACGACATGAAGAAGATATCAGGACATCACTATGCAGTACAGTTCGAAAACTCCCCGTCACACTACAAGAGATATGAAATGAAGCAGAAAATGATGAATTCATAAAAGAAACAAAAACAAAAATTGCAGAAAAAAATAAAAATGTATCAGAGAGTTTTTCATGTGACAATGTTCTACTATACAACGAAAGGGTAGTAATTCCAAAACCATTACATAGGCGAATCCTGAAGGACTTCCACATGGGCCATCCAGGAAAGAATAGAATGAAATCGTTAATGCAAAGCTACGTATATTGGCAAAACATGGATCAAGACATTACACAGATGGTGGAAAAATGCAAGGGTAGCAGCGAAAGCACCGCCGATCATCCATAAGCCATAGCCAGAGACAGATTGACCGTGGTCAAGAATCCATAAAGACTTCGCAGGTCCAATAGATGGTTTCTACTATTTGATCATAGCAAATGGACAGAAGTGTTTCAGTGCAGAAAACCTACTTCTGAAACTACCATAAATTGTCTCCACGAGCTGTTTGCTCGCTTTGGAGTGGTTGATTGTCTAGTCACTTATAATGGGACACAATTCACATCTGCGGACTTTTAAGAATTTTGTGAAATTTTTCAAGTTAAAACATATCAAATCCCCGCCATATCACCCAAGATCAAACGGGCAGACGGAGAGATTTGTAGACACACTCAAAAGAGCGTTAAGGAAAGCATATGACGTGCCAACAAAAAAGGCGTTGCAACAATTTTTACAAGTAAAATAGAAACAATACGTCCCACTGGGAGCAAGGTACAATTGAAAAAAAATCGAGAACATGGTTTATATAGTACAGGGCCCGAAATTCTCACATAAAAGACAAATAAGAAAGAGGCTGTTAGATGATTCTAACGGTCCACCTCAGGAAGAAGAAGTGATGGATACAATATTCGGCACATTTGATATGCAAAGGCCGCAAACAATGTCTGAACCACGAAAATCGACCAGGAAAAGAAAAGTCACAAAGACTTTGATAATAAATCCCAAGAGAAAAAAAATACTAAAGACCTCTGCGACGCAAAAGCTTTGGAAGGCGGGTATTATGGGAACTTATCTATAACGATAATGGACGCTTTCTGAAAATATAAATACTGCGCCTCTCAAGAGGTATAATGAATGAGTGGTGTAACGAGCACCAGTTCATGACTGTTGAACTCTCTGCTTTGGCAGAGAGGAACCCGGACGAAGCTTTGCTGAAGGGCAGAGTTTCCTCCGGGGAGGTAGACAGGCCCTGAACGCGTCTAGGCGGGTTCAAAGGGCATATTTTTGGCCGAGCCTACGGGCTCGGGAAACCCACGTTAAACTCGGCCTTGTGCCACATGCAACCCTGGGGGGTGGGCTAAATACCGAATGAATGGTGTAACGGTGTAATATGCCGTCTAATAAGACCTCTTACTGACCGTTTTTTTGCCACGTCATATTTGCGATATTATTACACCTGAATTATTTACTGATCTCCATTTCGTTCTGTTAAGTCTGTTTTTTTGTTTTTTATTTTACTTTTCTTACGTTTTCAATTTTGAACTGACTGATTTTTGAAAAGTTTGTGATTTTTTTTTCTTTTTCATTTCCTACCCTCACCATTTTTTTCTTTTTGTTTTCCCCCTTTCTTTTCTCATTCTTTTATTATTAGCTTTTTGATTTTTTTTTATTTTTAAATTAATATTTTATATCTTCCGTTTCCTTTTAATTTTGTGTAATCCCCTGCTAAAGTTTATCTGTTTTATTTTACGTCTGACTTTTTTTCCTTTCATTGTTTACGTTATTACGTGTTATGCCGTTCTTTGTTATTCTTTGTTTTTCGTTCTTTGTTTTCCCTTTTTAAATATCCGTTAAGTTTTCTGTGTTGTACTTGTGAAATATTTTCTGTACATATTTGTTTTAATTTTCCTGTATTTGTAATTTTTGTTAACGGCCAGACTTGCTATTTTAGCGGCCATCTTTGTTTTTGTCATTTGTTAGTTTCGTATTAGTTCCGTATTTTTTTTCGTGTTCTCGTCCTATTACTGTATTATTTATTGTTGTTTGAATTTATTTTTGTATTTTTATTCCTTTTCGTACATTTAACTCCGTCTTTGCTGTATAATACTTTTAAAAAAGCATTTTGTAATTGTCTTGTATATTAATTTTTGTCCGTCTTTTTTTTTTTTTAAAGTTCAACGTTTTATTCTTGTCTGTATTTTGCCTAACGATTTGTCTTTAGCACGTCTAACTGTTTTATTATATTTGTTTTAGTAATTTATTTATCTTTTTATTTCCTTAATACTTTATTTTTGTAAAAAGGAAAAAAATATTGATAAAGTTTTTAGGCATATTAAAAAATCAGTGCCAAGAAGAACGTAAAAAAAAAACTTATTTGGGAATAGGGAAAAAAAGACTGACCCACCCAATAAATCGGAAGAAAATAAAAATACAGAAGTAGATAATGAATCGTCAACAAGTATGGTGGCCGATAATGGTCAAAATGTTCAAGAAAAGAATTTGGCGGAAAAGAGCAAAAATTCTCTTATTCCAACTGAAAATATGGAAGCCGAATCAGGCCAAAATATCCAAACCAATGAAAACAATATGGAAGCTGAATCAAGCCAAGAATCTTCTTCAAGCAATGACATGACAAGTGACAATACAAAAAAACATGACAAAGTAGCGGTCGGGGAGACGCCCTATTGCTGGTCGTTCCCACCTAAATGCACCATCAACATTACGGTGTTCCTTGAGAAAGCTAAAAGCTACGCACATCCTGTTACAAAAGATGGGCTCTTGACAAATCTTGAGGAACTAGAGAAGGTTGAAAAATGAATTGTGTCGGTCTTTGTGATGGACAAGCGTTCGCGCAAAATTTGTCGCTCCACAAAAGACACCGTCATAAAGTCATTGACGTCCCTGGGGATTAAACCACAGAGAGTCATTAAAGGCAAAGGCTTCTTCATGTGGACATACTGTTACCCACGCCTTCCGACTGTGAAGCGGTGAGCACTCAAGGCCTAATAACAAAAGATCTAATACTGAGGACCGAATATCAAGGCAGGCGTAAGACCAATGTTTCAATTTATAAGGTCCCTCCTCAGATTGTCGGCGAGCACTTGGTCGCCTCTCTGTGCCAATTTGGCCAGATGCTAAGTGCGTCCTCCGACAATCTAACCGGGCGATGGAGTTTTGAATTGATGGTGGATCAAAAGGCCTTCAACTCCATCCCCAACTGCCTGGTTGTTGAGGGCCAGAGGATGTCAATCATAGTCACAGCTCGAAGACCGTCTTGCTGGAAGTGTGGACAGACTGGTCACCTGTCCTCTTCCTGCCCAGAGATTAAGGCCTCTGGAGTTCTGGCCCCCACCGACCCAAATCCCCCTCGGGCTGAGACTGTTGTTTCCGTCTCGCCTGTAATGGGCATGCCAACAGCCGGGACCGGTGTGGTAATAATACCGCTTTGACAACGACAGTGTTAAAAATTTGCAACAATTTTGTTCAGGGAGGTTCACTCTTTTTGTTGACCCCTCCCTCTATAGAGCTTTAAAATTAACTTTCCCTCTGGACATTGGCGGGCTGTCTCCCGGCGGTACTCTCAAAACTGAGATGGGAACAGGCTCGATAGGAGAGGCTGTTGGTGTCCTTTCTCTTTCCATGTTCAATGCAGGAGAGCAACACTAATCGGTTTCATTATGGCTCTCCGGTTAGCTAGTCTGAATGTCCGAGGCCTGAGGGCGGAGTCTCGCAGGGTGAGGCTACAAGAGACCCGTTTGTCTACTCATGACGATGAGGACATTCTGTCTGGGGGTTTTCCCTCTATTCAGCATGTTTTGATGGTCGTTCGAGAGGTCTCGCTTGGCTAGTGAGAAAGTCTTTGAAGGCTGCGTGTACTCTTATCTTCGCAGATCCGCCGGGCAGGCTTTGCGTGCTGGATGTTACCAAAAAGGATAAGGCTCTTCGTCTCATTGGGGTTTATGCGCCCAATGTCCATTCTGAACGGCCTGCTTTGTTTTTTTGTGATCGAGCCGTTTTTGATGACATTTCGTCGGGTAGTTTTAGCGGAGGATTGAAATGCCGTCCTTGACCCCGATATAGATCGTATGGGGCCAAATTCGGATACTAACAACCGGGACGTGAAACCATTTCGGGACTTTATCGACAGGTTTGATCTTGTCGATGAGTACTGGAATGAGCACCATCGGGAGGTAGTTTGGACTTGGACAAATAGTGGCAGGTTGGATGCTGGGGCTATTTCTAGCTACCTCGACCGAGTCTTAGTTAAGGGAGTCGATGTAGGGCTCTTAGGGTGTCCAAGTTTTCATTATATAGTTTATACGGACCATAGGCTTGTCACTGTCCGTGTAAACCAAGATAAGCCTAAGATTAGGTTGGCTGCATACTGGAAATTGAACTGCTCACTATTTGGTGAGCAGGATTTCTGGGACCAGCTGCTACTAATGATACAAAGTGAATTAACGGGGGCGGTTGTTGGGAACGCCTTGTGGGACAATTTAAAATCGAAAATTAGAACGTTTGCTTTGACCACCGGTTCCTGGAGGCTGTCCTTTCAGCGGCCGGTTTCGTTCCGTACTGTCGCACCCGGATCCGACTCCCGGTGCGCTGGTGGAGGTGAATGGGGTACGATCGGAGCCTTTCGTATTGTCTCGCTCCATTCGTCAAGGTTGTCCGCTATTGCCTCTGCTTTACGTTCTTGCGTTGGAACCTTTCCTTCGCAAGTTAAACGCGAATCCGGTCCTGTGAGGAATTTTCCTGCCTGGGGCTACCACCTCGGCCAGGTATTCTGCCTATGCTGATGACGTTTCGGTTCTTGTGTCGAACAGAGCCGAGATTGACGAAGTCAGCAAAGAGATCAGTGGTTATGAGATGGTGACAGGGGCCAAGATCAACCGCGATAAATCTGTTGGCTTGCGGTTGGATGCGTGGAAGGGAGTTTCTCTTCCCGGACCTTTCCTCTGTACGGATGGGCCAATCAAGATATTCGGCGTCTGGTTCCGTCCTGATATCCAGTTGGAAATGAATTGGTCGCAGGTACGAGGGAAGGCAGAAATCGCTATTAATTTGTGGTCTCGGAGGAATCTTTCCTTGAAGGGAAGGGCGGAAGTGTGTGTTTCACACATCTACCAGATTCTCCTTTACCGATTCTCTGTACTTCCACTTCCGTATACCACACTAATGTCATTAGTAAAGCTTTTGTTCTCTTTCTTGTGGAGAGGCAAAGCTGCTATGGTATGTCGGGAGATCTGTTGCCTTCATCCATCTGAAGGCGGTCTGGGTATGCCTAGCATTGAGATTCGTCAATATATGCTTCGCATCGGGTTCCTAGATCGAATGTGTCGCGAATCTGATGAGGAGGGCGCCTTCTGGAAGGAAGACGCCCGTAAAACTTTCCCATCCCTGAGAAGTGTGCACTCGAGCGAGGAGGAGGCCCATCGTTTTCCCCGAGCCGAATGCTCCTTCTTTCGTGAATGTCATATTGCTCTGAAACGTCTCTTATGGGCGTCAGATGGCCTCTCCAACGTCCAGGCGTTGTCTCGTAGGGCATTATATCAAATGTTAGTGGGGGGCGCGATGAACTGATTAACGAGCTCGGTCTTACGAAGCAGGAGGCTCGCTCAAAATGGCCTTAGGCGCCTGGGTTGAAATGCCTCAATAG
>CAHIKZ030000374.1:595000-600000 GCA_903632075.3 Acanthosepion pharaonis | reverse complement strand
ATGAGTATTTATATATTTTGCATATGTATGTATATTATCCGCTAATATTATCTAGCTATATATATATATATATATATATATATATATCATTCGCAGACAGTACTGTTTCACAGCTCCTCAGTTCGACTAGACAAGCGAATGACTCAAGTCCAGATCGAAACCCGTCAGATTTGGTGTCAGTCAGAGCTTCAACCACTGAGCCATCTTCACTCGACAGAACGAATCAGCCAAATCTAGTGTATTGTTTTCACAAACGTAAACAAACGCCAAGCATCCAAAGTGCTCCATTCATTTTACTGAAGAGCTTCATTCAACAGTGCTCAATTGAAAATATATTTTCAAGAGCTAAATTATGTTATTCGCAGACACTACTGTTTCGCTCTATCACAGCTCCTCAGTGCGACTAGACAACTGAATGCCTCAAGCCAGGATCGAAACCCAATCAAGCAGCCAAAATGCTCCATTCATTTTACTAAAAAGCATTTACGCAAGTGACCGTTGTTTTTAGAATTAGCTTGTCGTTCAACAGTGCTCAATTTAAAAATATATTTTCAAGAACTATGGCCTCTCTTGTCGAGTTCGATGTATGAGGTTCCGATGACCACCAACTAATTATTTACATGCCTATGTTGGGCATGACTTTTGAGGCTGGCTTGACTCGAGAATTGATCAAAAAAACAGTAGAGGAGAAAGTATTGCATCCAAGTGCAGCAGGAACAATGTTAACTGTTTTATTCCGCTTTCGTGTTTCACGGAGTCAAATGATGCTTACTACTTCATGGTGCTTTATTCAAGCATGCCAACTGGAACGATATTCTGATCTCTTCATAGCTACTTCTTCAAAGTTCTTGAATGGAATGTTAACGCAAGAAAGTTAGCTATTCAGTTTATCTTTATAACTGAGCCAAGGTCTACCAACATTTCTTTGACCACTATGGTGTTCACTTTTGAAAAGAACTTTTGTTATACGAACATCATTCATCCTTGCCACATGGCCAGCCCAAGGTAGTTGTGATTGCACTCTGAAGGTCTCGATTGCACTATGGAGGTCTTGGATTTCTCAAAAACGTCGACATTTGACACTCGATTATCAAACGTCAGGAGACGGATTGTACGGAGACAGCCTATATGAATGACATCTAATCGATTAATGTGCTATCTATATGGTTTCCAATTTCAGAGCCCTACAAAGAGTTGACAAAACAACAGCTTTGTAGTCTTGTATTATAATGCAAAGCTTTATGCCCACTTTCATTCCAAAACCGATGACGCAGCGAACCAAAGGAAGCGTTGGGTTTTGCAAGGCGATTAACAATCTCTTCAACAAGCGACGCACTTGAATTTACCATGATCCCGAGTTATTTGAAAGATATTACATACTTGAGATTCTTTCCCTCAATTTGTAAAGGTACCTCAGGAAATTTACAAACAAGGGGTTTCTGTTTTACGCCTCGAATTTGCTTCGCTGTCGGGCAAACTTGATGAATAACGCTGATGGTAAGTCCGAATGCATTGCATGCCACAGAAAACTGGTTGAATAAATCTTGAGCTTTCTCTAAAAAGTTAGCTACGAGTGTAGCGTCGTCTGCAAAAAGTAGACCCCATATAATAGTGGTAAGTAGAAGTGTTTTGGACTTAAACCGCTGACAGTTAAAGAGTCCTCCATCAGTTCGAAAATGAAATTTAACGCCGGGAGGAACAGAGTAAAAACAAAAACAAAACAGGCGCCATGACACAGCCTCGCTTAGTTCCATTAGAGACATCAAATAAATCGGAACGCTGACCATCAGATATCACACTGGTTTACATACCGACATGAAATGAAATGATGACATTCAACATGTTTCAAGAATACCAAGAACTTCAGAACTTTCCAGATTATTTCTCTGTTTATAGTCAAAGGACTTAGTAAGTCCACGAATACTATAAATAGCTCCTTATTTCGCACACGAACCTTCTCTGTAACCTGACGTAGGGCAAAAATCACGTCGATAGTACCACGAACGAAGCGAAACACTGAGATTCAGGGTAGATGTCGTCGACAATGTGTTTTATAATTCTCTTTTCCGCTGATAGACAAAAGTGAAATGTCCCTATGATTGTCGCATACTGTTTTAAGACCTTTTTTCATGCAGAGGTGTTGCACAGAAGTATTTTAAAATTCTGAGGAACATAGCGTGATCTCCAAATTTGAACAAACATGTATATATATATATATGTCTTTATTTCTGAGATGAGGCATTGTAATTATTTACACAATTTACAGTCTTCTTCATCTTTGTTGCCATATTCACAACATTTCGGCCGTTGTACGCTCCGGCCTTCTTAACATGACTTGAATTTAGAACTGAGCATTTTATTTCATCCACCTAGTTAGATTGTTCTAGTTCCACGTACCATGCCTCTTCCGGGTGTTTCGGTTATCCCCCTTTAATTCAACTCTCCAAGTTTTTGTTCATCACTGAAGTAGCCAGGTATTAAACTTACATATACGGTCTTCCCCTCAAAAAGCCAGTTGTTACCTGCCAAGGCTCTGTGTGCCACCTTCTGACTCGCTTCCTTGTAGATATAATTGGCTCATTAATAGGAAATTCACTTTCATATATACGAAACTCCACCCACTTCGTGGAAATAATCGAAGAGGCTCCTATCTAATTCAAGCGGGTGTTGATCCTGAACGCGGTGAGTTTGTACACCAAGCTACCCACGGGGGAAGCACGAGAGGAACGGACCAGAATACTAATAGATAACCTGATGGAAATGCTGACTTTTTTAACAAAAAACGATATACGGAGTGGGATCAAACGTATATCAACAGGATGAAGGATTAGCAATGGGTTCGCCATTATCGCCAGCAATGGCAACAATATACATGGATTTCTTCGAAGAAACGTCATTAGAATCCACATCACTAGACAACCCTATTGCTGAGATACGTAGATGACACCTTGTTACTGTGGACCATGTGAACTCAATACATACATATATATATATATATATATATATATATATATAGAGAGAGAGAGAGAGAGAGAGAGATACATACATAATTGATAATATTAGTGGTCAATATATATATATATATATAAATCCATCATTTGATCTGACGTGCTATGCCACTTAGATATGGCGAAGTCCAAAAATAATATTTTTAAACAACAAATCTCCAATGATCTTTTTCGAATGATCCTATTTGCTCACGAAACGTAGCTTAGCGTAAATATTGACAACCTATTATGAAATGGATTAAGGCTGACAATAAATTTAATATATTTTCTGTTTATACGCTATTTTAATAGATACAATTTCTTTAATTAAATGCTCTGTTTTTTTTAATGGAAGATTATCAGTTACACTTACCAGCCCGAACGTTCGAAACATTTCGTAGAAAATAAGCGTTTTCCAGCAGGAATCGAACCATTGGCCTATATGAAACCGGCATTTGAACTAGCGGACTATACCATTTAGCTATTTATTCAGGCCTGTAAATTCAGACCGACAGAATAGCACAAAAAGATTTTGAGTTTTTTTTTTTCTGCAGTAGTTTTTATCTTTATGGCTGTTATGAAAGTTTGCCATGAAAATCAGCTTTTGAATCAATATTTTTTTGTATTTTTTGTGTGTGTGTGTGTGTGTGGTTGGTTGGAATACTAATCATTGGAATTGGTAACTTAACCAAAAGGTGAAGTGAAAACATTATTTTTCTAAATACTTTTGTTCTAGAAGTCTCCTTGGTTTATTAATACAACTTCTTTTCTTTTCAAGCGTTCTTGTTTTTCATAAAATATTTTCAGTTGAAATTTTTACCTGCCAACATTCCTTGGTATCCGGCCATCTTTGGGAAGAACTTTGTTTAAGAAATTTGCTGAGGAAAGAAAAAACTGTCAAAATTATATCGAAGTAATCTCGTGTGTGATTTTAGCTGTTTTTGTTTCTTGTTTTATTTATTGTAATAAAAAAAAGTTGCATCGCTTTATGCAGACGCAACCACATCCTTCCTACATGTCCTCCTCCCCACCCTCGTGCACAAACATACACACAACGGCTTGAATAAAAACATATCTGTACATGAGCAAACGCTCATAGACCTCCATGTACATGTACATCTCGGTACAGACCACATAGCTGAAAACATAAATACATGGAAAGGTTGAATTTTCACACGTCACACACACAGAGCGCAGGCGTACACACACAAACACACACACATATATATATATATATATATATATATATATATATATATATTTTTTATATTATATATATATATATATATATATATATATATATATATATATATATATATATATATATATGTGTGTGTATATATATAAAAACAATAGGAAAACTATTTTCCTATTGTCTTTTACATTTAAAAATATTGTTTTTTTTCTACAGGTTAACACTGAGAAATTATATATATATATAAGAGCTGATCACTCGTATTCAAGGATACCAGTCTGCTAGGGTGACTAGCCAATCCCTATTGTAGATGCTTGCTCAGGTGCATTTATGTTTATTCAACATCCACAGAGCCCACCTGTGGTTTATACTGCAACTATGCTAAACAGACCTTAGTTACAGTTTCGGGGAGAGAGCGTGTTATCTAGCGTGATCAACAATCTAAACAACGCCAGAATACTAAAACTCTCGGTCACGATGAGACTTCGTGCTAGCACAGCTATCGACAGTCCCAATACACACACACACACACATATATATATATATATATATATATATATATATATATATATATATATATATATATATTCAGGAATCCCTTATGTGGATAATGTATCCACTAAAACTACGCAGTAATTTTAGTCTCATCAAGAAATTAATCCCTAATTTTTGGACTTTTTTTTATTAAAATATAGATACATGTCAAAAGATAAAATAAAAATGTTATGAATTTATATTTATGCATCTGATTTTTATGAGAAAATTACTTTGAATGATTTGCCTCATGATATTTTACTGTTCTTCATATAATTAGCAGC
>CAHIKZ030000374.1:582500-590000 GCA_903632075.3 Acanthosepion pharaonis | reverse complement strand
CAACTTTTATTTGTGGTGCTATGATTAAGATCATCAATACATAAACAAAAGAGATTTGAAGAAGTTTCCCATATAAGGAATTCTTAAACTGAGAGAAGGAGGTTGACTAGCGGTTGAAGTTATGGCTTAATTTAAATGAAGGATGTTGATCGAGGAAATTCATAAAACAGCGCAGAGAAGAGGGTCTTTTGCTGACTGTGTCACCACGGCCATCTTGCAGGGAAAGTGTTGGTCTACTAGCGATGAGACAAGTTCAGTCTTCTCTTTGCGATTTCAGTAACTACTTTTATGGAGGTACCAAACCTAATTGTATTGCTCTAATTGGCCAACCAGTAATAATGCTTATCTAATGGCATTGATCAGCTAATAATTATGCTTGAACAATTGTCTTATATCATACGCCTTGAAGAGGAAGCAACGCCTGCATCCCCAAGGACGCAATATGATTGGTGGTTCAATCGAAATAATGATCCTGTTCAAAAGTATCGGAGAGGGAAACGTGAAGTTCCATCTTAGGCTTTCTCAAACTAGCATCACTCATATCATATTCAATGTTCCGGAATCTCACCCTTATTTCACCTGAACAAGTTTCGCAGTATGTACCAACACTGTATTAACATATATTTGAAACAAATTCCCTTGAGGAACTATAATAAGAAAGGAAATGAAAATAAGAATTCTTGGATAAGTAAAAAAAAAATTGGGTAGATTCACTGGTTCCAGGTAGAATACGACTGATTGAATGGTTTAGTGTTTTTTTGGTTTGTTTTTGGTTTGTTTTTTTCTCTATATTATTAATCAAGTGGAAATCTTCGCAAATTTTGCAAGAAGCAAAATACGTCTACGCCGTATTATATCCTTGTTACATTACATTGATATGAATAGACATATATAAATGTGTGCTAAACGAGAAAATATTCCCTACTCAAAATCTGATGATGCCGTGCTAAGAAATTTTAGTTTCAATGGATGAAAGACAATAAACTGCATGAAGATAATAAATCTTTACTGATAAAAAATAAAAAAATAAAACAACAGGATTTAAGGAGACTGAAGATGACGATTGAAGTCACGTTTATGTTTTTTTTCTACAGAATTTTCGATATTCAATAGATTTAAATAGACATCCAATAGTAAAAAATTTAAAGTAAAATAAAATGTAGGTGTATATATATTTACGCCGAATATATATATATATATATATATATATATATATATATATATATATATATATATATATATATATATGTCTGTCTATATTTCTGAGATGAGGTATTATGTACATTATTTATATTATTCGGACTATTGTCCTCATCTTTGTCGCCATATTTATCACAAGATTTCTTTTTGCTTACAACACCGAGCAAAAGTCATAAGTGGCGATATAGAGACATTAGATAATGAATTGGTCAGTATAAGTAGTACTCTAGAACGTAACAACTACCCTGGGTACATGGTAGCAGCCCCCCAAAACTGGGATAGGCGGGTACAAGAGGAGGAGGACAACAATACTCAGAAAATAGTCTGCCTGTCTTATGTGAAGGGATTGTCAGTGAAAATACAAAGGATCTGCGGTCCATATAACATCAGGACAACCTTCAAAAGCTAGACGGCACTTCGCAGATATCTCTCCCAAGTAAGACCCCCAATAAAGGACAACATGACTAAAGACTGTGTGTACGCTATCCCATGCAGCTGCGGAAAGGAATATAAAGGAGAGACAGGCCGCCCCCTCAAGGTAAGTTTTCAAGAACACCAGAAAGCTGTAACTCGAGTGGAATAGAAAAATGACCACATATGGAGAGAGAAGGGAGATCACCGCCCTCTGTGGGATCAGGTTGAGATCATTGACAAGGAACACCATTGGAAAATTCGTAAACTTAAGGAATCAGCACATATTCTAGGCCACAAAAATCTCCTGAGCCGACCAAGCATAGAAATAAATACAGAGAAAAGCAATGATAACAACAAAAAGTTCCAATATGAGCTCTGGTAAAAACATGCAATGATAACAGCAAAATTGCAATATGAGCACTGGTAAAAATGGTTGCTGTAGAAATTAGGTTTTAATATCCAGAAATTCATACCCAGATGTCCTCAAGGATACATGGCACAGTGGATAAAGGCGTTGGTTAGATCCAGTGAGAGGACCCAAAGAGTGTGAATTCAATACCCGGTTAAGGCAGTGGAGAACAACAGAAGGAAATTAATAGGAGATAACTGATAACTGACATGTGGAACTAGAACAGTCTACCCCGGTGAGCGAAATAAAGGGTTCAGTTCGACATTCCCACCACCTGAAGAACGAAACGTTATGATAAATATGGCGACACAGATGAGGACAATAATCCGAATAATATATATATATATATATATATATATATATATATATATATATATATATATATATATATCCCTGAAAAGGGATATATTTGTTCGAAGAAGCAAAGTGGTTTTGGACTACTGGAACTGAGTAACCGTAATGGACTGGTTGTCGTCGTAGTAGTAGAGTCGTCAATAGGCGTCGTCTCCGTACCTCCACATCAGTCTGTATTTATGGCTGGCACTACCCAATCATATTACTGTGAGGAGGAACCCAGGTGTACGCATATTCATTATATCAATATATAATAAATAGGTTAATGGTCAGTGTTGAGTCAGACCAGGAGACAGTTGTATTAAAAAGTGCTCAATACACCTGTAAGAAAACAAGAGTAAAAATAAAAGAAAACAACATGTATCTGTTGATAAGGCGGAATATTAAAAATAAAAAATAAAAAAAAAGCAACCACATTTGGAACATCTGCCAAAAGGAAAAATAACATTTCCGGATCCAAAAACCTTTTAAACCAAAAATTCGAAATCTTAAGCCGATGCTTACATATCAGAAATTTTTTCTTAATTGAATATGGGGCTGGATAAAAAAAAAAAAAAAAAAAACTTTATTTAATCCCCCCACCTATATATTTACAATATATATGCTTTTCTTCTCTTCTTTCCTCTTTTTTTTACTTTTTCTTCCTTCTTCATATCCTCCACCACCCTGTCTATTACACATAACGTTTTGTATGCGTGTGTTTATTTATTTTAAAAAATAATAATGTAACGTTGTTTAGATTTTCTTTATTTTTTAAATTAAGAACAAAAACGTTTGGGCATTTGATAAAAATTGCCTGAGGATACCATAAGATGAAATCAAGTGGCGGATTCAACTGACCTCCTGATTTTGAAAGTATATATATATATATATATATATATATATATATATATATATATATATATATATATATATATATAAGTAAGCAAGCACTAAAAAGGGCTGACGTGGTTCTATTCAGAGTCTAAAGATTTTAGTACTGTGTTATTGGCCCTGACCTGGTATCTCGTCTGCAGTCGCTCTCTCACAGACGTATCGTCGCCTCCCTCTGTCTTTTTTTCAAATACTTTCATGGTAACTGCTCCGAGGAGCTGCTTTCGCTGGTTCCAAGACTTCATGAATTTAAGCGTTCTACTAGGCTGGCATCTCGCTCACACCCTTTCACTGTCGAAACTGTTAAATGTAGCCGTCTCTTTTACTTCAATAGCTTCATGTCTCGCACTTCTCGCCTGTGGAACTCCCTCCCCTTTTCCTGTTTCCCTGATAGCTATAATCTCAAAATATTCAAATGTAATGTCAATCGATGTCTCCAGATGTCCTGATCTATCCTCTATCCTTCTCTTCATCCTTTCCTCTATCACATCTATTTGCTCTCGCTCCAATTCTCTGTAACCCCTTGCTAGTGGCTTCCTGCTTTGCTTGGGGTGAAACGCTTAAAAATATGCCACATTCACTGCATGTCATCCAAACAGACTATTTCTTTTTACCTTCTCTTCTTCTTTCTGTTTTGATGTTTTTAAATTGTTTATATTAATTTCGCCCACGTACATTTTCATTTTTTCACTGATTATTGTATTTTGCGTGCCCTGTTCGCATTCTGCAGACATCGCTTGCTTGTTGGAATACGGGAGATCATATCTTGAGTCAAATCTCACATTCCAGCTTAAATATAAATATAATTTATGTCTGAGACTTAAACCGTGACATAATTTGGTCTTGTACGTGACAATATATTGTAGTGACTGCCGACTCAAAAAGCAAGTATTACCATCACTGACATGTCCAGCCTTTTAGCTAAAATACCCTTCCCACCCACAACACTCCATTCATCGGTTGTGTGAACGACAGTGGCTCATACATCGATCTGCATGTCTATTTGGCGTATCAAATCATCTGCGGTTGGTGGAATTTGACTACGGATAAAATGGGCGACCGATCGCAAGCCGTGTTTGTGTATAAGTGATTCCACAGAGAGTGAGTTGGTCGTTTGTAGAACAACAGTTGCATGGATGCGAGATTTCAAGCACAGACCGAAGGCAGCGTTGATGAAACCGTTCCAATATCTTCAGAGGTCTGTGATAGACCGTAACGGAATATCTCATCAAGAAGGTCGTCAACCCCGACAGCCCTGCCCATGTTGAGTCACTGCATGCCACACAGAACCTCGCCCAGTGATGGTTGGCTCTCAAGTTCTAAAACTATGGGTTGTTGGTGTATTTTCTAGAACCTCAAGAACCCAATTTCCAGGCCAGATAAATGAGACAGGGAATTCTGGGGCCACCTTTTCTAGACCCTACCATCAATCTCCTGGTGAGCTGTGCTCGCCTTAAGAATGCTGCTCAGATATCCCTGGAAGAACGGAAAGCCAGACTTGTCTCAATGAAGGTGAGCTAGTATCTTTACATCTACCCAGAGGCCGCAGGTCAGCAGCTAAGCACTTCCAGTCCGTCACACCTGTACGTGTCGCTGCATCGCCATCGCCATCGGACTTGAATTGAAAAAAAAAGCAAACTAAAAGCTATCAAGATGTCAGTAATGCCCGTACTGGTTTTAAGGTTGGATGCAACTTGAACATCACTGCATCGTCCCTCATTACAAAACCATATTTTCCAGAGACAAGCAGTTGCAAGTGTTATCTAGTGTGGCCATGACGCAGGTTTTCTATCAGAGTTTCCTTCTCCTAATATTTCTATGGCCACGCGTAGAGATAGCTAGATGGCTGACCTCTCAAAGCCAACCTCTTCACCAAGTAGACCTGGTGGTGAAAGGGTTTAGTCGACGATTGCGCAACTATGCACATAGTGCTGGATTAAAAACTAAAAACGAAGGTTTTTATTCTTGCTGCACCTGACCATAGCTTGCTAACTGGAAATTAACAAGCGCACATACTGAAAAATTGTGTGAATCCGAAATGCTTATACTGTTATAATTGTCCAGACACAATTGACCATCTTGTAAAATGTCTAAGACACACACACACACACACACACACACACATATATATATATATATATATATATATATATATATATATATATATATTCTGTTTTGACGGAAATAATCAGTGGAGAATATCATGGAATCATTTTTATCCTTAGATCTCTGATTGGGACCAGGAAGGACATGTGTACATTACAAAAATCAAAGGAAATACTAATACTACTATTACCACTAATACTACTATTACCACTAATACTACTACTACTACTACTAATAGTAATAGTAATAATAATAATAATAATAATAATAATGATAATAAAAATAGAGAAAGGAACTCAACAAAAATGCCAATAAAATTTCTCTCTTCAACTCAAAAATTGTTCTAACATGAACAGCCTATAACCTTATGGATACCATTCCTCAAGATCAGAACTTCCATTGATATGCAAGTACAACATGGAATGAAAATGGACGAAAATAATAGAAAAAACTGCTGCAGAATTTGAATATATATATATATATATATATATATATAATGCAACCTGTTCATAGCTATCTTTCTGTTGATATCAAACTAATCATATCTTTCAATAGACATATCTCAATGTCCGATGTTAAGATGATATTGCATATTGGCTCTCATGGATTCTAATATTAATTGATTGGCGATGTTAGCTTATATTGAACATCTTGTATCAAGTGGCACGATGGTAGCTCTCACTCAATATAAAACTCGGCATGACAGAGTGGGCTAATATCTGCGCTGGAATATCTGCAATTTTTGCGGAAAGAAATTGGTGTGAACATCACCCAGTTATAGAAATAGGACATGTCAAATTTGTATGCGACCTTACAATACACACAGACAGAGTAATCCAAGCTAATCGCCCAGACATCGCGATAAAAAGACACAAAAGCAGAATACGCTATTTTATTGACATGGTAATCCCAGCAGATTGTAATGTATCTTTGAAGACGTTCAAAAATCTGTTTAAATTCAACAGTTTTGAAATGGTAATCCCAAACATGTGGCATATGAAGACATCTATAATTCTAGTAGTAGTTTTAGAATTCGAATTGATTGGAAAGGGATTGCAAGAAAAAAATTGTACTCACAAGTACAGTCCACAATTTATGAAGAGATTTCTCTATGTAAAATGTGTATGATCAGGGAACATGTCATGAAGCCATTTATGACCTCAGGTCTCTGGTTGAAACCCGGAAGAACATGTATAAAACAGAAAATAATAGTAATTCCTATTACTACTACTATTGTTCCTACTACGACTACTATTTCTAATAATAATAATAATAATAATAAAGAAAGAAACTCAAGAAAAATATCAATCAAATTTGTCGCATCATCTCTCTAAGAAATTTAAAAAATAGTTAAAAAAAAGCACAGCCCATAATTTTTTAAAGGGCTTTGTCTATTTCAGTATTTTTAATAACTGTCTTGGAAAATTTCATGAAGCCATTTCTGACCTTAGGTCTCTGATTGTGACCCGGAAGGAAATGTGTATACAACAGAAATCAATGGAAATAATAATAATAATAATAATAATAATAATAATAATATAATCAAAAAATTTTCTCACGAGTACAAACCACAAATTACGAAGGGCATTAGCTACGTAAATTTTTTTTTTTCAAAACTGCTCAGTGGAAAATGTCATGATGTCATTGCTGACCTTAGGCCTCTGATCGATACCCGGAAAAAATGAGTATACACCAAAAATCAAAGGAAAAAAATTAATATTTATAAACCGAAAAGAAAAAAAAACTTGCCTACTAATTGATATGGCTTACCCAGCGGAATGTAGCAAACAAGGAATAGGAAAAACTATTGAATTATAAAGATCTGGAAATCGAAATGGAAAAAAAAATGAGGAAGTTCAAAACAAGAATAGTACCGGTCATAGAAGAAGTGCTTGGAATGATAACAAAGGAACACAACAAAACATCCCTGGAAATCCCAGAGAAATACAAAAACGTTTTGATCGATACAGGCCACACACTCAGAACTTTGTCCATGTAACGCTAGTGATGTTATGGGCGTAAAAAAACAAATCATGAAATGCAGCCATAAAAACACATAACTACCTACCTTAGGTCTTCCCGCAGACTTGGTGGGTAGTATGATCATAACAGTTATCGAAATATAATAATAATAATAATAATAA
>CAHIKZ030000374.1:515000-577500 GCA_903632075.3 Acanthosepion pharaonis | reverse complement strand
AGCAGATGGCTTTACAGAGAATAGTCAGTATGTTGTCTATTAATAGTAGTGGGTACACAAAATGCTGACCGATGTTATTAAGAGTCCTAAAGTCTATGCAGAAGCGATGCCTTAAGCTGTCTTGTCTACCACCACTCACGGAAAACTCCAAGAGAATTTAAAGCGTTCAACTAGCCTATCTTCTAGCATCTTGATAGCTTCTTCTACCATTTTTTCTTTTGTAGATTGGAGTTTAGTAAGGTTTCAATTTTATAGACGGATGGTCTCCTGTCTCTATTTTCATTTGAACTGTATTCGCCCTAATTCCTTATCTATTGCTGTGTATTAAATCTGCTATTTTTGTCTATGTTCCTGTGTTACATTGATATCATTTGAATTAATCTTGCTTTATTTGACTGCATCTCAATATATTTAACTTGTTTTCTAATATTTACAAATGATGTGCTCCCTTGGTTACCCTTACTGTTTTATTGCCAAAATAACTAACATTACTGGAATCATTCCTGTACTATTCCTTCTTACTACAGACTCAACCAAAATTACCCCTTCGTTCCCTGTGAGTACTTATTCTCCTGGAATTACTTGGTGTAATGTTCCATTCTCTTGTTCTGTGAATGCTGATTTTGCAGTACCAGAAATAGTGGTGTGTAGAAGGAGTTCAATATTATCTAGATGAGTAGATATTGTTCTCAGCATTGACGTCACTACCAATTGGAATTTCGAAACTCCGTTTATTTTTTATTTGTTTGAATTAAAATTTATCTGAGCTTGTTTTTTCTTTAACTAATCTTCGCCCAATACCATGGTTCTATTCAAGTCTGGCCTAATATATAGCTTCGACCAGGTTTTAATTCTTCCCACCTTGGTGACCACATTTTATTCCGTGGGCCTGGGTCACTGTTAGACTTGAATATTTCAAGATTCTAGTATCAGACTCTAATTCCTCAAAAAACATTTCTTTTTATACATGAGATTTCTGATCCAGAATCTATACGTTCCTCTGTCTGTCTGCCCTTAATCTCCAATTTACATCCCAATGAGTTAATGAGATCTCGGTTTGTCTTGATTGGTACTGTCTGCGGAGTGAGATTTTGGAACTATTTCTTTTCTTGTTGGATTTTTGACACCCATATTTTCTGGGATCTCTATATCATTCCCATATCCTTTCTTTTAGAGGATTTGACATGGTTACATTCGTTTTGTGTCTTTTTAGGATTTCGGTCAAGTTTGTGGCGTTGGTTAGATTTTGATGGTCTCCTGGATTTTCCTTTACTTCTGAAGCAGCATCACTTACATCTTCCTTAGTTGACCATCGACAATCCTGTTCTTTATATTCAACCCTGTCACAGTTCCAGTGCCATCGTTGGCATTTATTTGATCTTAATGAAGTACTTCCTTTCTTATTCTTTACTATAATTCTTTGTGTTGCTTTGTTACAACTATGATAATTATATCCTTCTCCATACCATCTTCTACTATAATCTTCTGGCTTGGGTGTCCTTACTTACGGTATAGGGGCTTACCTGTCCCTGCCACCATTGTATCCTAACTGGAATCTTATTTTCGGAATTTGATTTTTCTTTTATTCGAAGAACTTGTAGTTGTTCCTGGAGCCTTTCGCTTTCCCTTGCCGATGATAAGGCCTCCGATAAGTTTGTCGGATTGGTTCTTGCCAAGTCTTTCTTAATAAAGGGATTATTTAAGGTATCAATGAAGAATCAAGCGAGTTGTACTTGTACTGCTGAACCTTTACAATACGGTAACCTAACAAGTTTGGTCATCCTATCAGCTGGTTCGGCGAGAGCGTCGTTTTTGTTTCGATTTATTTTAAGATCGAGTGGCTTCGCTGAAGTTTGCAATCTCATCGTACTACGCCCTTATCTGATCGAATAATTCTTTACTGGAAATTCTTGCATGACTGTCAAGATAATGTCAGATCCATTCCGACGCGATACAATCTGAAAATTCGTAGGCTATGTTAATCGGTTAAGGATCTGTTAGTTTTTAGATCTGTTCTTTCTTTTTTAATACTTCTAGGCAGGGTTTCAAATCGGTCGGTTTTCCAGTAAATATGGGATCTTTGATCCGCCTGTAAATATTCTGTATTTTTTTTGTTTTTTTAAAGTTACTTGTATAAAAGTAACACGCTGTCTAAGTAGCAATTTACCTAAGTAATAAAGTATTGGGCCAACAATTTGTGCTAAGAATGGAGAGATGTTGAGGTAAATATTCACTTACCCTTAGCTGTGGCGATTCTTGAAGGTGACTTTTTTTTCTGTTTGACTGTGCCATAGACATTTGTCAGGGTCGTATCCTGCGTCTTAAGGCACCAGATATGGTCCTACGCTAGTCACGGCACTAGATGTGATCTTAGTGCCGTGACTGGCACATGTGTTTTCGACTAGTTGTTCTGTCAACTCTTCCTGCATCAACGATGATCTACAGAAAGGAGATGGAATAATTCCAGCGGAAAATCTTCTGACGGTCAGGGTCGTCGGTACAATTTGCTAGGAGGGTCATTTTAACATGATTGTGAAACAATACATAAAAATATAAAATTGTTAATTTCTGCCAGTTGCTTGTTGAAAGAAGACAGTTTTTCCAATAGGTGCTAATGTCGCGAAAGGTAGAGAGAAAAAAGACACCGTGAGAAATTTTGTTGCCAATACGAATTTATGCTAATCAGGATATAATTATTGTAATTGGAGTCTTTATTTCAGAGCCAGGGATTTTCCCGGATCTTAACAATGTTTTCTACTGACTGATAAAATCTGCTGTCAGAGGCGAAGATATATTTCTTGACTTTTCGCCTTTACTACTTATTGTAGAACTCAGTGCTTCAGCCTTTATGCACGAAATTTTCAGTACAGAAAGGCTACTGATTGGTGATTCAATTACAGACCATTTTGTGTCATATTCTCATTGGTCAATCAACCATAGTCCAGGTTCTAATTTACAGTAGTGGAGGAAAACCCCTTATAAATCCCTGATTCGACGCTGCTTTTATTTATTACATTTTTTTTATTGGTCGACCAATCGTTATTTAGATCTGACTTGGATAAAAAGAATCTCTTATATGATTGCACCTGGTAGTTGACCTTTAAGCCTGAAGGCAGCCAGGGTGCCATAAGTAGGTTATATACATTTTATGCAAGCGCTATGAATTTTCAGTTTTTGATCTCATTACCTTGATGTTACTTTTCAATATGGAGACTGACTACGGAAGCAAAAAATAAACAAATGTCTTGAATTTTGACAGACTCCAACTTATTAAACCCAGTGACCCTTAAAATAACCAAATAATAAGAATTTTCCAACAAAATCCTTTTATTGATAGAATTTTGTAAAAAAAAAGATCATCTTAATAATATTTAAGTGCCAATAAGCATTGTCATTGTCAGATCTTAAATTATCTGAATTTTGCAAGAATTTATATTTTCTGTATAACTCATTCTGCCTAATGGTCGAAGAATTTAAAAAGCAAGCTTGGAAATGTGATAAATACCAATAAAAGAGTAAATAAAAACTAATAAAAATGTCTGCTTGAAAACAGCTCTAATATCTTCCAAAAGCAAAATAAAACCTGTACAAAATGCTAACTGAGGAAGGTCAACTTTCTTAAGGCTACAGACGAATGATCAAAAGCCAGCAATTTAACATCTGAAGACATTTTAAAGAGATGGAAAGATCTCTGTGAAAATAATAATATAAATCTCGAGAGAATTGCCTTAGAGATACGTGTTCCGTTTGAAAAGGATGATAATTTTATGAGTTAATTTCTTGTTTTGATTTACGCTATTAAGTTCCAGGTTTACGTTTGCTTTATGGGCTAAACTGATTTTATGTAGATAGACAAAACATATAAACAGTCTATCAGTCATTGAGAGTTTCATCTCAGACGTGAATGCAAGACTGTGTGGTCTTGTCTGAAATGTATAAAAGAAAAAAAATAAACTGCTTATCTTGATTATTTTATATGAAGAAATCAAATCGGTTTTTCAAAAAGTCAGTTGCTTTTAGATGCTTGAATGGTAATCGTGATAGTAATATTAACGGATACCTATGGTAATATTAGCCAGTTGGTATTTATTGACGAGTAACCATTACTACTGTCGGTTGAATTTTATAATATCTTTATCTTAAAACGAATTTCTGTTAAACTGGTTTCTCAAGTAACTCGCCCGGCCTTTTGGCTGGGGTTTTTGACAAATAATGGATCGTTTCTTGGCCTATGGCTGAGATTCGATCACGGCTTTGACTAGCTTGGACTGGCTCCGGCCTGGACCTGTTAGGACAAGTCATGACCAGCTTTGACTAGGCTCTGATCAGCTTGAACAAGCTATGACCAATTTTGACCAGTGGCCTTTGAGTGGAAACACTCGGGTCTCCCACGTTAAACGACCTTGTGTCACATCTTGATTTTGTGGGAATCAAGTAAATACTAACTGGTTTCTCAAGTCCAGTACCTGTTATCGCTCTTTCCACTATTGATGAGGGGTTTTCCTAACCATTTTGTGGAATAGTGCGGAACGTTGATAGCATGATTATATCATTATTTTATCTTAAATATGATATTCATTTTAGTTGTTACTGCTGTTGAAAGTACGTTATTTTGTACCGTTCTTTGTGATTCTGTAGAGCCTATCAACGTTTTGCTAAGACTTGGATGCGTCACTCGCTCAAAGCCATTTTAACCATTGATCTCAGAATTTGTATAAAGGTGACCGAACGGCTTTGGCGACATTAAGAACTAATTAGGGAGACATTTATTATTTAAGGAAAAGTTTTATTCACAGATTCCATAAACGTGAATAGAAAAAAAAATATGGATAGTTCGGCACTGTGTCGTAGGGTAATTATCATCAGGCCGGCTTTGCGAATCCATTTTTTTTTTGTCTTCAGGTATTGCCGCTTACTAAGTTCCTTAAATTAATTAATAGTGTCAGATTCTGCTAATTTTTTCTTCGTTGTGGTTAACAAGTTAGTTTCTTACACATTTGCCGAAATGTTTAAACAACCAACCGCATGCAAATGTTTTTTTCGAATAAAATCTTCAATCAAATAAATCTGATAAATCATTACAGACACGATCCTTCGTCGCATTTCATAGACTGCAGCTAAAAAAAAGAAATAACTTGAAGAAATAAAAACAATTTGACACTTTCAACAGCAGTAGCAAAACAAAAAGATTGTACCATATAAATTGAAGAGAGCATAATAATATAATCAAGAATCAAAATAGACCAGTATGGTGCTTCTATTATGCATTTATAGATTCTTGATAAAATCCAAAGAAGAATCTGCAATGTTATTGGCCATGACCTAGCATAACTGCTTCAGCCATTTCCCATCACCGTAACGTAATTTCACGACGCCTTTTCTATAAATATGTTCATGATAATTATTCTGATTAGCCTTCGTTTGTGGTACCTCGTGTTTATAAATTTGAACTCAGTACCAGATTGGCAGTTAGGTCTCATCCTTTTACATTTGAAACGGCTAGATTTAAGTTCTATGGTAACAGTTTCTTCTCAACCTTTTCGCTTATTCCGGCTTCAAAAATTTAAACGTGATGTTGTTATCTTCTTTCTTCATTATTCCTGTTATTTTGTTGTTCTTTCTCCTTTATAATGTTTTTTTTTTTCGTTTTCTCATAGCTTTTCACGCTCGTATCTTAGTGGTTGTATTGCCTTGCTTGAGGTAAAATGATGAAAATATGATTTTAGAAAACCTGTTAACACACTAAGAAAATAAAACAAAACAAAGCTTCAAAGGAAAACGCCAATAAATATTAAAATTTTTAGTACCTTCACTTTTTCGCGGACAAAAACAGCATAGTTTGATGAAAAAAAGGCCCCAAACTCAATAAAAAAACAAAAGTTTGTCATCAAAATGCTTATGTTATTATTCAGAGGAAAGACCAAAGTATTTTTTATTATTTTTTTGAATTTTTTTATTCCTTTCTAGCACGTTGTAAATTTTGGTTAAAAATCTTGTTTTGTTTACGTCAGCGGCGGACGTAATGATAACGATTAGTTAGTTTTTTTGTTTATTTTATTTTATTTATTTATTTTTTTTTTTCGTTTTTCCGGTGAAAAACACACTGAATTGGAGAATCTTCCAAAAATCAAATAATTGTCGGAATTTAATGAAACTTTCGGAACTTATTAAAAAATTAATGAAATTATTTGTGAAATTATTTTTTTTAAAAAAATCTTGGAAACAAATATTTTTTTTTAGATATGTTTCCGCCCACTTACTTAATTTCACGAAATTTATAGATTTTTTTATTAGTTAAAAGCAGGAATCATTGGAGATTGTTAATCATCATTTTTTTTTTTTTTTTTTTTTGTTATGCAGTTACCCATTTCACTGAAATCTGCTCTGAATTGTAAAATACAAATGCAATGAAACTATAACATTATTTAATTATTATTTCTTTTTCTAGCTTTTAATTGCTTTTATAAATAAGATTTATTAAAGACACTATTGTCTAAAGGAGAATTTCTTTTCTCAATGAATAATGAATTTTTACAGGAATTGTTTTCATTTTTTTCTTAAATTTTAATTAAATAATTTATAATATTAAAAAAAAAATCGTTTAAAATTCTGCATTAAGTCGGCGGTTTGTTGATATTGTTAAGTAAATTGAAAAGCTCATAACAGTCGTATATACCCAAATATTTTTTTTTAATTAAAATTAAAAATAGTGTATAAATATTCTCAATTTCTACAAACTACACATGATATAATCTTTAAAAAGATCTCGACGTGGTGTAATAGCTTGCAAGTTTGTCTTGCTAGGACCATTGCGACTGAATAGTGAGTTTGATCCTCACTTGGTGTCACATCCTTCCGAGCTTGTGCCACATCTAATCTGCGCTTAGTAAATCACCATAATCTTAAAAAGATCAATAGGTTTTAAGAGTCGTCTGACGCACTGCAAATCTTTCACTTCAGTTCTGTTTCATCGTTAACCTCTTAGTAAAACATCACTTCAAAACTTTAAAGTAAGTTTTACTTTTTTTAATTATTATTTCACTAAATATTTTTATTTTATGTATTTATTTTATTTTTGGTCGTACTTCAATTTATTATTGATTTTTGTTTAAGCTGGTATGTTATCAAATATGAACTTAAAGAGGAAACCCAGATTCTACTAAAAATAATTTTTAGTTTTTTTATATTAAATTTTTCTTATTCAATTTTCATTTGATATTCTTATTTTCATACTTTATTCCATTCACTTTTGAAATTAGTTTTCTCATTTTAATTAATTGTGAATAGTTTTCAGTGAAAACACTACAAAACATTGGTGTCGAAAGCTTTTACTTTTCAACACCGATTTCTTGTATTAAATGAACTAAATAGAAAATTAAAAATGTATGCATCATGTAGCAAAATTGACTGAATATTAATTACTTATAAAATTTATAAATGTTTTAGCAATTTTTAGTAATTATTATTAAGATTGAAGAATTTATTAATATTATTATTTTTATTTTTATTTTCTTTGATTTCTGGCGTTTACACATTTCTTTCCGGGTCCGCCCAGGGACCTAAGGTTAGAAATGGCGTCATCACACTTTCCACTGGCAAAAAAAAAAAAAAAAAAAAATTACATAGATAAAGCCCTTCGTAAAGTGTGGGCTGTACTTGTCAGAACAATTTTTTGTATCTCCTTGAGGCATGGACTTCCAGGAATCCCTTTAATTAGTCTACTGCAAACTTTTCCAACCAGTCCTAGTGTTCCAGCTACAACAGGGATTGTTGATGTTCCCATATGACAAATTTTCGAGATTTCTATTTAAAGGTCTTTGTATTTTGACAACTTTTTGAATATCTTCAAAGATACATTGCAGTCAGCAGGGTCTGCCATGTCAATGAGGATGCACTGTTTTTGTTTGTGGTCTTTAATAACAATATCTGGCCGGTTGGCCTTGATTGTTCTGTCAGTGTGTATTGTGTAGTCCCATAGAATTGTAACAGGTCCTATCTCCATAAACGGGTCTGGGTGGTGTATTATTATTATTATTATTATTATTATTATTTCATTTGATTTCTGGCGTTTACACATTTCTTTCCGAGTCCCGCCCAGGGACCTAAGGTTAGAAATGACATCATGACAGTTTCCACTGACAAAAAAAAATTACATAGATTCGTAAAGTGTGGGCTGTACTTGTGAGAAAATTTTTTGTATTTCTTTGAGGCATGGACTTCCAGGAATCCATATTTTTTTGGCCATATTTTTGAGAAAATTCTCAATAAATATGGATCATTTTCGAAGACAGCATACTAGGCCTTCCTGGAAAATACCAAAAATGGTTTCCCTAATATTACAATAAATTCAGTTAGAAAATTTTCCGTATTTTTCAAAATAGAAATATAGGAGAAAATTTCCCTGAATTTGAAAAGAAATGCAAAGTGATGGCCCATTCTGTTACTAAATCATCTACAGCCACATTTTCCATTGCCTCTTTGACCTCCCCCAGTTAAAACTTCAACCCTGTCTCCTGCAACTAGAACCCTGTCCGCTGCAAGTGCAAACCTTTATTGTGACCTTGTCCAAAGCAGCTGAAACCCTGTTCGCTGCAGCTGATAAACAATAATATTTGCTGCATATGCAACCCTGTCTGATGCAACTTCTATCCTGTCTTGTGAAACTGTCAGAATATCTCGTGTAATTTCCAGCCTATCTTGCGAAACTTCCAGACTGTCTCGTGAAACATCTAACGAGTCTTCATCTCTCATTCCTTTACCTAAATTTTTGTAATTTTTTAGAAAACTGTTAACCCAGAAAACAAAACAATTTTATCAATGAGCAAAAAAAATCAAAAGAAATATAAAATCAAAAAAATTCCATCCTTTCTTTAGCAGGAAACTCTATTATGACTGCCTTTTAAATGGAGTTCCTGCTTCTCGTGATTCTAGACTCTTAATATCTGTTTCGACAACATTGTCCACAGAACACATCTCTTTCTGAAAAAGTTTCATAACAATTTATAGAATGTTGGGTGGGGGACTTAGTTTCATTTTAGATGTGAAAACGTTCGATGCTGTGCAACGTGCAGAAAACCGTATTTTATTGTTTGACAAAAATGGCAACCATGCGTGGTATTGACAAAGCCATCATCCATCCATCTTGTGTCACTGGAAGATCTTCCTGGAAGGACTGAGATGGACTACAAGCAGCATATTTGTGACTGCATCAGCAACTTAGCTAAAGTAGGCTCAACGTCTACTAGCAGAAGTGTAGATGCCAGTTTAAATTTCATACTTTCGAAAATCAAATGCTGTTCAACGGTTTTTTTTTTAATTGGAAAAGGAGTGTCAGGTTAAATTTGTTGAACTGTAATGCAATTTGGATCAGTTAGAAACAGTTGCAACAAACACGAGGGAATTTCTGAGTGATTGAGAGGTAACTACAAATCTGAGTGAGTGACTAGAATGGTGAATTCTTTCAGCTATGAATTCCTTTAGATATAGGGATAAATTAGGCCTTATTTCGAAATTGAGGACCTTTATTTAACAAGAAGGACTTTCATGGTCCGATATTACAATCTTTCAATGGAATCGGTTGCATGTAACTTTTCATCTATGTGCAAATTACTTTCAATTTTCGAACTATGCAATCTTGTCTTGAGACTTTATCTTGAGACTTTCCTCAACAAATAAGATTATCGCAACATTGCAGCAGATATTTACGGAAGAGGCCGCTATCGTGGAGATACAAGTGCTGGGAATCACAAGGAAAATTCTATTAGAGCCTTGGGTGAGTACTTTTACACCAGTATAATACCCAAAAAGTCCCCATTCATCGAGGGAGTCACTGACAATCCGAAGGTACTCGTTGTGGACTCCATGTGTATATTCATCTCTAGAGAGGATTTCTTTGGAAATAAAGCAAAGAAAGTGATAGTCTCTACTGTTAACACAATGGGCCACCCTAGAGAATTTAGTTTCCCTAAAATTGCAATAAATTCAGTAAGGAAACTTTCTATATTTCACAAAAAAAGAAATATAGAAAGAAATTCTGTTGCTAAATCTGCTACTGACACATTTTTTATTGCCTCTTTAACCCCCACCCCAGTTGAATTACAACCTTGTTTGCTGCATTCTGTTGTAAGTCCTTGCTGCATCTGTTTTGTTTCAATTTTCATTGCTTAAATATCTTAATTTTCAAATAAAACTAATAATGTTTATGTTTGTCCTTGCAGCATTTGTATTATCTGCCTTAATTTCAACTTACTTTCCTATTTCCAAAAAAATGCAAACAATTTGTCTTGAGACTTTTCTCAACAAATAAGATTATCAAAACATTGCAGCAGATATTTAGGGAAGAAACCGCTATTGTGGAGATGCAAGTGCTGGGAATCATAAGGAAGATGTTATCAAGGCCTTAGATGAGTACATTCTACTCTAGTGTGAATACGCAGAGACCTCATCGACACTATGAACATCGTCAAGGAGGTCATTGGCAATATGAAGGTACTCACCGAGGATCTCATGTCTATGTCCACAGACTATTTCTTTGGAAATACATTACCAAAGAAAGTGATAAATTCCCTACCGATTGCCTGAGTAAAGGAACTCTTATTCGACAAATAATAAATGCCAGTTTATAAGGGATTTTGGAAGTTTTAAGCAGGCAGTATGCAAAATCATTCACCACGGTCGAGGCTTCTTCCAAGTCAGCGTTTACATCGATGAGGGAGCAACCTATGCTTCAAAACATCGTTGGGGAATTTTGTGAAAGACAGAAGCTTGAGCCGAAGGCTTACGTATCAAGCATAAGCGATGTCATTAAGATCAAGCAGAATCAAGTAAGGAAATTCATTGATGATCCGGATGCTGAGCAGTTCAAGAATAACTTACAGTTGTCACTTATGTACAGAAGACTGGGATGAAGAAGATGCAGCAACAAGAATTCAAAGAATACATTGGTTGAAGGATCAAGGCTAAGGATTTCGAACTGTCAAAAAGAAAATCCTTTATCCAGAAAAATCTAAAGGAACAGAAATTTTTGTCAGTTTCTTCTTTAGCTTCTTTCTATACCGAATGGGCACAAGTCTTGCATGAAATACTCATTGGGCTCATAGACGTACAAACAGACATAGTTGGACAATTTATGGTGTCAACTGTGAATACGTCAGCGACATCATTTGTTTTTGTTATGGCCCGGTTCCTTGTACCACGGTGATAGTCCAAGGTAGAACCAATAAAGAAGAACTCGAACACGGATATAGAATAACACAGATATATTACTGTTGAAACTTGAATAAAGCATGCAATAATAATAATACAACACAAAATGTACTTAAACAAAATGTATTGACACAAGAACGTGTACACAATATTTACAGATAGTTTGGTATATTCTTGGGAAGACCGTTCCTGTAGAATGGGTTGCCTTAGTCGCAGTCGGGCAGAGTCTCTGGATTGGATCTCTTCTTTCTCCCCCTCGTCTTCCCGGTACCAACCATATTTATATGGTCGGTACTCCACTATGTAAATTAGGTGGATCGTACCACAACAATTACAAACAGGAATATATACAGAGAAGAAGAAAGTGTTAGTACGAACAATCAGGTTTTGTAGTAATTGTCTGAACGCGACTCTGTTTCGGACTGCCTCTGACTCGACTGACTGACTCGCTCGCTCTGACTGACTGATAGACTCCTGACTGACCTCACTCCAAACTTCAGACTGAACTCTCTGCTTCCTCCTGAGGCGCAGTATTTATTACGTATGGAATAGTCCATTATGTTATTATGGGTAAGGTACAGTTTTGCATATCCGTTTTATACGATTTCATATGTTAATGATGTAGCTGACTACTATTGACTAAATACGAAGTTGGTGCTATGTTATGCAGAACTTGTGTTTCGAATATCAGCCTAGCAACGGTGACGAATGTAGATGCAATAGAAGATAAAAACGGGCCTTTTCAGGGCCATAAAATATTTCTGAAAATCTTGTCACCATTACACATAGCAGCAATTTCTTTTTGAAATTGTTTAGTGTATTGGATTAAAATAATAAAAGTTTAAATAATTAATAATAAAATTTGAAGTACTATAAAAAATTACCCTTCATGATAGCAATAATAAAACAAATACCATAACATTTCATAAATTATTTCAGTCATTAAATTTTAAAATTAATCTAAGAAAATCATTTTCAATTTCATTGTTTTTCATAAAGCAGCTTCAAAGGTAACAAAAATCAATAAAATATCAGATAATTACTGAAAATATGTTCATTTGTAAAATTACTAGGTTAGTTAAAGACAAAAAATGTGTTCACTTAGATTTCGTAAATTTATGTCAATTCTGGTTATCTATACTAGTTGGGAGCACCTCGTAACTTATCGATAACGCCGATAGCGTCAATAATGACATGAGAAAAAACGACTCGTCGTTAAGAAATGCTTGTGTATTAGTTTTTTATGCTATAAGAAAGTAATACTTGTTTCAAATCAGATTAATTTAACTTTAAATTTGCTAATTTTACTCAAAAATCGTGTCACAAATATATATTTTATTTTTGGAAGATTTTTAAAACCGATAATTTTGTTTTGTTTACGAATTTATTAAAATTAAGAAAAAAATATGAAGTCGGCCAAACAGTTGAGATTCTGATCTACATAATTTCTATCTGAAATACACAAGAATATTTTACTTACTGGAAACAGCAAATTTAATTAAAGCTAAAATTAAATCTTTAAGAATGCTTTTTCATTATTAAAAATTCATTTTAAAACTTAGGTATCGAAAGTTCAGTGAAGGTACCTAATTAAAATATTTATTTTGTTTAGTGGAGTTTTTTGAAAAACTGTTTTAATGAAAACTGTTTTAATGAAAACTGATTTAATGAAAATTCCATTCGACAATACTACTAAACATTCGTTCAATGAACTCTGAATATTTCCTGTTTAGAAAAGGATATTATCTTAACTATTACAAATAGATGGATCATCAGTAGAAATCAGAAACATTATCGATTTTGCTTTCTATTTATTAGACACACGCATAAAACAAACATTTAAAGAACTTGAGTTTTAATTCATGCGAAAAATTATCAAATTGTCTACACTGGCATTTACCTTACAAAATGTTTGGCGTCATCCAATGAAACTCATACTGTGTTTAAGCTGGGATATGAACGGAGTACTGTACTGGTCGCTTCTTCTGGAGAAAGCGGTAAGGTATTCATGATGAAATGGTTAACTAATGGTGGGGTCACAATGATATAGTATCTTAATATCTAGTACTGTAAAAAAAAGGAAATGATTGAAAAATGAACGCAATCAGAATCAGCTACGATTTTATCTCGAATCTTTAAATTCGTTTTCCTTGTTAATATAATCCAACATAAGATTAGCATCTCGTTTCACAGCAAGTATTATTGTTTCTAACGTATGTTTGAAAGATCATCCCCTTCCCCACCTTTGACGAGCATCATTCAGAAATTATAATTTATACGTTAAATGAAATGCTAGCTAATTTGCAATGCACGTAATCGTTGTTTTCTGATGAGTTTGTTGGATTGGTGAATGAAAAAAACAATCATAAAATTCTAATGAATCCATATTAAATAAAGATTTTATTTCAGTTGAATGATAAATGTGACAGAGACAAAAGTGAAAAGATTTGTATTTTACTGATGACGGCTGATACGTCAGAATCAACGCAAGATCGTCCCATTATTTTGTCATTCATAATTCAATAAATTTATATTAAATGAGAATTCAAAAGAGAACACATTTTCTTGTGCAGAACTTCTGTATCGGTGAGTCAATATTTCAAAAAAGAAATCGAACCATGAAATAGAAACACACAAGAGTGATTACAAAATATAATAACCCTGCCTATCAATTTGCAAAATGGCGATGCAATCTTTCAGTATCCCAGCAAATACAAATAAGCAAAAAATACTGCTCTGCATTTTGTATTTAAATTCTCTATGAAAATCTTTTTGGATTTAATATGCATAGATTATCACAGAACAAGGCCCATTCGCAAAGAGATAGATGGAAGCTTGCAATGCGTCAAAGCTTGAAATTTTTTTATCTGAACAAAACAACGACCAGGAAAAGAAACATATAATATAAAGACATTGATTTAGTTGCAAAGTTTTATTAATCATAGTTTGACATAATGAGCACAATGGTAGGGCGGACGAAATAAATGTAAAAATTTTGTGGCAATTGCCGAAGTTTAAATTGTCTGTCATCATTAAAAATCAATATTTGAAACCATTTTTGTAAACCTTAGTCTGGACACGGACGACTGGTATTGTTTTGTTGATCGAATTGAAGTCATTAATCAAACAGTCAGTTAACCAACTCTTAAATATGAATTCTTAACTAGAAATATCGGTGAAAAAATCACGTTTTTTCTATTTTAATTTTCTGATAACTTTTAATTCGCAAGTTAATGATGGAATAAACTCATGGTGAGTTTTCCGACAATAAAATATCCATAGAACTCTCCTTATCACATCGGTAAATATTTGAGCTTCACGACTTTGACAAAATATAGAAATAGCAATCATAAATAGGAGTGTGCTACTTATTTTAAGAAGAGGGTACAAATGAACAGATTTTAAATTGACAGCTTCTTCCATTTCACTGAAACAGAAGTTAAACACTTCTATATCCCTTCTTTTTTTGTTTCTTAATTTTCTCACTGAAACCATGTAGCATCTTAGATATTTATTTTATTTCTTTCCACGCAGAATAGTCCATTATGTATGAGGTGTTGTTGTTGCATAACATCCATACTAACTAAACTAGGAACAATCAGAATTATAATACGACAAACCACTCTCCCATTGCTACCTTACCACTAATGCAGGATTAACAGTAAAACTCCTGGCGTGTCACTGAGATATATTCATTTTCAGAAAATATTAATTTTTCTCAAATGCCTGTAAAATACAATACGTTTCACTGTGAATAAGGAAGAAAATGTTTTTTTTTTCCCCAACAGCTGATATGTTGTCAATATTGCTGGAGAAAATGTTGTACGCCTGGTTAATACACACCTCAATATGTTAACCTTGGAGACTCCTCTGGGGAGTTTTAGGGCCACAGCCACACTACTGTATTTTTGTGGTGGTTTCTGTAACATGTAGGTTCTCACTTGTAGTTGAAGATCCTAGCATAATCATAAAACCGCTATTGAATTCAGATTTGTTAGTGAGCCCAGTTTAACTTGTTAAATAACTATTATGACTTAATTAATCTAATTATTAATTAATCTAATTATCGATTTACTATTAAAATATTGCTTTAGATTTGTACACTGTTTCTATCTTCCATCACAAACATTACTTAACTTTCAACAGATGTATCAGTGAGTTATGTGCCATGTATGTGAAGGCGATCATGTATCTTTCGATACATGACTGACGAGGCAGATTTTTTCCCGCAGTGGGTTTACATATTTTTTTTTTTTTTTGCCGTAGACAAGTTGTCATCCAAGGCTATAGAACACGATCTCTTATTCTATTTACTCATAGCTGGTGGTGGCGGGGTTGGGGGGGAGATTTAAGTGGATTCATACCTTTCCAAAGTGTATTAGCACATAAGTGAATGTAATGGATTCAAGTGGAATTCGAACTCGGCTCCAGTTCAGCTGTATAGATAGATATAAAAATTGGCGCGGTACAATCTTAATTTGTTTTTACTAAAATAATTACCTACAGTAATTCAGTACAATAATTACTTTTGGCAAAGACTATAAAAACAATGGCGTCTTGTTATTTTGCTGTATTTAGATTGCACATATGACTTTTGGTACAACCGAACCTAAGAAGGGCTTACGGAAGGAATCACGTTGAAACACCTGTTCCCATAAGATCACCGAAGTTAAGCAAATTAGAACCTGATCAATAAGTAGATGGGTAACCGCTTGTAAATCCAACGCGCTGTAAGCTTGGATGTGCGTGTAGTGTAACGTATGAGAGCTCGGAATGGTTAATCGGAAAGCCGAGTTTCAATTCCAGTTAGGTTCATTATCTTTACTCTTTACTATTGCGAAGAGAGCCTCCTGGGGACCTGCTATTAATGTTACTTGGCCCTGTAGAAAGTCATTTGGGATGTGTTCTCTCCAGGAGATCCTGAGAAGGCATCTGCTTCAAATGTTTTGACTCTCTTGGAAGTTTCTGCTATCAGAGTCCATCTTTCACTTCCATAGAACAGTATGGACAGCACCAGGAACTTGTAGGGCCTCATGTTGGATAGAAAGAGAATGACCGCACTGTTGGACATCTTGTATAGTGCATCGATGGTTTGGATGAGGCCTTTCTCTATGTCGAAATTCCTAAGGACCTTCCATAGACAGTTATGCCACACTCTATCGAAGACCTTCTGGAAATTTGGAAATTTATGAAGCAGATCTCTCTGCAGAATTTCCTGAGGGGCAGTATGGACAGTACCAGGGAATTGTAGAGTTTCATCTTGGAAAGTTGATGTTTTTGCTCTTTTAAATCTTATTCAGTTTTGCCATTGCCGATGTTAATATTGTAACTGGTAATTGATTTGATCTCTGTTGTAGATCGTCCATCTTTGGTGAGGGTAACGCCAAAGTATTTAAAGATGTTCACTTCTTCCAATTGTTCTTCATTCATAAAGATCAGGGCCCTGATGTTGCTTGTGCTATTGACCAGATTTTTACTTTTCCCTGTGCTCACTTCCATTCCATTTGCTCCTCCTCTCGCTGTTAATCTCACCTTCCATTTGTCAATCCAGTCTGGTGACTGTTTCAATCTGTTTTGGTAACATTATTCAATCTCTTTCTTGAGAACATCTGTTAATCTGTTGGTGAGAACCTGCAATTCGGAGTTGCTGCCGCCCAACAAGTCAATGTCAACAGTCAGATGGGTGACTGTTTCAATATCGCAGTTGCTTTGCCTAACATTATTCAATCTTTTTCTTGAGAACATCTGGCTGAAACCCTCCAAAACTTTCAGTTAACTATATTCATATCAGAAAGAATTATTGACAACTTACGCTTCGCTGATGACATTAAATTACTGGGCGGCGGCAACTCTAAATTGCAGTGTTTCGTTACTTGCAAATACCCTTGGATATCAGCTTTGGGGACAACGTTTGTCAACGATGATTGACATAGTTTGGGAATAATTAAAAAACAAACAAATAATAAATGTTCAGATGAACTTATGGTTTGTTTAAACCGAGGTTGAATTTAGAGAAAGTAAAAATTCTGTTTTTAATTGTTACCATTTTCCTTAAAAACCTCTCGTAAAGGACTTTTATACTTAAAAGAAGAAAAGACAGTAGAAATTTCTGGTAACCGAAATGAGAAAAAGAACAGGAAAATTTGACACTCACAGAACACGTCGAATGAAAGACGAACAGCATAGCGAGTAACCTACCTAAATGAATATCAAAACAGAAAGGGGATTGGACAAGTCATGAAGGAAAACGGCACGTAGAAGAAGAATTTAGAATAATTTGATTTGTAACTTGATTTGAATTTTTTTTCTTTTTTTAAGGATTTCACCCCAAGCAAGGCGGGAAGCCACTATTACGCAAGGGGTTACAGAGGATTTGGAGGGAGAGCACATAGGAGTGATAGAGGAAAGGATGCGGAGAAGGATAGGGGATAGATCAAGGCAACTGGAGATGTCGACTGACATTACATTTGAATAGTTGAAGATTATGGCTATCAGGGAAACAGGAAAAGGGAAGAGAGTTTCCCAGGCGAGAGGTGCGAGATATGAAGCTATTAGGGTAGAAGAGGCGGCTACATTTAACAATTTCAACAGTGAATGGGTGAGAGTGGGATACCAGCCTCGTAGGACGCTTGAATTCATGGAGTCTGTGCACCAGCGAAAGCAGCTCATCGGAGCAATTACCATGAAAGTATTTATAAAAAAGACAGAGATAGGCGACGGCACGTCTGTGAGAGAGCGACTGCAGACGAGATGCCAGATCAGGGCCAATTACATTGCATATCCGCCTCTGGAGTCTATCAAAAACCCCGAGGCAAACAGAAGGGGCTCCAGACCATATATGACAGCAATACTCTATGCAAGGGCGAATGCTTGATTTGTAGATTTGAAGGATCGATTCCGGCGAGAAAAATTTCCTGGCGCGGCACAGGGAGCCAACTTTTCTTGCGGTGGACGAAGCAATTGACTCAATGTATTTGTTCCATTTCAGGTCAGCAGTAAATGTGAGACCGAGCAGCCGCAAAGAGGTGCTCTCGAGAAGTTGAGCGTCAGACATTCTAATGGAGGGCAGGGAAGGATGTGGTGATTAATAGATAGCAGTTTTGTTTTTGAAGCGTTAAAGTTAACCAGCCATTTACTGTCCCTGTTCACAACCGATTGGAGGTCCTTTTCGAGACGACTTGAAAAAAGAATTAGTGGAGAAAATAAGTGATATTATGAAACTCTGTTTAGAAAAACAATAACTAAAATCTAGTAACAAAATTTTGGCAATAAGTTAAATTGTAATGAGTTTAAAAAGTGGAATAATAAACGGATTCAGAAAATCTCGTCACACGTGTATCGAATTTGAACGAATATACTAAATCTTTATAACAAGCAAAATCTCAAATCACTCACACAATCATACTTAACCCTTTCGATCCATCGTTTGAACAATGTTATATTGAATGTATCAATATTAAAATATATTCATTTTTCATATTAATGTATTTATGAGATCTTCACTCCACACTCTTCTTTGGATAACAATGTTTTCAAAACCCAAAATATGTTTTTATCACTGCCGCAAAAATACCCCAGCTGTAGTAAAAGAGAACAAACAACTTGAAATATTTATGAACATTAAAGAATCGGATTATAAACCGACTATTCGGATTAATAAAGATTAATAAGAATAGAAGTTAAGTTCCAATCATGCAAATGTAACCCTAATCTCATCATATTAGTATTTCCTTCGGATTTTATTCAGTTAAATCTTTTCTTTGGTTGACAATATTTTTTTTCCTTTTCTCAGACAACACACAGACGATAGGGGCAAATACATACTATACGATAGCAGGAGATTTTAAAGCAAAGTGAGTGTCTAAATGACAACTTAGAATCGGTCAGTCCAGATAATTAAAAAATGAAGTAAAAAAATATTGCACACAAAATACTAATTTGTCATGATTTAGAATTACAGGAGGAGGGCATATTCAAAATCGGGGGCCATGGCAGCGTTACCGTATACACACACAATATCTCGCTCACAGACACAGAAACAGAAAAAATACACAAACACACGCACACAAACGCACAAACACATAAAGGCACACGCAAATTCAAGGGGTCATGGTCACGTTACTGTATATACACACAATCTCTCTCTCACACACACACACACACACAGACGCACACACAGAGAAACAGAAAATCACGTAAGCACACGCACACAGACGTAAAAACACACACAAGCACACCCAAACTCAAGGGCTCATGGTCACGTTACTGTACACACGCACAATTTCTCTCTCTCTCTCACACACACACACATACGCAAGCAAACGCACACAGAAACAAAAAAACACACAAGCACATGCACACAGAAGAAGAAACACACGCAATCACACGCAAACACATGTACACACAAACACACACACGCGCGCACACGCTCACGAGCAAGCAGGCGCACACAGAGGCAGGCACGCACACTCAACACACACGCACACAAGCACACGCAAACGCGCACACGCTCATACAACACACATACACCGAAAAACAGAGACGCACACATACATACGCACACACGCACTCACATTCACATGCACACAGGCCTACATATACACACACAGGCCCAGATATTCATACCCACACGTGCACGCATATACACAGAGCGCAAGTGTTATTCTTTTTGTTTAAAGCAATGTCTCAGCACATAAGAATTCTCTCGTCCAACCTTCGTACACGCAGTCACTAACGAAACAGTCCCAGGAAATGACAAGATACCCAACATTTTTGGCTCTATCATCAGTCATTTATCTATAAAAATCTTGTATAAACTTTATCAATGCAAATTAATAACCCTACGAAATTGAAGAATGAATCACTTTATATATTTCCTACCAAAACACGTGTGTAACAGATAATCCGAAAAATGATAGACCAATAACATGTCTGCTCACTGCATATAAATTGATTACGTCTGTCCTGACGAACTATACTTACTCTTATCTCGATGAAAACCACATTCTTTCCTTGAAAGAGAAGTGCAATCAAAAAGGTTAATACGGTTGCAAACTCCAATACTACTAAATAAAAAGAAATAAATCAACAGTCAACCGAAATACAAAATGTTGCATACGCCTTGATTCCAGAAAATATTCGTTCTCAATGTTTAAATTAGATTAATTTGAGCTGAAGAAATTGGTTACAAAATGTTGTCCATTAGATAAGGAAATATTTATTCATAATTAATTAGTTATGTCACTTTACAAGATTAATTTCAAAACTTCATTCAAATTACACCACCAAAATAATCAACTATGGATAATTTTTCCAATAAAAATACTTTCAGAAGTAGCGAGCCAGCAAAGAGATTAAAAAAATTACTTTCATCAACTCTGAAGCGATAAACTACTCAACTTTCATTAACCTCTCATAAAATGTTTGTGAATCTGCACTTGCAGAAGGATTTTCAAATCAACTGCAAGAGATTCTAATAAATGGAAGGAGGTTGGATTTGCCGAACTTAACTGCATATTAGAAAGGTGTGGGAGTAGCAGTTAAATTAACTACTGAATCGTCACAAACTGCATATGCTCAAGAAGCAAGGAACATACACAGTACAACCTATATAATTGTCCTATCAAATAAGACCTTCATTTACTTCAAAAAGAAATTACATTGAACAATTTATATATATTATGATGTAATATGTTATACAGTGCAATTTTCAATAAAAAATTAAAACCTCTGTAGCCAGAAGTATTATGGTATTACATAAACTTTTATATATTATTGTGTTTTTGTTAATTTTGATCTAACAAATGGTTTAAGATCTTATTCGTTGATTAGCCTATTTGTAATGTTTTACAATTTTTACAGTTTTCAGTTATCGCATGTAGTAAAAAATTACATATTTTTTTTTAATTCATATTCAGAATTCTAGTTTAAATACATTTTCCATTCAATGTATCCAATACAAGAAATGTCAACTTTATTTGGAATTATTCTTGAAATAGTAAAATTTTGCAAGCAAAGGACCTGAAGAAATTAAGTATTTCTCATTATTCCGGTGACCTTTAAACTTAAATCATCAAAATTGGTAAAAGCTGTGAATCTAAGTTTTTATAACAGTATTTTTAACCTAAAATGTTGATTTTCTGCCGCATCTTGTCGCGCATCACAAATTTGCTCTCGAGGCAATTCGGATCACGATGCAATATCTATTGAGAATTTCCATTAGACATGAACCTCCAATTCACAAGATTTCTTTCTGTTACCAGGATATTGAACAGGATTCATTTCATGTTTTTTTTTTGTTTTTTTTTTTTTTGATGCTCCTTGGAGTGGAACTTTTAACCTTTATGTTGATAATTGTGCCACTGAGGTTTCTTCTATAGGCAGAACTTCATGCCTTTTCATAAATAGCAGCTGAAACCACAATCTTCTCCTTCGTTAACAGGCTTGTTCAGCCGCTATAGTAGACAGCAATCGCATGCTTTATAGACACGTTAATTCCGATTACAACAGACGCCTCTTTGTCTGTGATAGTAAAAAATGCTAAACGTGTCTTCACATCTTTGTTTACTGACAGAATAAGACACCGTATAACGTCTAACAAGTTTGCTTCTTATCACTAGTGGTGGTTTTGTAATAGTATGTTAAATAAGAGTAATTCTCCTCTCACCATACAAACTGAGGATTTACTAACTTTTGCTGATAAGGCAGAATGGTTTGCTCGTAAATTGCCTTCCAAATCTTCTTTTGAATCATCGGGGATATCTTTGACATTCTAGTCTGAACTGAATCTCGACTGTGTAATATTTCGTCCATAGTTTCTGCGATCATTGTAAACTGGATTCCCACAAAACACGTGAACTTAATGGTATTCCTGGAATACTCCTTAATAAAGGTGATCCTGAACTGGTTCCTTTTCTTTCTGGACTCAATAATAAATGCTTTCTGCTCGTTGCTTTCTTGTTTGTTGCAAAAACTCTTTTACCGTTGAAATATTTAATGACTCAGTTGAATCGTGTGATCCTTCCAAATATCAGCCTATTAGCCTTCTATCTCCATGAGGTTCCAATCAACTCCGATTTGCTTAAGCATTGCACCTCGTAAGTTTTTCATTCTGACAAACAATAAGGATTTTGCTTATCTAGGTCAACTGCTGATATGTTAACGTTTATTGCTGAAAGAGTCTCTCAAGTTTTAGATAAGAATGGTAAGGCTCGGGCTTTTGCTTTGGATATTTCGAAGGCGTTTGACAGGTTTTGGTATACTGGTCTTCTTCACAGACTGAAAGGTTATGATATTTCTGAGCAAAATTTTGATCTAATTCAATCTTTCTTATCAAATCGCAAAATCAAAGTTTTCTTGAACGGCCACACCTCTAGATCATTTTTGCAGTAATGTTGAGTCACTTATTGCTCTATGCTTGGGTGTTTGTTGTTTTTAAACTGTCATAAAAAAAAAAAAAACCTTCATACTGACATCGAATTTGGTATCTAGGCTTGCGGTTGCATTTAACCGGGAAAGCAGGAAGTATCCCGTCATTTTTTGGTAATAATGATCTTCAAAATTTTAAATGCAATGTCAATCGTTATCGTTTGTCTTCGTAATTCCTCTACTTAATTGTTCTTAATTTTTTCTTTTTCTCTTTTCTTCTCAAACTCAGTACACCCTCTGCGTCTTAGTGGCATTATTATCTTGCTTGGATAGAAATAATTTAAAATTACAAACAAGTAATAGAAAAAACTAATCGTCTAGACATCATTATTATTATACAAAAAATGCCTCCTTATTGACATGGCAGTCCTTGCAGATTGCATTGTATTTTTGAAGATCTTTAAAAAGCTATCAAAATACAAGGACCTTGAAGTCGAAATCTCAAAAATCAACAATCTCTGTTGTAGTTGGAGTCCTCGGATTGGTTAGAAAAGATTCCAGTAGACTCATTGAAGGGATTCCTGGAATCCCATGCCTTAAAGAAATACACAACAGTTGTTCTCTCGAGTACAGCCCACAACTTACGAAGGGCTTTATCTATGTAAAATATGTGTTGTTTTTTTTTTTAATTGGTCATTGGAAAATGTCATAATTAGGACGGGACTACGAAAGAAATGTTTACAAACCAGAAATCAAAGGAAGTAAAATAATAATAACCTTATCGGACAGAATGTAATGACAGGACTGTTGAGCTTTTGATATATTTGTTCCTTGACGTTACTTTCTTGGCTATCTGTTCTCTTATTCAATAATAATAACAATAATAATAATTGTGTGAGGACTATTTCTTGTTGAGAGCGAAGAGCTGACTTCAAAGGCTCCCATAAAAACAGCTGCGTGATAGACTGAGATTTAAAATTTCCCAGTCGTCTCTCTCTTATACTCGAGGTTCGGTTATGAGAAATAATATAGTGCCTTTATGACGAAGTTTTATTCTTAAGCGCTAAGTGTGGTCTGAAAGCGGCGAGTCTCAAATGGAAAAAAGAAAGTTATAGTTTTTACAACGATGAATAATGTATTTTCAAAAGACATTTTCAGAAACATTGTAATATGAGTTTTATCAAATAATTCTCTTTTAATGGTGTTTCAAAAAAAGAAAATATATAATTTTGTATTTGAAGTACAAAAGATATTTGTATAAAGTTTATTAATTTGAAGTCAGGCTAATGTTTGAAATTCTAATGAATTGACAAAATAATGGAATGGAATTATCTCAGCCATCAGATCTTATTGATTACTTTGATTTAACTATTATTCTTTACTTTAGAAATCGTTGAAGCGATAGATTTATTAATTATTAATAATTTATAAATTAATAGTTAATAAATTAATACTAGCCTGCATCACTTTAGTTCCTTTCTATGACCGTCTGGGAATTATTTATAGACTAAATGATGGAGTCGCCATAGGCTCACCTATCATTCCAACATGTAAGCCTTGGGAAATGTACTTTTAAAAATAACATTCCAAACAGACAATCTACACCTGCGATGCTGTTGACATCGAAGAAATCAGAAATTTGAGAATAACTGTTAAAAATAACGTCGTCCTAAATTTAACAAACGATCAAAAAATAAATGATAGAATTCCTTTTTCTAGATGTATTAATTGGCTTAAATGGAGAATACATGAGAACATCCTTTTATAAAAATATATAACAGCCTACACCAAATTAACTACAACACTGAATTCTAGTGATATCAAAATATCTCTCATTAATAACTGAATGAATACAGCACATTTAATATCCTTATATATATAGTCGACTCTCCCGTCGAGATTCGACGTATGAGTGTCAAGCAGATCAGTTTCCAGGAAACCGACAGCCCGACAACGACACATGAGATTTGATTATAGTGGTGAAGGCCTCCTGCAGGACCACCCACACTTTTTTATATATTAAAATAATATAGATAGAATTTTATATATTAAAATAATATAGTGCCTTTATGACGAAGTTTTATTCTTAAGCGCTAAGTGTGGTCTGAAAATGGCACCATTTAACGAGGCAGAAAAAGAAAAGAAAGAAAAGAAGGAAAGGAGAGACTAAGACCCAAAGCGTGGATGTTAAGCGCCGCCCATCCAGAGGATAGGTATGAGAAGCTGCTACGAAGAAGTGGGGAGGGCAGCTCACGCCCCTCTGAAGTGTGGAGAGAAGGTGGTAGTAAGAAAAGGCTCCCAAAAATGGAAAAGAGTGGAAAATTTCTAACCAGAAATAAAAGAGGTGGATATGTATTTAGAATTATCGAGGAACCCCCGACGCCGACAAACCCACCCCGGTTTTGGTCGGCGTCCATATAAGCGAAGCCGCAGCAAGCAGAAATCAGTTCGAGAAGAGTTGCAGTTGAGTTGAGTTCGAGTTGAGTTCGAGACAGTTCCCAGAGTCAGTCTCCAGTTGAAGCAAGCCTCGCAGATAGCTGACCAAGATTCACGCACATTCCGGACTCCTCTTCAATCCAATAACAATTATTTTGAAGAGCGACTTAGATCCAGACCACCAAAATAAGTTTTTTTCGACTTTCGTCCGAAGACACACCGAAAAACCAATTTCTTAAAGAGCAAACAACTTGAAGCGTTAAAACTCGCCTAACGGAAAACAACGTGTCACAATCCATAGACACGGTCCTATGTATTGAACAACTAGACATAAAATTTGTTATCTTTTTCTTTGATACCTTGAACTTTTGAGTTTTCATTTTATTTTCTTTTATGCATATTTGTGTGGTGTCACCCCCGTTGAACCCAATTTGCATTACGGCCCCAACTACTGATTGATCTCGTCTGCCTAAGATCAATTCACAACGTGGGTAGGCAGACTGGAGATCAATGCAGTTACTTTGGTAACCAGGCGTTGGAAGCGAGTTGGGAACGACGAGGCTGATATCAAATCTAACCAGATTCCCACCCGAATCACCAAAAGGTTAGAACGTCACATTTGGGTGCCGCGACCGATACCAAGCCAGTTGGTCGTCACAGGACGGGACAACACGACTGACGCAAACAGGCGGACGTCACGTTTGGAGCAGCGACACCCGAACGGAGCAGCGAGAAGCGAACAGCTGGCGCCGCGGCGAGGACGTCACAGTTGGTGCCGTGGTAGACCAGGATAGGACGTCACAGTTGGCGCTGCGACCAGGGGACGACGTCACATATATATATACCAATGTTTTTAGTTTTGTCTATGAGTTTTCAAGTGTCGACCATATGTGCATAAAATAGGATACACAATACCGGAAATGTTTTAAAGAAATATGACCAATGGAAAACTGTTTCGTTGAAACTAGTTTTGATTACGCGTTTCGCCTTTCTAGGCTTCATCAGACCACCCGCCAAAAAAAAGAAAGAATACGTGTGTATGCATTTGGGTGTAAAAAATTACTACGTTTTTCCGTTATTTCTGAAAATAAGATGTCGGTTTAACTTAAATTCAGTACAGAAAATCTGGGAGAATATATAAATAAATTTCGGTGTGAACTAAGAATTTTAAAGAAACGATAGAGAATAAATATTAACGGGTTTCATAAAAGTCTCCGATTTTCATTCTTTTCTTTCATCCCGAGAAATGCCAGCTTACCGGAAAAAAAATACTATCGATTTATTATTTAATCATACACACAAATACACATGTTTTTTCTTTCGTTTTTTTGATCTGATGAAGACGACATATATATATATATATATATATATATATATATATATATATATATATATATATATATATATATATATATATATACTTCACTCGCTCTTCAAGAAGCCCATCCTCGCACATTAGTGACCTCCTAGATCATTGCCCTGTCTTCCAGGAAACATTAAAAAAATGCGATCTTACCTCACTTGAAAATCAATTTTCGTAACATTCGAATTTCTAGCTTTTACCTCAAACATTAAGCTTTGGTAAAAATACTCAAATATCTACAAAGCAGTTTTGAAGAAGATTATACTGCGCCAATTATACTTTAGCTTAATTTAGAACAGATTTAAAATACTGTAGCACCTTGTGAGAAACGAACGCATTACAGTCGTAAGTGTCAGTAAAACTAGTTGACTATTCATTACTGTACGGTGAGGAATTTATTTTCTTATATTAATCGACTAATTGTGCTGAAAAATCTTAAAAAGTAAATAAATATTAACGAAAAGAAATTTTAAAAGATGCTCATCTACATTTTTTTACGAAAAGAACAATGTTTTATAGTAAAAGATATCTGGGAAATACTTATCGGCAAAATAATCTTTATTGCAGTAAGTTCAGTTTTTTTTTATGTTGGAAAATTCCGAGATGAAAATACATATATTTAAAAATTCAAAAAAACTCCGAATTCCTTCAAATTAATACGCTCGTGCACGTGCATTAAAATTTGACTTTATTTCGATATCCCCCAACTGCTCCGCTCTCCCACCCCCATCCCCCATGATAATTTCGAGTGAGACACAAGAAAAAGAAAGGAGGGAAACGTAAAAAAAGCTGTAACGATTCACCGCAAATGAAATAGATAAGCTATCTTATAAAAAACAACAAACGTACCTTATCGATATAGAAGAATTCTTATTTTGAGCTTCGTATTTGATTTCAAATATTTATGAATATTTAAGAAGATGAAAGTATATCGACACACACTCACATACGCACATATATACAAATTTAAAATTGGACACTGAGGGCAACACCAATCGGTGATGATCTATTTCTTGTTTTGTATTTTGGCCCCACTATTTATATATACTGTTAAATGGTATATTATGCGTATCAAGTTTTAAAGAATTATCCTCATGGTTCATGAGTCGATGGTAACGGTTATATTTCAAATTATTCTAGTGGTTATAGTCTATGAATTATTATTATTCTAGTGGTTATAGTCTATGAATTATTATTATTCTAGTGGTTATAGTCTATGAATTATTGTGGATCCGAATGCAACAATTTGTAGCTATGTTATAATTATGTTTGTTAACATTTTGCTAAATATTGATTACTTATTTGTTGTTGATTATTATTAATATATGTACTTTTGTTTATTTTCGAATTTGCAGTTTGTCAATTTTTCAAAAATATTTACTTAATTTGTATATTCATTCATTTAGATATTTTGTTTATTTCCTTCTCGAAGTTTGGTTATTTTATTTTTTTAGTTTAAGGCATTGACGTTGTTAAAACTATGTAACTTTATCTGCGTTGTATATAATGTATATATTTGTATTTATCATGATTGTATTTAACAAGGTATTCGTTTTTAGATTTCGACTTTTAAGTAACGAAGTAAAAACTTTTTTTTTTAGTAGACACAAGTTCTGACAATTAGTTTTATATATACTTACTTTAGAATTATTATTGTTATGGATATTTTTGATTATATCATATACATAATAGTTTTGGGTGTTGTTATTATTTTGATGTTATTTAAATTGTATCGATTGTTTTGAATCTAAATATTATGTAATTATTAAGTAGTATTTTGTGCCTGTTTTTATTGTTTTTTTTTGTTTTTAATAACGTTGTTATCTTTTTTGGTGGTTGTATATTTTGTATGCATTTCTCTTAGCATTGTTGATGAAATAATAAGGATATTGGAGGTTTTTCAATGTGTTTACAAACATACACTCTACCTGACACTTTCCTTAGCTAAGTTTGTGGTTGCAATTTCTTTGTCCACATGAAGGTATGACCTTGCTATGTTTGTTTATGAAAGTAACGGCTTTTCTTGGGATTTGTTTTTGCTAAAATCTGAAAAAGAAATCTGACAAAATGGATAACAGAAGAAGGACTACTATAAGAAAAACCCCAAAAAGCTGGAGAATGACAAGTGTTACTTCGACAAAAGAAAAACAGGAAATTTTGGAGAGTTTTCACCTTCCGTGTCCTGAAAGAAGAAAATGATTAGTATGAAAAAATTATTTGCTCAGATTCTATTACAATCTCACTGATAAGTAGATATTTTACTTCCTTTGTCAATCTACGAAAAGTGAATTTATAATTTTCTGATGAAACAAATACATACAGCCTTCAGGTAGAACTGAAACAAAGTGTGCAGTCCCGTTTTCACGGTTAGTGTTCATTACACTAATGTCCAATTTGTAATTATTCACGCCTACAGATAGAAATAAGTACATTTCAGGATCCCAGAAAATTAAGTCTATTCTTTCAATAAGGTTTGATTGAATTCCAGACTAATAAATTTAGTAGCTGTTTCCTTATAAGTTAAGATTCGGCATCCATTGACTAAACTTCTGTTGGTTGAAATTTATAAAATCTTTTTTTTTTCAGGAGAATACCTTCTTCAAGTTATCTCTCTTTCCAGTCAATATCTTGATTATGTCATTATTTATTAATGTAGACTTCTGTACTGTCCTTTTGATTGAAGTGGTGTAAAATGTCATCATCTTCATTGTCATTATTTTCTCTTAGACATAAAAGTGATATCCATCTTACTTCCTGCGTCTGTTGAGAGTCTTCAAATGAGGTGGTTTCTGTTATTTAGTGATTTCCTTTGTCTGCGATACTGGGGTGCCAGTCGACCAAGTTCAAAGAAATATAGTCCTCGCTTACACCCACAAACTTCATTCAGTCGAAGCCATTTTTCACGATTGATCTGAGAAAGCGACGTTATACAACTGAAAGTTTAAATATTCTTGTACGTGTTTGGCGTCATACATGGTAAACGCATGAAAGTCTCGACCTGACGAAGCCATTTAACAAAATGAATTGTGTTTTTACTGTATAATCAATACATTTCTATTATACATGTAATATATCTATTTTGTATGATATGCTTGACATTATTGTTAACAACTACCAATGACTTTCTTCCTTATTTTTAATGCATTCCTATACTCAAAAATTAATAGCAATTAATTTCCTTTATACAAATCATATTTTTTTTAATTCCTGAACATTGATAATCCCTTTCTTCTTGAAGAATGCATCTCATGCGGATGTTGAAAAACAGATTGTGCTATACAAAAATTCCATTTCGGCCTTTAATTTTAAACCTATCGTGTTTGTTAAGAAATAAACTCAGTAAACCGGGTGAGTGACGAAGTAGCGGTAGGGTCAGTGGGCAGTGACAAAAAACGGTCGTAACTTCGTTTAAATATACCAAATTCTAACTTATTCACTATTAGTATACTAACATTATTAGTGTTTCATTTTTATCTACTTTTAAATAATTATAATTATAAAAGAAAAGTTAGACCTATTAGTATAATAAATATTCATAAGTAGTTTTTTAGTACCCATTGACGATCGACAAGACAATAATATATTACTGGTCATCTAGACTAGAAAACTAATTGCTAGCTCATGTTCAGGAGGAAGGTAGCCAGTAAGGACAATCTCATTACAACTGATTTACAAATTCAGTTTGCTGCTCATGATACCACGCCGTTTTGCCGCAGGTTGCATAATAATTAGGTAAAAAATATTTGCAAATGTGGCTTTTTATCAAAATCTAAAATCTTAAGAACCTGTAGTACTTACAAATGGCGACAGAAAAAGTGATGTCCAAATGCGAAGGTGCACTGGAATAATGAACTATGGCTTTCAAAAACTAAATAAATTCTTTAAAACAAGAAGAGAATTTACCTTAGAAACCAAGAAAATGTGTTGAACTGCCTAAAATAATACCAGTTGTATGAATGCGAGGTAATTTCCCTCGCATATAAAGAGGTGACATGAAGCAACAGAGATGATGTTGTACAGAAGGGTACCATGAACTGAATATGGGAGAAATGAATTCTTCAGAAAAATGGAACGAAAAAAGAATTTTTAGGATTAAAATCAGAAAGTAACACTAGAAATTTATGGGGAAGATAATGATGAAAAAGTGCTTTAAGAATCTGTCACTCGCAGAACATAGTGAAGGCAATTGATAGATTCATTTTTTACGGTTTACCAACCTTTTGCAGGTTATTTAAAGCCATAAAATATTTTCAGATGGTAAGATTTTTTTATTGAAGATAATAACAGTTTAGTAGTGCAATTCTAACTAATTAAACCATAGCTTAGGTGAGAAGAGGGGGGGTCATACCTTTCTCAGGTTTATTTGCGCGTAAGGGCATGTAACGAATCTAATGAGAATTGAAACTCGGCCCTGCGATTAACAATTCCGAGCCAGTATCTATTACACCTCCCGCACATCCAAGCTTACAGCACCTGGTATTCCCAAGCGGTCATCCATGTAGTTACTGATCAGATTCAACGTTGCTTAACTTCGGTGATCATACAGGAACTGGTGTCTCAACAAGATATGGACTTTAGCTGATAAGATTATCGTCCAAATGGGATGAAAATACAATGGTTAGAATAACTGCATGAAATATCCAACAACGATGATCAGAACGATACCAAGTTTAGACCTAGAACGGCTTTAAATCATTTGTGGACGCCCCAACGTGGAGCAGAGATTTACAAAGAGTAAGTGTTTCTACATAGTGTATCAGTAGGGTTTATAGTGTAGGCAAGAGAGACTGACAGAAAGATCAAATAACATATCTAACGAAGTCGATTAAATGGATTACTGACCAGGAACAGAGATGAATAGTCGGGGGATTAATATTGTTAAAAATGACAAATGATAAGAAAAGCCATGATCACCAACGTCCTGAACGGATCAAGCACATAAAAGAAGTAAAAAGTTCAACATATTTTAAAGAACATGTTCGTAAACAAGAATATTAGAATATATTCTTGATATGATTCTGAATGATGTCCACACAAGTTTTGTTCTATTCCCTTTGTCTGGGGATACCGTTAAAGCAATCATTTTTTGAAAATTGCCCGAGTAAAGAGACAGATAAATATAATAAAACACAAAGGTTTTGTTGTTAACTGATAAAATCTCTTTGTCACTGGAACAACACAAAAGGCAGTACAAAGATAGAATCGATGACTGAGTTGACAACGGAACACAAAGATGTTGTCTGTACATATTAAAAATAGAAGAAAAAGTGTTGTCTTATTAAAGCCAATGTTACAAAATTATCTAAACTTATCATCTAAATAACAGATGTCTATTCTTAATCATAGACGATTTGTGAAGATTATTGCTTGTTTTTGCATTGTACTAAGCAAAATTTAGAACACGCTTAATTTTGTGATACGACAATTATTACAGTTGTTAGGACATAATTACTTTAGTGAAGAATCTGATCAAGAATGGATGAACATTTATTAAGCGTCTTTGCAGATGACGAGGAAACATGATGCAACAGAGACATGGCTCTGCAGAGGGATGACAGAAATAACACTGGCAGAGCATGTAGCCAATACAGAGCATTTACTTAAATATTTGTATCTATAAAAATAACGTATAAATTGTCAGACTTAGTCTATTTCATAATATATGATATCAACTGTTTACGTTAAGATATGCTTCGAGCAGATATGAGCGTTCGACAAAGGGAATAATGATTTTCTAAAAGGGTTTAGTTTGAATGCTAATGCACCAGACTAGCTACTCAAAAATTGCTCTTTCACTGCTGATAATAGTTATCAGTCAGTTATGTGCTATGCGTGATACACGCTTAGGCGATCATGTATCTTTCGATACATGACTGACGAGGCAGATTTTTTTTCCCGCAGTAGGTTGCCATTTCTTTCTGCGGTAGATCAGTTGCCATCAAAGGCTATAGAACCCGGTCTGTCCTGCTATTTACCAATAGATGTGAGGGGAGAAGAAGTGAATGTAAGGGACTCGATTGGAATTCATTTATACTGGCCGTAATTTTCTTTTCATTCTCTTTTGAATTTTCAGCTTTTGATTTAAAGGAATCCTTTTGTGGTTTCTCTTGTTAAATAAATATTGCTTTGCGACAATTATTATTTAAAACTCACGAAACGGTTAACTGAAACACTAGCGGGCCAAACCGCGTATAATAGGGAACCTAAGTCAAATGCCGTTAGTATTTATACGAAGAGACATGCCTTGAAAAAAATGTGATGTTTTTCCACTGCAAATATTTCTTCTATTTTCCGCTACTAATTCCGCAAAATTTCTATTATCTGCCATTTTCTAGTACCCCCACCCGCCACCGCTGAAACATTCCCAACTTTTGCGTTCTCGCTTCTGTGTGTTTTGTTATGGCAATTTAACTTTGAAATGTTTTCCATTGCGCAATTTGATTTTGCTGATAAATAACAGCCATTTTTTAATGTTGCTTAACTTTTTGAAAGTAGTTCGTAGTAGACACCGAAACTAACTTTAGTAAATAAAACAAAAAAAAAAGCAAAAACAAAAACTATCAGTGAAAATTATGTTTACTCGCTGTAACAGAGACATTACATGGCTGTTGATGATTAAGGTTATCCGTTATCATATACTGTTACTATTGTAAGACAGTTTTCAAATATCTTCTGACTTTCTCCTGACTCTCTTCCAATATTGTATATTATCATTTTCTTTTCATTTTTTCTCGGTCAGTCTTTTAGCCTTTCAATACAACGAATATTGTTTATCTTATTCATCTGTTTTACTCTCATATTCCATCTGTATCTTCTCATCCGAACTTCCTTATCCTTTCTAATCTTCTTTATCTTTCCCTGGCTTTAAATAAACGTTATACAAAGATTAGTTTCATATTCGAATCATGAATCCTCTATTACCTTTCTTCTGCACTGAATTCTCCATAGAATTTATTAATGAATCGTAATTCTGACTTCCTGCTTTTGGCCCAAATATCCCGATGAGTGGCCCATACAGTTCAGAAAGATTCCACGATGCATAAAAATATATCCCCTAAAGTTCTTCAAGCTCTGGTAAATAGCTCTTCCCAGAGGTTTAAGGAGAACTTTTAAATCGACATTATTCCGGTCTTTTGAGAACTGTCAAAAAGAATTTACAGAATTGCCAGAGAGATAGGATACCCAAGCTTGTTTAAAAGCAAACAAACAATATGGAATGAAGAAAATAAACTTCTTCTAACTGTTGCTTATAGATATCAATTATTCGATTCTATTTAACTCTTGCTTTTACTGTGACTACAGTTATACGATCCAATTGTAGTTTAAGGACATGAATGTACTGGTAAAATACAGCACACGACTCAATTCTGTATTTTATGGGTGGGTCATTCAAACATGTTCCTCATACCTTACTCGTCGCTTGATATTTGATCACCGATCATCACGTATCAACTGTATTAATCTGATACCAACAAGCGAAATGACAGACCGGCCAATTCGAAATTGTTATGTCTGTATCGTATTGATGGCATTTAAAATGTCTTTGAAACTACATTTCTCGAAAGTTCATTACTATTAAACTTACATCTGTTCAGTTACATTTTTCATACCATTTCAGATATGATACAATGTCTATTAACACTCACTAGCTATCTTATTCAATAACGTTCGTATATCACGCGTTATATATCGTAAGTTTTGTATTATAATCTGCATAATACTAAAATACGATAATGTATTTTTGTCCGTAACCATTAACTCTATGAGCACTGCGTTCCTGAACAATTTTAACCCTTCTGCCCGATCTCCTGAGTTAAAATTCGCAATTGGTATGTATTGTTTCACGGTAGATATAAAAATAGATACAAAAAATATAACTTCCTGATTGCTTCCCTGATAGTCCAGGTTGAGACTCTGCACGCTTCATTTTTTTAAAATCCAAAACACATGCACAAAACACAAAGAAAAGGCGTGGACATGTTGGTGTAACGTTCGATGACATGAAAATATTACGTCTTTTCTGATTGGCTCTTATGAAAATAAGACAACCAATAGCAAAACACGACGCAAGTGTTTATCTACCGTTCAACCGGTGGCTGGGTATTACGTTATTGTTCTCTACCACCGGCAAACCGGGCTCAAAGTTTAAGAAGTAGACGAAGCAGTACATTGTAGCCAAACGTATTAACACCTTAATGTTCACTGTCCAATTTTGCGGACGATGGACATTAACGGGCTATAGGTAGAAACTGATAAGTAATATTGGATTTTTTAAACAAGAGATTGATGCAAAATATTTTTATAATTATTTATAAAATATATGTGGCCTTTTTGTGGCACCTTGCATTATTAGAAATATTCATAGAAATATGATTTAATTTTTTCTTTACTCGGTTTACTAAACAGGTTGTTGATTTTTTTTAAAACGGAAAATAATTGAGTTGAAAATAATTCACTAAGATTGTACTTAGACGATCCTAAGGGAAGAAGAGGAAAGAAAAGAAAGAAAGAGGGTTGGATGATGCATGACCCAGTCAGTGGTGGAGGTAGGAGTCAGAAAGATATCTTAGCTAGCATGTTGACCGAATTTTTAAAGACAATTAAAGAATAGAATTAGAAATAATAAGAAGAAAGAAAGGGAAAAGACATGATATCAAAACACCGCTTGATGGAAACCAGATATCGGTCAAAGCATCTAGCCTACTTTTGCGGAGAAAGACACCTTATCAATTTGGATAAAGAGAAATTTTGGGAACAATGAAACAATCTTAATCAGAGAAAAGTGTTTTTGGGTTGAGGGGAGTGACCGGTGGAACGGTATACAGGCTCTGACCTGTTAAAAATTAGAACCCCCACAATAATAAAGTGGAGACATTTTCAATGTAGATAATTAAGATTTTTGACTATCAGGAAAAACAAAGAGGTAAAAAGAGGGACAATTGCTTTTGGCTCACAGAGGGCGCCAAGAAGGCGGAAAAAGATCCTTTCTGAAGTCAAGTCTAATTAGCGGCGGGCTGTTTGACAAAGTCCAGGTGAGAGAAGGCCAAGATGGTCATTTTTCGTACGTGCGAAAAAAAAAAAAGGGAAAAATTAGATTTTGTTTTTTAGAACAAGAACGATATAAGCCGCCCCGATTGATTGCAGGAAACGCCCAATCAGGATCTCATTAGCCGAAAACGGTCACGTGGCTGCAGAAAAGAAAGAAAGAAATGCTCAACCAGAATCCCATTAGCCGAAAAAACGGTCACGTGGCTGGGAAAAGAAAAGAAAGAAATGCTCGATCAGAATCTCATTAGTCGAAAGCGGTCACCTGACATACGAGAGACCGAGAGAGATGGATATGCGCCTCCCACCAAAAAGCATCTACAATAGCGATAATGGAGAAATTAATGCGACTTTTGGAATTATCGAGAAAAACCCCTGACGCCGACGGACCCACCCCGGTTTGTTGCGGCGTCAATAAAAAGCAGGACCCCAGTCGACAGAAATCAGTTGGAGTTGGAGGGAGTTGCAGCTGACCGCGGGCAGGGAAAGAGCCTGAACGCGGGTGATCGGGCCCGATTTTTTGCGGGCAAGAGAATCCTCAGACAAGAAATCCTTCCACCCAAGTCGAAGACAGAAGAGTTCAGCCCCGGACGGCAGCGAGAGGAGATCACCTCCACGACAGAGAGTTGCAGCTGAGTTGCGGCAAGAGATCCTTCCAGCCCAAGTCGAAGACAAGAGAACTTCCAGCCTAAGTCGACGAAGAAGAAGAAATACAACTCAAGTCGGAGAGAAGAATCAACTGCGAATGATCGATAGAAATTAGCCCCAGTGTCGAACCAAACCACACCCGACATACACAATTCTAAAGAGTAGGCAATTCGAAATCTTTTAGGTTGTGTGATAGAAGCTTGCTTAGTCCACAGAGCGGGTCGGGAAATGAGAACAATTTTGTTTTTATGTAGCGGACATTAAGATATAAAGGGTTGTTACCCATTTTTTTTTCATCAGCAATCTTTTTTGTCTCGTGAGTTTATTTTCTTTTATTTGTGTTTTGCCACCCCGTCGGACTCAACTTTGTTCGGTCCCAATCCCTGGTCCCGTCTGTCTAAGATCTAAACACAGCGTGGGTAGACAGACCGAGATCGGTACAGTTGCTTTAGTGACCAGGTATTTGAAGCGAGTCGGGAAAGGCGAGGCTGGTGATCATCTGACCAAGGGGTTGGAGCGGCACGCTTGGACCCAGGAGGAGCGACCGATGGAGCGACGTCACCGTTGGCGCTGTAACCAAAGGATCCGACCCTGGGCCAGGTGTGTAACCGTCACATTTTCATCGATGGCGACGGTCGGCAGCGGAAAATAAGTTATCATAAAACACAACACTGCTCATGGCTAAAACAACAAATACACAATCGGCACGTTTTTTCATAAACCGTGGAGCATTTGCGCCTTTGTCTAGCCTCTACAACGCGCTAGACTCTATTCTCTTCATAGCACTTTGCTCCCATGAAAACAGTTCTCCATCTCACTTGATCCCAGGCAACTGCATTCCAGGTCGCAGCATTGACACACAATTCCATCATGGACGTTTTACATTGGTCCTTGAAGCGAAACGTTCCCTCTCAGACAGTTCACCATACAGTATGAGTTTGAGAATTCTGGAGCTACCGATGCGCGCAAATTTTTATAAGCCTATAATTATAGTTAAAAAATTATGCAGTCCTTATTTCAATAAAGAGCGTTACTTAGAACATTTACTTCATTACTTATGTAAATATAAAACAGTCTTAGTTGGCAATAATGATAGGTGGCAGATTGTTATAAAAAGTTACGGTTGATTATTTATGACTAATTTGTTTAAATGTCTATTTTTTGCATCACGTGGCAACAAGAAATAAGTGACCAAGTTCTCTGAATATTGAGGTTTATAATTAATGCTGGATTTTTTTTCAGTCTATCATTAATAGCGTAGTTTTTAGAAACCTATTCATCATTTGCATATGATCTTTTAATAATGCGGAATTTTACAGTGGTGCCAGTAAAATTGCATTAACTTAACGAAATTGAATGAAAAGGAAATCTCACTAAACTTGAACTAAACAATAATAATAAATCTTTTAAAATGTGGTGACAGCGCTAAGAATTAATTTAGAAGTTGTCGGGGATTTGCCGAATACAAAGAGCCAATTGTATGGAAATTAATATCAGATTTAAGGCCAAGTTGTTTATTCCGCGCTATTCTCATGTATAACGAGGCATTTTGTAAGAATTGCGTTTATTTCTTGATCAATAATAATATGAAAAAGTAGCATATCTAACACTGGTCTATAGAAGAGGCACTAACCTGTAACATTATAATCATCACCGTATTTTGGATCCCTAAAAGACTTTCCTCGATTCTTCACCGTTATCTGTTATTTACTTCTCGATTTTCCACACGCGATATACAAAGTGAGATTTGCGAAATTTGTTAAAATAGCATAAAACCTGATGCTAATAATCATCCAAATATTCGCTCCAGACAAATCATATGTTTTAATTATTTCACCTCAAGTAAGACGATAATTCTTCGAAAGCACAAGTGGTTAATGAGAGGGAATGAGGATGAAAAGACTGAAGATGGAAGAGAAAGGACAATGAAGGAACTGGATTCAAGAAGCAATAAGAAGGCAATTGACGTTGTAATCAAAATTTTGAAGATTGTAGACAGCAAGAAACTAGAACAGAGCTCCACAGGTGAGAAGTGCGAGGAAATAAACTATTAGAATAGAATCTAAGTTTACATCTAGCTAGTCCAAAAGTAAAATAATGACTCCTAGTTTCCAATCTAGTAGAACGCTTATACGTTCGATGGAGCAAGGAGGGGAGCTCATTCAAACAATTGGCATGAAATTGGCATGAACATATTAATAGAAAAGACAGAAGGAAGCCACTTAACGGCGGTGGAGTGACTGAAATCGAGATGCCAGGTCAGAGCCGATAACATTCCCTGCTTTGGACGTTGTCAATAATCTCGAGATACATAACCAGAACACAAGACTAGATAGAAATAAAAATCGAATAAATGAAAAGAAGAAATAAAATAAAATAAATTAGCAAAAACAAGTAAAATAAATCAGTCCAAATAAAGTAAATAATAAACAAATTAACAAAACCGCTCCCGACAAAATAACCGTTAGAATAGACTACCCATAATGCAATAGACTACCCATAATGCATAACTGACTCTTATATATAATTAGTCGAGAAACAACACAACGCACGTGACCTGATGATTGCGTTTAGCATGAAACAGTCTGTCGCCCCTGAGTGTTGACTTCAATGTTCACTTTTATATTTATACACGCTCTATCTCTGATACTGAGCACTTTATCACATAAATATAGCATACCGTAAAAAACATATTTCTTCATATATATATATATATATATATATATATATATATATATATATATATATATATATATATATAGAGAGAGAGAGAGAGAGAGAGAGAGAAAGAGATAGTTTAAAAAATTAATCGATTTTATTTTTTAATCCGACATATTTTTATTACTTCGATGTGGATATTCGTATAAACAGGGTTTATTTCATCTACTGGTCTTCGCAATCGTTAATACTGAACAGAGAAAATAATGTTTAATTATGAGATTTCTCCATATACAGTCCCTTTCTTAGATCGATGGCTTAAAATGATTTCGAGCGAATGAAGCATGTAGGTCTCAGCGAGACTTAACCTTCTTCGAACCTTGTTAAATAGTGTTACAGAATATCAAACAAATAATTGTATTAAATAACAAAAAAAAAACACATCACTTGAAGACTTTCAATAACCGCAACAACTAAAATGGATAGCGCATGTAACGTGAAATGGAAATAAGGACATAATCATCAGGCTAACTTTGTAAATGACTTCAATAAAATATTAGGGAGCCCCCTCCCCCCTTATCGATGCTGGAAAGATGAATAACACTTATTAAATTTAAGACATTTATTTTCCTGATAAAATAATTGAAGAAAAACATTTTATAAATTTCAACCGACCGGAGCACTTGCTGCTCAGTCACGAATATTTCCTTATAAGGAAACGTTTAATATTACCATTACCTTCATATATAACCATTAGAGTAAATAGAAGTATTTATTTGATAAATCCTAGCTGTGATATCACAGGTTTTGAAAAAATGGCTCGTTTGTAATATAACAAACGAACACCCGATTATTCATACGATAGAATTTTAAAAAATATATTTAATCTTCTGGTGACCTAATTAACCGTAGAATATTCCAAATTCTGTACGTTTAACGATACACCTGATCAGATACCGTTTATTTTTTAATGTTTTTTTGTTTGTTTTTTTTTTATATCTTTAATTCCACTAACGAGTACTGACACATCATTATCCGAGAGAAAAATAATGAAAAGGGATGCATTAAATGCGTCAAAGAAAGAAACGTAATCACAAGAAATATGGTGAGAAATCTTAATAACAATTCAAATCAGCGTAATGAAGTTTGTGTTCTCATTAATTCAGAACTGAAAGAAAATTAACTCTAACGTTCGTAATACCAGCATCATGAACTCATCAGTTTCTCATTGGCCAAGTAACAATGTAATTAATGTTAACGAACTTGTATCCAAAATAATCCGTAAATGCTTTCTTTTTCGTTTTAATAATATGCAAATGATTTCCCAACAATACTGAAAACACAAATATTGGAATGTATCAACCAAAGAACATCACATAGAAAGTCTGGCGACTTGTTGGTTGTTATATTGTCTATTTTGAAAATAAAATACCTTTAAATGCTAATGCTACTAAAAAATTAAATTTACTATTATGCGATTTTAGGCACTAATCTGGAGTACCTTTGCCCAACTTTCCACTTAGAACTGAGTTTCTGTTGAGTGATATTTATATAACTCCTTCCTATCATCTCTAAATTGAATATCCCCAAAGCATGTGGATTTGATGGTATCCTTGTAATAGTCATTAAGTTCACTTTATATTTACAATACATGTCTTGCTGCTTCTTGCACTCCTGCTTGTTTGAAATCGCCTTCTGTATTTCCAGTATGTACGAACACAGGTTGATCTCAAAACGACTGTTAATTGGGGTAAGGAACGGCTTGTTAATTTTAACACCTCCAAAACAAAACTTCTTTCTATTAATAATCTGAGTGATCTCTTCTGGCTTCCATAAACATGGCTGATGCCAACAGAGTGACTTGTTGCACGTTCTCAGGTTAACGTTCTCAGGTTAACATTCTCTGCTGACATGAAATAGAAGGATTATATTGAATCAAATGCTAGGTCAGCTACTAGGAAATTTGCTTCACTGTCATTCAGCAGAAGCTATCTTACATATTTATAAGTCTACAATTCGTTCATGCAATTAATATTGCATTTAATATTGCTGCTACATGTGTGCTGGTGCTACTGCTATATATTTAGAGCCTCTTGATGAAATCCAAAGAAGAATCTACAATATAATTGGTCCTCACTTCATATCCCGCTTCAGTCACTTTCCCTCCGCCGTAAAGTTGTTTGTCTGCGTCTTTTCTATAAATAAATTTTATGGTAATTGTTCGAATGAATTTTGCTCTATGGCACCTAAACTTTATTAATTTAAGCGTAATGCTAGATTGATAGCATCATTTTACATTTGAAATGACGAGGCAAAACCGTAAGTTCTTTTATACACAGTTTCTTTTCTCGCATTTCTCGCCTGTGGAAATCTCTTTCGGCTTCTTTTTTTCGAGCCAACTTTAATCTTTAAAAATTTAAATGCAATATCAATATCTATCTATTGACGTCTTGATTCCTCTGTTATTGTTCTCTCTCCTTGATAATGTTTTTTTGTGTGTCTTAATGGCTTTAATTTCTTGCCTGGGATGAAAAGATTAAAAAAAGAGATAGATTTAAACGTAAGCCCTATTCATTTTCAATGTTCTTACTGACGACATACGCCACGTGTTTTTTGAACAGAACTCGTAGGAAATTTTGAATTTTGCTGTTTGTGACTTACCGTCCACTAAATGTTGGATTCTGTTAATGGTAAATTTTGTTGATACATTTGAAATTCACTTTAAATGAATTCCTAACAAATTTTATTTTTGTGTTACGTGTTAAGGCCTATCACCATTATATTTTGGATTTTGTTACTTACAATCTTTTCTAGTTGAGATATGTTCGTTAAGTCTTGAGTACTCAGCCTTAATAAATTTCACTTTTGGGGGGGGACTTTAGAGGCTACCTTTGCAAGTCCAGTGTTAGTAAATTTTGAATCTTATTCGTTGGTACTTTTGAAGGAAAATTTAAAGCACAAATACTGGGAAGTGTAACTTTTGACGCCTAATTTGAATTTGACATTTTGTGTCTCCTGAGATTTCTTTCGAAATTCTAGTGTTGAATTTTACCATTGGAGACATTAGTGACTATTTTTGCAAACACTATGTTACTAAAATGTATATTTCACTAAACATTCACCTAATACAGGTCCCAAGAGCAACTCTAGGTAGAGTTTTTTGTAATTAAGTGTAGATTATGAGGTTGTCTATGGATTTGAAAAGCTTGTGGTGATCAAGAAAACATTGTCACGTGAATCTGTTAGACAAATAAGCGCCTCTCGGGAAGAAGTTGTCTGAATTGAACATCGGTCTCATCAGCAAAGTAGGATGAAGGATGACTGGAGTTTGTGTTCAAGATATGGCGGGTCCTAGCTGTAATGATTTGAACTGGTGTTACTAAAGAATATAGATCGGTACAATATTTCACATGGAAATCGTGATAGGTTAGCAAGAGACGTGCAGCTTTTCGTCTCTACTAAAAGTTTGTCCGGAGAATAATTAAATGCGTTTGAACTTCAAGACGGAAAAATGAGGATATGGCATCTCCAGTATAGATTTAGCAGCTTGGCACCTCAAGGCGGTGTAATGATTAGCAAGCTTGGCTCGCTAGAACAATTACAACTGAGTAGTGAGTTCGATCCTCACTGGGTGCCCCCTAATTTCGGCCTTGTGTCACATCTAAGCTACGCATGGAAAATCACTATAGATTTAGCGCAATTCTTCATCTTTGGCATGATCTGACATAAGTACAAATTGAGCATAGTCACTTTTAGCAATGAGTCGTAAATATATATTTCATTTGAGATCTGATGTGAATCACTATGCCCATTTGCAAGGCAGTAAAGCCACTAACACTCAAGGGGTTACAGGGTGTAGAAAAGTAGGAACAGAAACATTATAATGAGTTGGAAGAAGAAAGGAAAACAGTAGATAGCGTCTGACACTGCATTTAAATTTTTAAAGATTAAAGTTGCTTGGAAAGTATGCAACCAGAAGAGAGTTAGATTAGCGAGAAGTCCGAAAAACAAACTGTTAGAACAGAATATACGATTTAATCTTGCCATCCCAAGTGAAAAATTGTTGAGATCTCGACGTTAGTCCAGCACTGCGCTTAAATTCAAAAAAGCTAGGTACCATAGCGAAGGGATCATCCGAAAAATTACCATGAAAAGGTAATTATAGAAAAGACACAGAGAGACAAACTTATGGCGCTGGGAAAGTGACTCAAGCTGTGCCAGATCAGGCCCAATAATATTGATTCTTCTTTGGATTTTTATCAGGAAGTTCAAGGTAATTAGCAGGGACACCGGATCATATATGACAGCAATATGATAAGCCTGGACAATATGCTATACTTACAAATATTAAGATAAATTCTGGAGAGAAATCATATTTCTTAGTATCTTAACTAGCAGTGGATTCAATATAGTCTTTCCCCTTCATATCAGCTGAGAACGTTAGTCTAAGAAGGTGAAACAAGTCAATGAAGAGAAATTTAGATTTGGAGGCGTTAAAATTAACAAGCCCACTTTTGCCCCAGTTAACGATACAACCGCGGTGTTGGTGAAACGTTACTGGTTTGCTTTTGGAAATTAAAGCCAGTCCATCCAACCAGGCTGTTGAGCTGTTAAAGCCAGATCAGAAGATAGATCAGCTGCCAGGTTTTGATTATGTAAATTGTTGGAGGTGCACCTATGATGTGTGATATCAGCTGTATAGATATTTACTAATACGCATTTGTGGGCGGCTCATGTATGTTCAGCGATATTAATTGAAATGTTTTCGTGTCAACAAAAATAATATAAAAGACATATTTCATAGCAAAGAGAATCTTTTTGTAATGAATATTACACTAGATGATTTTTCTACTGACACTAGTGAGTTCAATCCCTGCAACAGGTAGTGAAAAAAATTCTTCTTTTTCAGTGGAAGATGAAACGTTATTACAAAAACAAATTCCAAGGATAGAATTAATTGATAAGAGTTATTTCTCATGGCCTTAAGAAAAGAATAAGAACAATTTAGCATGAGAATATAAATGGTTCGGTTTGAAATTCACGGAATCTTACCAAGTAGAATAGAAAACAAAAGAAGGTTCAAACATTGTGATAAAAAAGATGAAACTTACTCCAGATATTTAGGAATAGTGTAACGCCAAGTTGTAGGAATCTTGGTTATAATGGATCTACCGATGAACTTTGAAAAAAATGGGAAACACCTTTAGGACACAGAATTCAAAAAATTGTCTACATGATTACAACGTATGTTATCAATTAGTGCCGATAAAATTCCGATATCTACAACTCTGGACGTTTGCAAACATTTTACGTCATTAAGCATATGGGAATGCATTGGAGAAATAAATTCTCCGAGTATAAATAAAATTGTTATATATTTTAAGAAAACATTTTGAGAATTGTGTGAAATTTGAAATTGAAGTAAAATATATATGAAAAAGGAAAGAAAAATATGAATATATTTACTGACTTTTACTATTTTCCTTATAAAGCTGAATAAACGAAAAAACTTAATATTTGATAGGTGAAAAGAATATCGTTTGAAAAAATAAATAGAAATCAGAGAATTACTATTTGCCGGAATAGATATAAGTTGATTTACAAACATTTCAATATTTTAAGTTGTTCCAAAAACGAAGACAATAAAGCACTAGAGAGTGAATAAGAGTTTCGAGTCGGTAATATTCATTACAAAAAGATCTACTTTCAAATGGTTTACCCTCGTTAACTTGTACATCCATTTTAAATCATTTCTAATTCCCAAACGATAAACTATATCTGATATCTAAGGCATCTGATCGGGAAGTTTGAGGAGCGTGGAACCTCATCTCAACTGTTGTACACAGAGAGTGCTTCAAAGATAAAATATAAATGGTCTCCAACACTTTCAAGTGGTAATTCGAGTGGGACTTGTTAAGAATAGTAGATGAGTCCACACTGAAATTAGTGGCACAATTATGGCCATTTATTAGGTGTTCTGTGACACCATATGTATTGAATGTCTTAAGACCGCGGATATACGTTCGAACGTGTTGGTTTATTCTGGCATCAAGCCTTTGAGTCGTTTTCCCTATGTAGTGTGGGCCACAACTACATATAAACGAATTGATTAAAAAACTATTATGATAATTTATTAACCTCGATTTAACTCTGTTGAACGAGGTTCCAAAGCGGTTAGCTAGCCCGTTTTTCAGTTTTACTTTTTATCTATTATCATCATGAGTGGTAATAAAATTTTTTTTCTTTTCATGACAGTAATAAAATTTTGTATCACAAATCATATCTTCATATATATATATATATATATATATATATATATATATATATATATATATATATATATATAGGAGTGTGCATCAGTATCTGTGAGTGGGGTATTCTTTAAAATGTGCTATATTTATGGAGGGGGAAGAGGTTTTAGTATTGATGACAGAAAGTTTGGAGATAGTGAGACGGTCTGTTAATAGTTTCAGGCGTGAAATTAGAATCCTCATTTCTATGCAAACACTGTCTTTAACTCTATCTTTCTTTCTCTCTCCATATATATATATATATATATATATATATATATATATATATATATGTATGTATATTTTTTTATATATATATATATATATATATATATGTATGTGTATTTTATATATATATATATATATATATATATATATATATATATATATATATATATATATATGTATGTATATTATATATATATATATATGTGTGTGTGTGTGTGTGTAAGCATAATAGAAATATAATTTAAATAAACAAAATACTTATGTTGTGCTTAAAAAGCACAAGAATAATATATTCTGTTTATTTAACTTCCCGTCCGCACAACTATGTTTCTTGAATAAGTGTTGTTAGAATGCTTAGCTAATTTCTTTCTTTCTTATTTTAACTATTTTATCCCAAGTAAGGCGATGAAGCCACTAAAATGCAAAAAGTTACTGAGAGTTAAAAAAAAAACTGAGAAAACGAACCTAAGAAGATGACGATTGATATTGCATTTATATCTCGTAATATTGTAGTTGACAGGAAATCAAGAAACCAGAATACATTTTCAAAAGGGAGAAGTAGAAGATAAAAAAAACGCATTAGTTTAGTGCTTACGTTATTATCTATCATTTTCAATGAAATGATGAGTCAGTACTAAGCTTATATTTGTGATGTCGAGGTACCAAAAAGTAAAGTGCACTTTTGTTTCAATTTTATATAGAAATTGTAGATAGGTACGTTAATGTATGAGCTACAACCATAGCTGAAAATTGGATTAAAAATCAAACGTGTCGGGTTTTATAGCACAAAATATTCTCAGAGCAGAGTAAGGATAATGCCTATTATCACTTCAAGGTTTTGGAATCAGCGTTCATTAAGTCCTACCAAGTACTCTTTAGTAAAAGAAGGTGTGTTTCGTGGACTTGACGTTAATTAGCCTTTAATCCGATATATTTTGTTTACAAATAACATTATTCTGGGATTGTATATATCTTAATCTCTGTGCATATGTTCATGTCCACGATTTTTTTGCTCTGAGAGAAGAAACGGAAAAATCGATTTAGCTGTTTTTAATCGTTAGATTTCGGTATTACCACTTTTCGGTAATACATGTGCTACCAATTTACGGTAATATATATATTTTCTTATCCTTCTTTTTTTGTTATGAATATCCTTTTAATATGTCGATTTTTTATTTCTTTAATAAAATTTTGTAGGCTTGCGAAAATAATACTTTATTTACATTATTCGGACTATTGTCCGAATCTTTGTCGCCATATTAATTACAACGTTTCGGCCGTTGTACGCTCCGGCCTTCTTCAGGTAGTTGGAATGTCGAACTGAACCCTTTATTTCGCTCACTGGAGTAGATTGTCCTAGTTCCACGTTTAATGGATGTCACTTATCAGTTACCTCCACTGCCTTAACTGGGTATTGAACTCAAACACTTTGGGTCCTGTCACTGGATACAACTAACGCCTTTATCCACTGTGCAATGTGTTCTTGAGGACATCCGTGTATGAATTTCTGGGTATTATAAATCTAATGTCTTCAGGTACCGTTTTTTACCAGTGCTCATATTCTAATTTTTGCTGTTATCATTTCTGTTTTTACCAGAGTTCATATTGCAATTTTTCTTGTTATTATCGCTTTTCTAGCTTTTCTCTTTTATATTTATCATTAACGCTTCTTCCTTTTATATATAAAAACGTAATATATATATATATATATATATATATATATATATATATATATATATATATATATATATATATATAAAAACGCATATGTATATATAATTAACAAGAGATAACTGACAACTGACATCCATTAAACATGGCACGTGGAACTAGAACAGTCTACCCCAATGTTCGAAATAAAGGGTTCAGTTCGACAATCCCACTACCTGAAGAAGGCTGGAGCGTACAACGGCCGAAACGGTGTAAAAATATGGCGACAAAGATTCGGACATCAGTCCGAATAATGAAAATAAATTATATAATACCTCATCTCAGAAATATAGACAGAAAATGATACTGTTTCCTATTTTTCATTATGCTTTTTTTGTAGACTAATTATATCGCTCATATTGTCTGTTTTACCGTATTACTATCGACATTTGAGTGAATTTTGTAACTTAATGTTGTTCCTGTCTGTGATGATGCTATTAATGCATTGATTTTTTTCATAGGTAAATGTTTGACTAACATTCGATTGATGGACGGAAATCACGTGTAAATAACGAAGAAATCTTCAAACGGTAACAAAAAAATACACCCAGAATCTAAAAGAGACAGCTGGTATTTCTTGGAAAGATAATGAGGAAGAAGGACTTGAAGAGTATAACACACACAAGACCTATCGATGATAAAAGGGATAAGGGAAGGCAGTGTGACATCTAGATGATCAGCTTGTGTGAATTGATGGTGGAATAGAGAGCAGGCTACATGGGAAAAGGACAATCATTACTAAGTGGTACAAAAGAGAGGAGTATGTGGAGAGCCATTATCGCCAATACTCCCTGAAGAAGAAGAAGATGACTATTTCGTTCGCATCATATTTATATTTATTATTAATGCTTCTTCCTTTATATATATATATAAACGTAATATATATATGAAAACGTATATATATATATATATATATATATATATATATATATATATATATATATATATGTGTGTGTGTGTGTGTGTGTGTGTGTGTGTATTAACAATAAAATTATTGGTAATCCGATATAGATCCGTCGAGAGCTCTATGTCAAAAGACGGAGCAAAAATTATTATATAATGACAAACACTTAAAAAAAAACATAGGTGATACTTTATTTCATTGAACCCGATAAAACATGGCTTCAAATTCTCAGACATGTAAACCAAATGACGATGGAAAAATTAACTTTAGGTTTAAAAATTAAGAACAGTGATTTCATATAGTGACTAGGAGAAAGAAAGTTATTAAATTATCAGTGTAAGCAGGTAAAAACAAAAAAAAAAACAAAAACGTCTAAGTTGTATTAACATCCGTGGTGACCTAAAATGACTTCCGGATTATTAGATTTTCCCACCCTGCCTAAACGATAACTTAATATTATTTTTTCCCCTACTCCCAATATGAAATTACTTGAAGTTAATTTTTCCATTCTCATTTGGTTTACAGGTCCGAGGATTTGAAGCCATGTTTTATCGGCTTCAATGAAATAAAATATCACCTATTTTTTAAGTGTTTTTTTATATATATATATATATATATATATATATATATATATATATATATATATATATATATATATATATATTATCATCATCACCTTGAAAAAAATTCTCTCATGGATTTCTGTTTTTTTTTTCAGTTTTGCCATTTATTATGTTTGAAGCTAATGTTAAGAATTAGCTACTTGTAAATCTTTTGCGATTATTCTGTGTCAAGCTTTGAACGAAATAACACTTTGGTGGACAAAATGCTAGAAAAAATTCTACAAACGACTTTTTTTTTTCCTCTTTCATTGCGTTAGATTGATGGCCAATATATCTTTATACCGGAACACCGTGACATGGAAAGGCGAACATGTCCATCAGAAATTCGCATTTTACATTTACAAAGATAAAAATGACCAGGTCCCTCGGTCGTTACGGAACAGTGGAGCTTCCATATTTCTTTCGTGATGTTTCGCCAAGCAAATACAAAACATACTGGACTAGAGTTATTTTATCTGAAAAGAATATCAGAATGGAATCATTGCTTTTGATTTATCCACAACCCCCCGCAAAAAAAAAACAAGGAAACGGCAATCACATTCAATTCTGACCCCATTGCTATGTGGAATTTTTTGGCAGGTGGGACGGAGGTTTAAGTATTCTACACTCTTTCCTCTTTTTCAGCTTCATCCACCATTTTTTTTTTTTTACATTTTTCTCTTTCCTTTTAACTTCTGTTCCTTTCTTATACATTTCCCTTACCAATCTACCCGCTTCTTCCTCTTTTTTCTTTTTCTTCTTCTTTTTCTTCTTCTTTCTTTTTTTTTCTTCTTTTTCTTCTTCTTAGTCTATTTTTAATTATATTTATTTATTTTTGCTTTTTTATGCAACTCTTTCTATTTCATCACTTGCTTCGGCATCTTTTTCTTCTTCACGAACTAATTCGTGTATTTTCCGCTTCTTCTTCTTCTTCTTCTTCTTCTTCTTCTTCTTCTTCACAGACATCTTTCTTCTTCTTTTTCGTATAGTTCTTCCTTTCTTCTTTCTTCTTTTTCATATAGTTACTTTCTAGTTCATCTATTTTTCTCAACTTATTGTACTCATTTCCTTCTTCTTCTTCCTCCTCCTCTTCTTCTTCACGCGCTTCTTCTTCTTTTCTTTCGTTTTGTTTCCTTCTTTGTCGTATATTTCTTTCTCTTCAGTTATTCTTCGATTCTTATTGAACTTATTTTCTTCTTCTTCGTGAATTTCTTCTTCATATAATTCTTCTTTTTCTTTTTTTCGTCTTCTTCATATACTTCCCCTTTTCTATTTCTTCGGTACTGCTAAAATATTCTTTTATGTTTCGTTGCTTATCTTTATTTACTTATTTCCTATACGTCCTTCCCCTCCGCACGTCTTTCTTGATCACTCCCTATCAATTATTACTATCATTCTTCTTTCCTCACTTCTCTCATTTCTTCTTCATCCTTCCATATGAACATATTTTATTATGCAAATTCAATTCTTTCATAAGAAAATAACTATCAACCAATCGACATATATAAAATTTTCGTGTTACGCTTATAGTAATATACGTGATATATTTTGCGTGTTTCAGCTCATAATAATATATATATATATATATATATATATATATATATATATATATATATATAAATTCTTTGATGGCATCGCATATTATTATGCAAATAACAGATTAATAGATATAAAGCATTTTCAAATAAAATCAAGGCATTTCGGCACTTAACACAATGTCATTATCTTACTAAGACAAAAAATTTTGTCCTCATAATAAAATTAACTTTCAGATGAACACGATAGTTTTGTCTTAGAAAAATGATGAGCACAAAAATGTCTGTCTTATATAAAACAACAACATGATGATGATATTCTGCTACTGTCGAAAGTACTCAGAATAAATGAATATGTAGCAACATAGTAAATTCTCTGTCCCATTATAAGGACACTAAGAAGCTTGTCCGTGAATATGAGATGATCCTATTGAAAATAATTAGACAAAACCAGGCTAAATTATTCAATAAGATATGTCTTAATGAAAACATCTACCAAAATATACGCAATATATATATATATATATATATATATATATATATATATATATGTGTGTGTGTGTGTGTGTGTGTGTGTATGAACCTAAGGAGCCAGGCTTCAACTAAACAGATCGTCGGGTTAATGCTGGCTCCTTAGGTTTATATTAGGTTTGCTCTACTTCGTGTATTAAGCACTTTACGTAGTTCATTTTACTCGTTATGGAGGAGTTTTTTCTTTGAACTCTGGACGATTGGTTTCGCCTCAATTTCGTGTTCTTGGTTCTTTCTTTTTTTTCTATTTCTCATTTTTTTTCTTGGGTACTGGTTTGTTCTACTACAATCCGATATACCCAAGGTTTTTCCAAGCGAGTACCACTATATATATATATATATATATATATATATATATATATATATATGCATGCATCGAAAAACACTCGTAAAATATTCAAATCATCCTTCCCCAATTTTTCCTGTTAAACAGTGAAATTAATAATAAGGGGAATAGATTGAGAAGTGCTAGAAAAGATAAATATTTCTTCTGATAGGAATCGAACCTGTAATCATTTCCCAGCAGGAAAAAAAAACTCCTATAACCGTAGTTATTTACCACTTTGTCACACTTTGGTTATATGAATTGTTTCATTTATGGAAAAATGTTACATGTTCGATTTTCCCGGGGAGGAAAATTTCTGCTTTCTAGTTTTTCTCGATCTAGTCCGTTTGTTATTAATTTCAATATTTAAGAAAAAAAAGCTATATCAACTCCAGCAAACGCATCTACAAGGACCAAAATAAAATCTACGAAATATACATAATTTATGGAACTTACTGCATGCCAGAAGAAGGGGAAATTGATGAAAATAGAGTTAGGAAGATTGTGTTGGGCAATTCGTCCCAATTAACTTTTTTTAGTTCTGTTTTAATCCCACCTTTGACACTTAGTTAGAAAATGAATACAAAATCACTCAACTACCAGTTTTATCAATCAAAGCTTATAAATTCAGACATTGATGCTGGAAATTGTGTTGACCCCATATACTAATGTATATAAGAAATAAACGCAAAAGTTACTGTAAAAAAGCACACACATGATTACATTGTTTCGAAATACGGAGAAACATGTTTGTATAAATAGATTGTCATGTGACAAACCAAAAAATGAAAGTAAATAAAATCAATCATTATTAATTAAAGGTGTTATAAAATCGCTATAAATATTCTGACGCTATGAAGTCTTTGTTAAGCAGACAACAAATGAAATGCGATAAATCATGACACGAAACGTGAATATTTAACCGTAATGATAATTGTTAAAACCGACGCCGCTTTAGATATGAAAGCAATAATTTTTCTTATGAAAAGGAAGTCATGATGTGTAAGAATTGCGTTCCAAATTTCCTCATAAATCACATAGTTAGCCACAACAGCAAAAGAATCTGACTAGTCCAATTCCCATATGAAATCATGAGATCGTTTATAACACAGGATACCCAAAGAGTGTTGCTGAATTTAACAAGAATTATATTAATAACTATTTTGAAAAACTACGCCGAGACTCATTTATTTGAATGTCGCATTGTATCAAATAGATCCAGAATTAAAATAATGGCCGCTAACAAATTGTTCTTTATTTTACAACAAAAGTAAAGTATCATGTCTTTGATATTTTATGGCAACATTTCATCGATACAAAGAATATAAAAATTTAAAGTTTTGAGAAATTTAATAAAACAAGCATAATCTGGCACGCTTAATTTGTACAAAGAGCAACAAACGCGAGTTGAGTATTGTGGAGATCGAACCCATCACACAAAATATTATTCCGCGCTTTGATGAAATACATTTGTGATCACATATCAACTTTCCCATACAATGAACTACCATAACCTAAGTGTAAAAGTAAACCCAACATCAGTTAAAATGAATGACAAGTTATGGAATTAATAACAGTAACGACATGATAATTAAGGAACGGGATAAGTGACTTTTTTTGTCAATACGGATGTAGGACTCTACAAAAATATTATATCTACTAATATATCTTGTCTCCTGCATGACACTATTGACTTTGGAATGATAAACAACTACAAACCATTATTTACATTATTCAGACTATTGTCCTCACCTTTGTCGCCATATTTATCACAACGTTTCGGCTGTTGTACGCTCCGGCCTTATTCAGGTGGTTGGAATTTCGAACTGAACCCTGAAGAAGGCCGGAGCGTACAACGGTCGAAACCTTGTGATAAATATGGCGACAAAGCTGAGGACGATATTACGAATAATGTAAATAATGTACATAATACCTCATCTCAGAAATATAGACAAACTACAAACCATCAAAAACGATGACCAGAGTAAACAAACATTCATTTTTAAAAAACTTAGCAAAAAAAAGGATGTGACTATTTAATATATTTTGAATGCAGAACCAAAAATCCGCAAAAAAAAAAAAATGATGAAAGATCCCTGAAAATAATCCACCTGCATAAACGTACAACACTATACAGATTTATAAATTAAGGTCATTTGCATCGGACCCAAATTGTGAAACACATGATTAACGATGTCTTCACAGAAACCACATCCCGATGCATAAAGATACAAATATCCAAAGGTTATAAATTACGACCAATTTTATTAGGTGCAAATTGTAAAGCACATGATTAATGATGCCTGTAAAGAATCCACTTCAAACTACATAAACACGACAACACTCCAAAAACCTTAAATAGGAGATAAATTGTAGCAGACTTAATTGTGAAACAGAGAGACTAATTAAACTTGTAGACACATTAATGAAATCAATCCTGAAACAACCGGACCTCTTAAAGCACCTCAATAAACAAATCAACACTATAATTGCATCTTTTGATGTAGTAAACCTCTATATTACAATCCTACACCAATATTGGGTTGAGAATAGAATATTGTGCCACGAAATATTTCCTAATGAGATCCCGGAAAAAATAATTAAATGATTTCATCACCGAAAGAATAAAATTAATTCTACAAAACAATTTTTTGGATTTCGGTAGCAATTGTTACAAGTAGATATCTGAAACTGCAATGGTTGCTCCGACTTGCACTAATTTAGTCATTGCATACCTGAAAGTTTAGATATATGAAAAATTCATATTAAAATATGATTCGAATTTCCACAAATATTTGCTCGACAATTGGAAAACTTACTAGGATGAGTGCCTTATACTATAGTTGCACACATTCGACCAACTCAATCAATTGAAGAGCATAATTAACACCCTCATTAATAATATGAAATTCACAATAGAATAAAGTGAAAACAATTTCTATTCCTGGATATTCTCGCCATAAAAATGACACAAACATTCAAAGTGGCATCTACCAAAAAACAACAGATTCTAAACAATTCCTGCTATTCACCTCAAAGCCATCCCAAACACACGAAAACACGAATATTTTATTTAATCTATCAAGAAGAATTTGCCCAATGGTCTCAAAATTTGAAACACGGAATAAAAGACTCGAAGAATAAAAAAAAAACATCTGCTCGAAAGACAGTATCCATTCTTTTTAATAGATAACGAAATAGAACGTACAAAAATAATAGATATTCAAGAATTACGCACCCCCCAAATTCCAATTACTTCCAAAATTCAATCCGATATATCAATACACGATACCAGAAAGACAGAAGAATACATTATGCACACGAACATCCCCCTCTACTGAGATAAGATCCCGGCATGAAAAAGGAATTCGAAGCTCATAAAATGATCAAAAACAGAAGACAACTAAAATCCTTCAAAGAACTCCTTACCAGCGCCAAATTACCCACCGCCAGCCAGACACCAACTGTCAGATAGTGCGTTCGCTCTCACTGTGAGATTTGTATTAACCTCATTGAAGACACAATGTACAAATTTAAATAAGGACAAAAATGTAATTGTAAAAAAAATAATTTCAACTCTTCATCAAAGGATCTAACATATGCTATTAAATGTCAAGGATGTAACAAATATTGAATCGGACAAACACAACTCACCTTCAGAAACGGAATGACAATTCATCGCCAATAATGAGACGAGACCCTACAACAAGTCAGTTACCACTCAGTGGGCATTTAGACTTATTTCCAACAAATAAGTCCCCCAAATTCTAGATCTTCCCACAATATCTTTGCTTCGGTAATAGCACGGACCAACCATGAATAAATAAATAAAATATATTTATTAAAAAAATGCAAATCACGACTGAATAAACTCTGACAAAGCACATTGACCAAGAAATATCAGTAATGTCAAACACGCATAACTAACTTGTCCATTTTACTAAAGGAATACTATTATTATCATTGTTATCCCCACAGCTCCAACACACACCCAATCTCTCAAAGAAATACTCAAAAGTTCCAGTTTACCTACTGTAAAACCGACATGAACTGTAAGGAGGTGTGATTGCTCTAAATGCGGTTTTTCTATTAAAGAAGAGACAATGTTTTTAAATTGTCTTTTGTCCTACATTATTTTAATTTTCATTAATTATCTTCCCGGTAGCATCAGCTCTGAACTTGTTTTCTACGCTGATGACACAACCATTTACATTAGTATGTCTGATGAATTTGATAAGGTCAAAATGGCAGCTAATGTCCAAAACAACCTACAGTCTGTTGTTAACATGTTAATCTTAGCGCTCCCAAAACTAAATTGCTCTCCATTAATTATCTGAAAGACCCCATCGGGACGGCTGATGCTAACTGTCACGAAAGTGACTCGTTTCCTCTTGTAGGGCTAATGCTTTCGGTTGCCAGGAAGCGGAAAGACTACATCCATTGCTAGATAGGCTACGAAGAAAATTGCTTCACTGTGTCGTGCGAGATAATTTTTCTCACCAGAATCTGTCATATATATCTATGTCTTCTAATCGTCTATGCTTAGAAAATTGCTGCTACATATGGTTGGGTGCTTCTGCTATTTACCTAGAGACACTTGATAGTATCCAAAGAAGAACCAGCAATATTGTTAATCCTGATTTCGGATTTAGTTACTTTCCTATGGCCGTAATGTTGCCTCCCTGTGCCTTTTCTATACTTTCACCGTAATTGTTAGGAGGAAATTTTCGCTATGGTACCAGGACTTTTTTTTAATTTAAGCACAGAACTTGAGATCTCATAAATTTACAGTTTATGACCAGACAGATCTATGCTAACTTGTTTCTTTTATCGCACTTCTTGCTTGTGGAACTCCCTTCCGGCTCTATGCTTTCCAGCCAACTTTAAACGACAAAACTTTAAATGCAATGTCAATCGCTATCTACTGCCCTCCTGATTACTCTTTTTGTTCTCGCTCCTTAGTAATGTTTCTGTCTTTTACTTCTTCCACACCCAGTAACCACTTGTGTCTTAGTGGCTTTACTACCTTGCATGTAGCAAAATCGTTAAAAAAAATCAGGACAGTAATTAAAAATAAATGTAAAAAATTATATCAGCTGTTCATCAAAAAAATCTAATTTATGCTATTATACATACATACATATATATATATATATATATATATATATATATATATATATATATATATATATATGTGTGTGTGTGTGTGTATGTATGTATGTATGTATGTATGTATATATGCTATTAAATGGAAATGAATGTAATGAGGATTCTATCTGGCAAACCAAAATCAAATCCATGGCGAACAAATACGAGAGCACACCACAAGACAAGTGCCACTCAATGGAAGTTTAGACATATATGCAACAAATAAGTCCCCTAAATTCCAAGTGTCCCCAATTTATCTTTGTCCATATAATACTCCGGGCCACACCCGAATAAATAAAGAAAACATATTTATTAAAAAATACAAACCATGTCTCAATAAACACATTTACCAAGGACTCGTATAGAAACATGCACATACAGACACACCCACACACCTTTTCCATTTTATTAATCTATTGTTATTATTATTATTAAAGCGATAGACTGCCATCCCTACAACCCACACACGCTCAAATAAAAAAAATTTTGCACCTGGCTACTTAATGAAGCTTAGCATTTTTATAGACTCATAGACACTTATGTAAAATTCATTTCTTTTGGTTATTACCATCGCCATTATTATTACTATTATTGTTTCTGTTGATGTCACCTCATCCTCTACATTCTAACCAAATAGAAAACCCTTAAACTATTTCTACGCGCGCATGCGCACATACACATTTAATCCGTGTACTTTGAAAGACTTGGAATTGTTACTAAGGTCCTATAAAACTGTATCGCTGACATTTGACACCTTGTTCTTATGAACTACTTAACACTTTACTCTCATTAGCCGCATTCACTGAACTATGACACTCACAAACTTTTAACAACAGAATATGGCGATCAACAATTTTTGGCGCCACAATTACTATGTCTAGTCACGTGGTCATATTCAACCAATCACACTGCATTTTTAAAATACAGCTGTCAGAGCCACATTTTTTTCTGCATTAAATGGAAAGAATTCATCATCTCGATATTTAACAGTCCACCCACGGGGAATGTATGTGGCACAAGGCCGAGTTTAACGTGAGTTTCTCCGAGCCCGTATGCCCAGCCAAAAAATATCCCCTTTGAACTCGCATAAGCAGGTTCAGGAACTGTCTACCTGCCCGGACGAAACCTTCGGCAAAGCCTCGCCCGGGTTCCTCTCTGCCAAAGCAGAGAGTTCGACAGACGTCGCACACAGTCAGAGACTGTGTCTCAACGTATCTCAATTCACCATCTCCAGTCAGACACGAAACTAAACACATCAGAGCCACACGTCTCTTCATTACAATTTCATTTTTGAAAGTGATAGAACTATGAAACCGGTAAAGTTACTCTAAATAATTATTCTTCAAGATTCCAGTTGCATTTTCAAATTCATTTTTCCTATTATATATATATATATATATATATATATATATATTTATTAAAGACATTTTTATGTTTAACGTTCTTTTTATAGATACAAGTATTTAAGTAAATGCTCTGTTTATAATAAACAGTATTAAATAACATTTACCGGCCTGAATGTCCGAGAAATTTTTCAAAATGTTCGTCCTTTGACAGTTCAGAACCTGCATCCTATACGGAACCGTCATTTACGCTGACGTGCCTAACCTCTCGGCCACAAAGGAGCGTTCGGTAGGCAAGGTCAGCGTAAATGACGGTTCCGTATAGGATGCAGGTTCGAATCCTGTCAAAGGACGAATATTTTCTATTAAAAATATTTAATAGAATTAATCCCATTTATCCATTCTAATGTGTGAAAACCTATTCCTACAATACAAAAAAAAATACATAATCTTCATTTAACACTTTGTAGAATCGCCATTATTCACTTTTACCGCAACCAACCTCTTCTTGTAGTTCTCAATTAATGTTTTGCAAATTTTTGTTGATATTTTGTTGCATTATTTTTCGCATATGGTCTTCAGATTCGGGATATTTGTTGGATCTCTCGATTGGATTTGAATTTTCAAATAATGCCACAGATTCTCGATCGGGTTTAAATCTGGGGATTGACTTGGCCATTTCAGGATATTTACATTATTTTCAACAAGACATTTTTCCGTAGATTTTGCAGTGTGCTTAGAATCATTATGTTGGAAGATCCAATCAGGAGGAAGTTCAAGATTTTCAACTGAAATCATTAAATTTGCTTCCAAAATATTTTGATGTGCAGTGGCATTCATTCTAACATTTATTACCGATATGTTGCTAGTAACTTTTGCTGAAAAACATCCTCAACCATAATGCTGCCACCACAAAATTTCTCTGCTGGATCTGTGTCCGTTTGTTTGAAGGCATCGCCAACTTTCCTCCATACATGATTTCTAGAATTACGTCCAGAAAATTAATACTCTTTCCTAATACGATTTTTCCTTATACTTATGTTCACGAACGAATTTCAACCTGGCATATCTGAGTCTATTCAATAGCAGTGAAGTTTTCCGAGGGGAGCATGACTTTAGATTGTTCCAATGAATTTCATGCTTATTGTCCGTTTATTGGCACAGATTCCTGATGAAAGCAAATCATCTTGCCCATAATGACGAGTAACCATTTAATTTTGTTTAATTTGACTCATTAACTTCCTTGAAGATCTTGAATAAAACTTCCGTGGCGCACCTGTTCTTCTTTGGTTTTCAACAGTTTTGAGTTATTTATACCTTTCAATGAATGGTAGTTAATGGAATATTTAAGTTAGCTGACATTTATCGATAACTTTTACCTTCTTTCCAGAGTTTAACGATCAGTTCTTTTAGCGAATTTTTCAATTCTTTTCGCTCTTGCAACGATGAAAACCTTCTTGCACAAATATCAATTACAGAATGTTCTGTTTGTATTTTTAGGCTAAAATAACTACTGATAACCTTGTTGGGAAATTCTAGAATATTCCACTTGAATAATATAGAATCTAAAGCAATTTACGTTTTAAAATATGAAATTTGCATTGTACGAATATTTTTTCACAGGTTATGATGGATAAATGGGATTTATTTCTATTAAATCAAATGTTTTTTCTGATTTTTATGCATATTTAGTTATTATGCGTCTGTATAAAAAGTATGATTATTATTAGTTGTAAATACAATTAATTAAAAATTTGTATGTATATGAATACCTGTCCCCACTCCTACTGTCTGTATATATATATATATATATATATATATATATATATATATATATATATATATATATATATATATGTATGTATAGATAGATAATAGATAGATAGATAGATAAACCTAGTGAGCCAGAAAAACCCAGGTTTCACCTAAGCGGATCGTCAGGAAAGCTTAGGTGAAACCTGGATAGGTTTGTCTGGCTCACTAGGTTTATCTAGGTCTGTTCTACGGTAGTATTGAGCTCATTTTAGTTAGTTGTTTACTCGTGTCGGGTTTTTTTTTTTTTTGGGATTCAAACCTGTATCTGTACGATTTTTTTCGACAGACTTTCATGTTTCTAGATCTTTCTTTTTTTAAAACCTTTTTTTCCTTCGAGATTGAATTGATTATTGGCAAACAAAAAATTCGAAGGTTTTTCGAAACGAGTATAGTTACCTATATATATATATATATATATATATATATATATATATATATATATATGAAGAAATATAGTCTTAAGGTGTGCTATATTTATGGGATAAAGTGTTCAATATCAGAGATAGATATATAAAGTGAACATAGAGTCAACACTTAGAGGCGTCAGTCTGTTTTCATGCTATATGCAATCCTCTGGCCTGACGATTGCATATAGCATGAAACAGACTGTCGCCATGTAAGTGTTGACTTCTATGTTCACTTTATATATATATATATATATATATATATATATATATATATATATATATATATATATATATATATAAACTCACTGTCTTACCATACCTGAGGGGCGAAACTGCATTAGTGTGAATGTTTCTTGTAAAATTTTATATCTTCACTTGCATTGTACACATTTTATTTAAATAACCATTTTTTATTTGTATAGATACATACATACATATATATGCTTTTGTGTTTGTGTGTGCGTGTGTGTCTCTGCATGAGTGTGTGTATGAACATATATCCATGCATGAGGATCCAAGTGGTAGGAAGGTTCACATTTCGATGAAGACTGGAATGAAATTTGCTATGTTCAATTTGCAAAGGTGTCTTCTTGGTGCATCGAGCTGTGGACAGGATCTCAACATAACTAAAGTCTGCTCAGAACTGTCAGAGTATAAACCACAGGTGTGCGATGTGGGTGTTGAACAAACACAAATGTACCTAGTATAGATATAGAATTGAAAGAAATAATTGGACACTCTTCTTAACATGTAGACATTATGCCGGATTCGACTTCCACAGGAACGTTTAGAAAATCAGCCGAAATTATTAACGCCTGTGTAAACACAAAGAACGTCACACTCTGTTGTATTTTACTTAATTGTAAGGAATTTGCAATGTATCCTAGCAAAGAGCATAATTATTAATTTGTACTTTTATATTTTCTCAGAGCCTCTTTCCTTCTCCATTCGTTACGACCCATATTATCGCTTTCTCTCTCACTGACTAACTATATATCTCTCTCTCTCTCTCTCTCTCTCTCTCTCTCTCTCTCTCTCTCTCTATATATATATATATATATATATATATATATATATATACTCTTATACATACATACATACATACATATATATATATATATATATATATATATATATATATATATATATATATATATATATAGTTTTATGGTATGGTCTATTTATCGGTAAAATTTCTCATTCTCAGGGATACTGTATATAATAATTAAGTTGAACGCTGTGATATATATATATATATATATATATATATATATATATATATATCAGTGTTTGGTTGAAAACTAAAAAATCAAAAGAAAATTAAATCATTTGCTGATATATATATATATATATATATATATATATATATATATATATATATATATATATATAGTTTTTATGGTATGGTCTATTTATCGGTAAAATTTCTCATTCTCAGGGATACTGTATATAATAATTAAGTTGAACGCTGTGATATATATATATATATATATATATATATATATATATATATATAATCAGTGTTTGGTTGAAAACTAAAAAATCAAAAGAAAATTAAATCATTTGCTGATATATATATATATATATATATATATATATATATATATATATATATATATATATATATATAGTTCATTCAAAACTAGATAATCCGTATGGGTAGATCCAAGGAGGATGATATCCGGAGAGCTCAATGTTAATTCAGAGCAAATACGTTTGAATAAAAACAGACCACTTTAAGGTTCCATGTAATAAATTATTTCACCACAGCCTTTTTATATAATACGGCCCGTCAAAACTGTGTAAATTTCTTTTCATTTTTCCTTTCAAACTTTGGAAGTAAAGACTGATGATCAAGAGCCCTGTAAAAAGGCTGTGGTAAAATAATTTATTACATGGAAACTTAAAGTGGTCTGTTTTTATTCAAACGAATATATATATATATATATATATATATATATATATATATATATATATATATATATATATATAATAAAATAAATAATAATCTTATAAATATAAGTATACTCGTCCGGAAAAATCTTAAGTGTATTGCCTTGTAAATGAACAAAGCAATACCCAAAGGAAAAATAAGGAATAAAAAAAGAAAGAACTAAGAACGTGTAATTCAGACGAAAACAATCGACTAGAATCCAAGCTCAGAGTCCAACGAAAAAAAAAAAACTCCGACACGAGTAAAGTAAACATAACTAAGCAAAGTGCTCAATACACTAAGTAGAGCAAATCTAACTATGAACCTAAAATCCAGCCAAACATACCTAGGTTTCACCTACGCGGATCGTCAGGGTATATATATATATATATATATATATATATATATATATATATATATATATATATACTAGCAGCATGGTCCGGCGTTGCCCGTGCTTCATTCAAAAATCGTACGACACATACAGCAATCGCTATCATTTGACTTAAAATATTTTTGCCCTTACTTGCCTTTAAAGGAGTGCCCTTTGTCGTGCTGATGTTGCTACATGCCTTACTTCTCACACTGCGAATTTTTTCTAAGCTCTATACTAAACATTAAATCTGTTACGAAAAAAGAACTAAACAAAATGAACGCAAAACGATCAGCTTTAAAAAAGGACTCGTAACTAGAAAAAACGAAGGAAAAAAGAATGTTAACAACAAATACTTTTTCACACCCAACCCAGTTCTGCGGAATCAGAATCAACGTTGAGTTTAAGCAAGCGAATGCGCCAATTGGAGTAAAATGACATGCAGATTTAAATTTTTCCAACTTGTGACGAATGCAGCTATCGATTTTTTGCATGCTATCATGCTAGTTAACATTCGTGTCAGTCAGCTGTTGGCGCTCACGCTGGCCAATAGAATCTTCCTGCCTATTCGTGGCAGCCAGCTATAGGCTCTGTCCAGTAGAAATTGACCGCAAACTACATGAAAACTGCCGTA
>CAHIKZ030000374.1:252500-512500 GCA_903632075.3 Acanthosepion pharaonis | reverse complement strand
ATTCATGACGGGATACCTCCCTCCTAAAAACAGGTGCTCCTGTGCTGGCTCCTGTTCTCTCCAAAATCTACAGTACCCTCAATGCTTTCTGCTGGAAGTCCTCCTATGTAGTTCCTGTTCCTGACCTCTCAAATTATGACCCCATTAGTTTCTTACTACTTTTCGGCAAAGTATTCGAGGCTCTAATCAATGTGATTAAATATCTTATTTCTCATGAACTCATTACGGGCAAACAATATCGTTTTTGTTTCGCCAGGTTTACTACTGGTGTTTTAACGGCCGTGACTGAATATCTCGAAGGTGTTCATCTGGAAACCAGTAATAAGGAGTGCCAAAGAAAAGCAATAATAACAATGAAAATTGCAATATGAGCTCTGGTAAAAGAAAATGAAATGATAACAACAAAAATTGCAATAAGATCACCGCTAAAATTTTGACTGCTGAAGACATTAAGTGAGTAAGTCCCAGAAATTCATACACAGATGTCAAGGGCACAGTGGATAAAGGCGTTGGTTAGATCCAGTGACAGGACCCAAAAGAGTTGTGAGTTCAATACCTGGTTAAGGCAGTGGAGAGCTTGGTGAATTAACAAGAGATAACTGATATCCATTAGACATGACACGTGGAACTAGAACAGTCTATCCCAGCGAGCGAAATGAAGGGTTCAGTTCAACATTCCAACCAACGGAAGAAGGTCGGAGCGTACAACGGCCGAAACGTTGTGATAAATATAGCAATAAAGATGAGGATGATAGTCCGAATAATGTAAATAGCGTATTCAACAGGGTTTGGCATTCTAGCCTTCTATGCAAATTCTTGGGCTATGGTGTTACATGACGAATAGGTGGTCTAATCCAATCGTTCGTATCAAATCGTTAAACTAAGGTCGTATTGAACGGGATCGCTTCCATATCCTTCCATACGAAGGTGTCGGGGTGGGGAGGTTCCGGAAATCTCTATCCTGGGTCCTACACTGTTTCAGATCTTTATCAATGATCTCATGGATGTCATCTCTTCCAAAGTAGGTATTTATACAGATGACACTACCATTTACTCCCAACTCAATAGCATATCGGTCACAGCTGACAAAGTCAATCTGGCTGCTGCACTTTAAAAGTAGCTGCAGTCAGTGGTTAATTGGGGCAAGCAATGGCTTGTAAATTTTAACGGCTCCAAAACAAATTTGCTTTGGTTTAACCACCACAGAGAAACATTGCTTACATTCTATTACTTACATTATGTTCAAATCTGGGAACACAAAACACTGCATTTTCTTGCCCTCACGTCGCCACTGTGATGAAGATGAGCGGCTACACTGATACAACTGCAAGTTGGGTCAATGTGTAGTGCTAGAAGGTTTTTTCTTGTCCATTTTGCACACCTACAAATCTACTTTTCTTCCTAACTCGTGTATACGAGACGCGGAAGCGAAAATTGCGTCGCAGCTCATGACGTCACACATGATCACGCGAGAATGAAAACGAGTAGTATTAAGTTTGGGAAGCCGTTGGTATAAACCAATAGCTTCTGTTATCAATTATAGGCATTTAACAATTTTTGTGGAGATTTCATAGTTTATTTTGTTCAGGTAACTGTTTTATGTATATAGCTTCAAGAAATTTTAGTTTTTGTTTATTGTTTTCATGTTTAAGTATAGTTGTGTTTTCAACAAGGATTTTCCGCGTCTCGTATACACGAGTTAGTCGTTGCTTTGAAATTTTTCCTTGAACAAAAACAGTCTATCATTATTGTTCCCTGTATTGGTTGACATATTGAAAAGTAATTGTCATCTTTGATAATGGATTATGTAAGCCGAAAGCTTAGATTGGATTTAAGCATGTATCAATATGGTGATTTCATTTCGTCCTTCAATGCTAATGTTATTAAGCTTATCAGACAATATGAAAGGAACTTACTTAAAATAGACAAAACCTGTCTATATTATTTAATGAAACATGCATCAATATATATATATATATATATATATATATATATATATATATATATATATATAAATAACCAAAAGAAATAACCAATCAATCAATCAGCAATATTAATGCTATTATTGGCGACATCCATCGCTAGTAGTGTATAATGTATGCATTCAAATACTGTTAATCCATAGAGTGATGTGATCCTCATTCATAAAACATAATTGGGCCTTCATCACAATTTAATTTAACTATTGCATTAAGATTTAAGCTTAGCTTTTAAAAAGTTCGACCATAATTCTGCCGCCACATAATTTAAAGACAGTTTGATGTACGTAGGTCCTTACTTTCCGTACAAAAATTATATTTATTTCATTGTCGACTTTCGCTGGATTTCGCAATTAATTTTGATTAGTCCCAAATTTATTTCCATGTTATAAAAATTGTTATCGTACAAAAATCGTCGCAAATATATCACGTAATAAAAAAAATCGTCGAAAATAATCGCAGTAATGAAAATTTGAGAACCCAAAATTTTAAGATTTCTGGTTCGGATTGAGCAAGAAACATTTTCAATTTGATAAATGAGTCTGTCTCATTCAAAATAGTATGATATATTGAGCTACGACCTATAGGCGTAAATTTGAAAAATTGTGACGAAATGACACACTGACATTCGTATTCTTTATATATAAATTATTTATTTCTTTTATACTTGTGGCAGGTATCTGACAAATAAGAACTAAGCAAAAATATTAACATACCATACCATTACGCTGTCTCTTTGGTTTTTCATTTCTATCTCGAATTCTGACGAAGCTTTAATAAAAGTGAATTATATCAGATTGATTTCCTACTAGTCATTTATTTTATCATATATGTATTTATACATACACACACATACATTCATACATACATATATATATAAACGTGAACATTGAAGCCAGCAGTAAGAGGCGAGAGGCTGTTTCATGCTAGACGCAATCGTCAGTCCGCGAATTATTTTTTTCTCGACTATTTATATGTATGCGTCAATGGTGCATTGTGGGTAATCTATTCTGGCGGTTATTTTTGTGTGATTGGCTTGTTTGTTAATTTATTTATTTGTTTGGTTTAATTTATTTTACTTGTTTTTTTATTTTCATTTTGTATTATTTATTCTTTTCGGTTTTTGATGTTTTATTTACGTAGTAAACAAAAATGGGGGCGGTAGATTTGCTTAGGTCACTTATTTAATAGTTCGTTTTGTTCTGGGAAGATAATTAAATCCAATGTTTAGATTGCTTGCAGTTTTCTATTCTGTTATTTTGGCGGGGGAGAGTTTTTAATTAATTTATTTATTTATTTGGATTGATTATTTTTACTTGTTTTGCTTATTTAAGCTTAATTCTAACGGTTATTTTTGCAGGGGTGATTTGCTAATTTGTTCATTTATTTATTTAGTTGGATTAATTTTTATTTATATATCTTATTTACTCTATTTAGTTTTTCTTTTGAGAGTAACGTAGTAATGTTTTTTTTTATCGTTATATAGCAGTTCTAGATATATTTACGTCCAATTTTTGGATTGGTTGTTGTAGCCTATTCTAACGGTGCTTGTGGTAGAATTGGTTTGTTAATTTGTTTATTATCATTTAATTTATTTCTTTATTTGGGTTGATTATTTTACTTGATTTTTTTATGTATTTTATTTTTATTTATTCTATTTCGTCTATTCTAACGGAAGTGCTTTGTTAATTTGTTTATTATTTGTTTGCGTTAATTTATTTTACTTCATTTTTGTTTATTTGTATTTATTCATTTCAGTTTTCGATTTTGAAGTAACGTAGTAAAAATTTCTTTTCATGTCGGCATTTTGAGATGACCTCAGATCATTTATTTAATAATATTTTGGTCTGGGAAGGTAATAATAGCTATTTTTTCTTCCAAGCAAAATTTGCAAGTTTTTGATTGATTGTTGTAGACAGATGATCTTTTCCTTATTTTCCATGATATTTTTGGTGTGAAACGTGTTTTGTTTTTAATTTCCCAGATATACTTGAAAAGCGTTGTGCTGTTTGCGTGTTTACTATTTGTGAAAGATGTTTTGTGTGCATCTAACATTGGCGGCCTGACGAGTGCGGCTAGCATGAAACAGCTTGTCGCCCCTACATGTTGACTTCAATGTTCACTTTTATATTTATATACGCTCTATCTCTGATATTGAGCCCTTTATCCCATAATTATATCATACATTAAAACTATATTTCTTCATATATATATATATATATATATATATATATATATTTGTGTGTGTGTGTGTGTGTGTGTATGTGTGTGTGTGTATGTAGAACATACACACAGGTATATATATATATATATATATATATATTTATATATATATATATATATATACACTACAGTTGAAATGTTTAAAACCACCTATGGTAATATATTAAATTGGCCTAAAAAAGTAGTTGTTCTGTACTTTAAGTAAGGAAAAATTATTATACATGGTTAAAAAATTGAGACATGACTTTTTATTAAAAGTTTTATTTTGATACAAATATATTCTTTTATAAAATTTTGCTCTCGTCAAAATAATCTCCTTTAGTCGGGATTACTTCAAACAATTTTTTAACATTCATTGCAAAATTTTCTCAATATTTAATAATTGATTCCATTCTTTTTTCAATGACTTTTAGAGCACTTTTTAATTTTTTTTTTTTTTCAATCTTCATCCCATGCTAATTCTGCTGGTACGTTTAAATTTTTGAACTACAGTGTACATATATATGAACAGAATATATATATATATATATATATATATATATATATATATATATATATATATATATTGTATATTTACATACGCTCTATCTCAGATATTGAGCACTTTTACCGATAAATGTATCATCCCTTTAAAGTATATTTGTGTGTGTGTATGTTGTGAATATATCTGCACGTTTACGTTTTGGCCCGCTTTTTTTACCGCACGTTTACGCTTTTTTACTGTTTGCTTTTCAGCTTGAAAGCTGTAAAAAATAACTTTATCCTTTATTGAGAGCGCAGATAATACGACAATTCAAGACAAAATGTGATTTCGCAGTTGACGCGTTGATTATTAATGTGTCTAAGACATTAAACTTTCAAGTAATGGCTCTTATAAAAACATCCACAACCAATAAAATGTAGTCCTTTTGGCTTTACAGAATTTCATCTCATTTTATTTTATGTTCCCTCAGTTTATTAACACCTTACTTCTTTCTCTTCTTAGTCATAAATAATTGCTCGTTTTTGGGATCAGCTTTTTATCACAAGAACAAAAAGCAAAGGAGGGAAAATGTGTTGTGCTTCTTGATATGCTATTGCGAAATAATTGCCCTGTATTTAATAATTGCTTCGTTGAATGATATAGATTCTTTCATTGTCAGAATTAGAACATATGCCGTATTTAGTTCAATAAATCTAAATAAAATATTCTATTTCTTTCCTGACAAAAATAGTGCATTATTTTACGAATCGGAAAATATTGTTCAACTTGTGAGTTTGTTTTTGATTTTTATCCTATATTCTTTGAAGTTCAGCGTGATATTGGGCAAGAGAATGTTCACAATAGATCAAGGAATTTAACCCGGCTCAAACTGAAAAGGAGAAAATAGATTTCAATTCAGACTTAATTAATTAATTGATTCTAATTGATTTATCGCAAGCACAAAAACAAAGAAGGGAAATTGTGTTGTGCTAATGCATAAATTGTGCAATTGCGGTAAATCAATTAAAATAAATGAATTCTCTGTCGTCTGTTTGTGAGTTGAACTTAGCCAAAGATATAGTAAAGCTTTACTCTGTGAACACATTACATTAGTGTGACCATATTTCCTTGAGTTCGGCGTCGATATATTTCCAACACTTAATCTTCCATAAAAAAAACATTATTTGAAAATGAAAAGTACTCTACCCGTTTGTCGTAGAAGCTCCTTAAGTTTTACGTTATCGTTTATAATCTGACACAGAGCCGTAGCCAGTATGTATCGAGATGTTTTTATATGTGAACCTTTCAGTGAAAAAACCTTGTCAAACATCGCTTTAAGTGAGGGTATTCATATATAATAACTATTCTTTTTCTTGTATTAATGTACCCAGTCGTAAATTTGAAACAAGATTCAAATATACACACATTTCACACGCATACACATATAAGTGCATATACAAACAGAAAAACGCACGCCTCGGTACAAACGCGTACTCACAAGCATATATAGCTATAGTTATCAGATGTTTCCTTTCATATCTGTTGTATACTCATTACTTTCCGGGTCCCACCCAGAGACCTAAGGTCAAAAACAGTAACACGACATTTTTGACGGAACATTTTTTTAAACCAAAAAAAAAATAAATAAATAAATAAATAAAAATAAACAAACAAAAAACAACCAAATACCGCACACATTTTACATAGAAAAAGCCCTACGTAGGATATGAGTACTTGTAAGTACAATTCATTGTATTTCTGTAAGGCATGCTCTACGAGTGATCACTTCAGTGAGTTTACGGAATCTTTTCCAATCAAACCGAAGGATCCAACTACAACTAGAATTTTTGATATCTATTCAGAATGTAACGAGCATTTAATTCTTAAATCGCATGGAAATAATTCGCAAATTCCTAACGTACCGGGAATAAAGAAAATGATAGAAGAATATAAGATTTATACTAAACGGATTGATTAATAGCTCTTAATAACTAATGAAATGATGAAAATTTGACGATGAACGCGGACCCCATCATGTTACTCACTTATCAGTTGCATTCCATTCACGCTGGCTACGTTTCATTCTGTTTCTCGTGTTGATTACCTTTTTTCAAGACAACGTTGTACAATGTCCTTTTTATGTTGCTATATTTGTATGTTTTTTTCTTAAATCTAACTTGACATAAGGTCACCTCGTTGTATAATGATTATCAAGCTTGTCTTGCTAGAACACTTATGACTGAGTACTGAGTTCGATCCTCACTGGGTGTCCAATATCTTCGGCCTTGTGTCACATGTAAGCTACGCTTTGAAAATCACTTTAACATGACATACTGTCGAAATATTACGAATAAACACAGTTACGTCAATCATTCTGTTTATTATTATTATTATTATTTTTATTATTATTATTTAAAGCAATTATATCCTCGCATTTACTAACATACTAAGTCGAAAAGAGTTTTTAGCTAAGTCTTTTCGCCACTTATAGCTACTTTCAGCTGATCGGATTGAATGACAGAACCGGTAAAGAATGCAGAAAAAGAAATAAAAAAAAAACTTTATCAGGTGCCACAAATAAAGGACTGGGGATTTTCTCACTGAATTCAATAACGTTGATTTGAAATGCAGCCCAGATCATAAAATATCATTCAGTATCTTCGTCATTATTTTGCATATGTGGATTGCCACCCTTTTACCTCTTGACTCACTTATTTTCTAGGGAAAACTCCGTCCACTTCGTTAAAATAATCATAATTTTTTCCATCCAATACGACCAGATGCTGAGCCTGGACGTGGTGAGTTTGTTCCCAAAGGTATCCACGGAGGAGGCACTATCGGAAGTCAGGGACAGACTGGACTCGGAGTCATCCCTAGGAGAACGGACCAGTATACCAAAAGATTTTCTGTACACAAACAACACACTTTGGAATGGGATCAGACATATATCGACAAGATGAATGCTTATCAATGGACTCGCCATTATCACCAACAATGGTAAACATATGGCATACTTCGAAGGAATGATATTAGAGTCCGCATCGTTAAAACCAGCCATATGACTGAGATGCGTAGATTATATTTGACCACTCTAGGGAGAGGTTCAGCTACTACTGGACCATCTGAACTCAATAACATCATCGATACAGTTTATAATGAAGAGAGAAAACGACAACATCGCCTTCATGAATGTTCAAGACATCCGTAAGCCAACATTCACCGCACAATTCCCACCACCAATACAGTGTAAAGTAAGGGATCGTCCGCTGCCTTCGACATCAAGCAAAAGTCACAAGTGGCAACCCAGAATGATATGAAAAGAAGTTATCAGTATAAGCAGTGGCTCCCAACGTAACAACTATCCTGGGTACATGGTAGCAGTTACGATAACCTGGGATAGAAGGGTACGAGACGATAAGAACACTCAGAAAACAGCTACGCTCTGTCTACCCTAAGTGAAGGGATTATCGGAAAAGATACAAATGATCTGTGGTCCATATAACATAAGGACGACCTTCAAAAGTGGTTTGACATTTCCCAGACACCTCTTCCGTGAAAGACCCCCCATAAAGGAGAACATAACTAAGGACTGTGTACGCCATCTCGTGTAGCTTTAGTAAGTAAGGAGAAACAGGTCGCTTCTTTAAAGTATGACTGCAAGAACATCGTAAATCCGTAACACGAGGGGAAATAGAAAAATCAGGCGTAGCTGACCACATATAGAGCCATGATACGCGAAACTAAAAACATCAAATGGATGAAATAAAGGGTTCAGTCCGAAATTGCAATCACCTGACGAAGACGGGAGCGTAGAATGACTGAAACGTCGTGAACATGATAATACAGATGAGGACAACAGTTCCAACAATGTAAATAAAGTAAATAATTACAATACCTCATCACAGAAATATAGACAGATATTGTAGGAAAAAGCAATATTTGTTTTAATCATTTCACCCCACGTAAGGGAACAAATGTACTAAGAAGCAAGAGCGTTAGAGAGTTTTAGAAAATATGAGAAAAAGAAAACATTATTAAGGAGAGAATAACTATAAAAGATCGGGAAGATAACGATTGACGTTGCATTTAAATTTTGAAAAACAAACTCGGATGAGAATTCCACAGGTGAGAATTGTGGGAGAAAAATATAGGGATACATATACTGATTTCAACTGTAAATTAATCCTTGATAATGGCTAAAATTATAGCCGAAAGCGATCAGTATAAAATATTTGAATAATTTTTATATTATTTACATACTGGAAAGAACACATACACAATTAAAAATAAGAAAGCTTGAAACTTGCATATATATATATATATATATATATATATATATATATATATTATGAAATGGACAAAGTCCGACAATGATTTTAAGATATTTTTTTATGTTTGTACGTTCTTTTTATAGATACAAATATTTAAATATTTATTATAAACAAAGCATTAACTTAAATATTTGTATCTATAAAAAGAACGTATAAACATAAAAAACGTCTTAAAATACACACACACACACACATATATATATATATATATATATATATATATATATATATATATATTACATATATATATATATCTTATATTTACATACGCTCTATCTCAGATATTGAGCACTTTTACCCGATAAATGTATCATACCTTAAAAGTATATTATATTATATATATATATATATATATATATATATATATATATATATCGGGCAGAGCAAGAGAATTGATGTTTATCCTTGTAAAAGAAATGTAAAAAATTGTTGGAGGATACGTTTTTTCGATATATACTTTTTAAAACGATCCTATATTTACTTTTTAAAACGATCCTGACTTTCTCTAGCTTCCCTTACGTATTCATCACTGAATTTCCAAAAATTCTTCGGAAAGATTGTAAAATGATTTCCAATTATCTTCTACAGGGAGTGAATTTGAAAGCTCCCCATCTCTTAGTAAGTTCTCCCATCAAAGACTACAGAGCTCAGTCTACCCTACTATTTAAAATATAGGCATGTGGGTGAAGAGACGGATTCATAGGACTGTCTGAAAATTGAGTTTTATATTTCTTTTCTGTGCTTATTAACTTATACAAAACCTGGCATCATACGGGTATTTCTGAGAAATGGATAAAAATACTCAAAATTGATGCGTGTACGAAGAATTTTGTCGTTGACCCTCTCTCTCACTCTCTTTCTCTTTCTTTCTCTCTCTCTCTCTATATATATATATATACATACATATGTATATACATATATCTATACAAACATACATCTCTCTCTCTCTCTCTCTCTCTCTCTCTATATATATATATATATATATATATATATATATATATATATATGTGGGCTTGTTTGTATAAGGTCACATATGAATTCTGAGCAAATCGTTCCGCAATATGCGTTAAACCTGACACGATGCTCACTGACATATTTTTCAGAATTAATAAGCCAACAAAATACTCTCCGATGCAGCTGGATGTGTTCGCGGGTGGCCAACTCTGCACAATCTTTGCAAATTAGTTGTTCTTAAAAGGGCCTGATGGGACATGCAGATGAGCCAACTGTCAAGATGAAATGATTTACGGTCTCCTCTGTAAAAAAAAAACATCATGAAAAGATAATGCAGAAACCAAGAGGCTGCGATACAAGCGAAAGGAAACTGTTTACATATATACGTATATATATATATATATATATATATATATATTCTTAAAAGAAAGAAAGAAAGAAAGAAAGAAGTTTTGTGATGAGAAAGATGATGGCGATAATGCTACTTAAGTAAAAAAAACTAATAAAACCGCGAGTGTAATGACTATTACAACAATAAATATTACTGCTAATTATACTATTACTATGACTAGAACTGTTACAGTCAATGCTACTGTTATTACTGCTTATTTCATGCGCTATGTCATTTCAGAATGTAGACGTTTATGGCTCTCCACAACTTCCTATTCTTCTTAACTCTTTACATTGTTCAGACTGTTGTCCTCATAAGTGTCGCCATACTAACGACGTTTTGACCGTTCTACAAGCCGGCCTTCTTCAGGGGATTGAAATTTCAAACCAAACTCTTTATCTCGTCCACCAGTGTAGCTTGTTCTAATTCCACGTGCTGTGCCTCTTCCGGATACATCATTATCATTTTCTCACTTTTAACTCAACTCTCCAAGATTTTGTTCAACTCTTCCCTAGCCAAATTTACAACTCCTTGGATCACGTCTCTGGATCCAACCAACGCTTTTATGCAGTGGATCATGAGTCCTTGAGGACATCAGTGTATGAATTTTTTTTTAAAAGAAAATCAACAACTGCCTAGAAAGAAAAATGAGGCAGAACGAAAGAACACAAGGATCGACATGATTGGGTAGGATGTTTAAAGCATTGAGAACTGTGCAAACAACTGATTTTCACCATATTTTGATCATTGTTATATGCACATACATACTCGAATCTCGAATGAAGCATATAAATTTTCTGGGATTTTCAGATTCAAATAGATTATCCAAACTAAGCAGGAGACCAGATCCCTGTGACTTGCAGCATTCACCCGGCTGGATGAATCGTCAAACGAACCCGCGGCTTGCGAACAAAAGCTGACCAAGCGGAGGCAGAGGTCGTATTCATTCACGAATCTATAGCAGTTGATCAGATCATCGCGTTATAAATCCAGCTGACGACAAAATAAATCTTTAAAAAAATAACAATACACATGTAAGGTAAGCTTGACAGAGATCCAAGGGAGTGAAGCACCGGGCCATTTTGTATAGGGCCCAAGAAAAATACTGTATAAAATAGAATTCTAGAAAAGAACTAGGAGCATTTAGATGATAACCTTATTGAAAAATTCAGGGATTATTAAACAGACGTTATATACCAATGTAAGTCACGATCTACTACTGATTGGTACAATTAGTATGTAAAGAACAATTTTGCAAACGACTGCGATAAGACCTTATATAAAAACGGTCGCAGATCAGAACTATCCTAGAACGCAGAAATAGTAAAAAAAAAAAAATAACAATTAAAAAATTAAATGTTGAAAATAATTTAAAACTTTGAGATCCAAATTGACCCCCACCTAAGCAAGAAATTTGATCTGATAGCTTTGAACAGCGATAATAATATGATACTTCGTTAATCTGGTTGTAATATCGAATGACAAAATGATAACGAAAAAAAAATGAACAGTTTGGAAAATACCTAGAATTTGTCTCAGATATTGGCAAACTATAAAACAAGCCTGTACAACGGCCACATTGCTCACAGAAAATTAGTCGCGGTTCGCAAGATTGATTTTTTACGCCTTATCAACCTTTTGCAGGTTATTTAAAGACAGAAAATATTGTTAGATAGTAAGAATTTTTGGGGTGAATAATAATAATTAATGATACAAATCCTACTAGTTAACCCATATCTGGGGGGAGAAGAGTTGGATTAATACATTTTCCATGGGTATTTGAAATTGGGGCTCTGTTTCCTGATGTCTAACTCCGAGAAGTTATCTATTGTTTCCGCAAGTTTACAACACTTTGTATTCATAAGGGGTTACCTAACTAGGTAGTGACCAAGCACGACGTTGCTTAGAAATCTCGGTAGCCGTACGAGAACCAACGTGATACGACCGTATGTCTGTGTGAGTTGCAAGAGTAGCATTTTAGAGTAAATTTCTGTGTGAAATTGTGGCGCAAATGTAAATGCAAAAGAAGTGATGTATGTCTTAATCCAAAACAAAGATTTCGCATCGTTGTTTGTTCATGTTTAAGTAAACGTTCTTTATATTTTAGATAGGAAATGTCTTTAGTTCTAGTTCTTAATACATTCCTACATGTTTTCTTATATTTGACCCCTCTTTAGGTGAGGTTTGTTGGATATTCCAGCATTTAATTTTTTTTTAAATATTATAACTCAGCAATGGTTGAATAAAGTCATACTTTGAGAAAAAAATTTATTTTCCTAACCGATCACTTACGAAATTAATTGTGATCAGCACATAAATGCTGATATTTTAACCCCCCACACACCCGAGAGCCGAACTTACGATTCGCATGCGGTCCACAGAGCATGTTTCATGCAGTCCCGCTATAAGACGTGTTTACTAAAGTGCTAGCTCTCCTGAATCTGTGCAACATTACTTGAAACTGTCAAATAGAATCTTAGACTATAGTTAGTGAAAATACTAAAATAGGCGCTGAAATTTTAAAAAGAAATACAGTTTTTTGATCTCCAACAATATTCAGTGGATAACCAGACTGAATATATTATTTTTAATAATAAAAAGGGTATGCTCTGTGATGATACTGAGTAAGGTCCTGGTGATTTCAGTAGAGATACTGCCATTCATTGTCAACTGCTAACAACCGGTTATCTAAAATGAACATACAAATAAAAGAAATAAAATTCGCTGGATGTGTAATAGACTAACAGATCCACAGACGACGGAAAGAAAATGAAAAAGAACATAAAAGAGATTCATAGAACATTAACTGGGAGCTGTGGAAACTACAATCGGCTGCTGCTAAATCTTTTGCCATAAAAGCGATGAGCCCAGAAAAGCCACTCTCACGATCTTGGCAGACCGTCGGAACACCCTTCAGCGAGAGATTAATATGCTGGAGGTCCTGGATGACGACGTGAAGTCGTCTCCTGTCTTCAGATGGCGGATAGAACTGATAGAGGACTCTGGTAGGATGATCATCAGTTTGCCGTACGAAGTCACCAAACCAGCGAATCTGAAGGAAGTAAAAGAAGAAAAAATCACCTGCGGCTCTTACATCTCGCAAATATTGATTTTAAAATTTGATTGCGCGGTTCTTGAAAAGTTTTTTCACTAAACTATAAAACTAACTACACAGACACACTCATAATCACACGCTGTTTCATACAGTAGCGGCCATAATATAAGGAGCGGAAACAACAAAGACATAAATATGTGTATTACTTAAAAAGTAATGCATGATTAGCAATGAAATTTTTACCGAATAAAGATTATGGTGTAATGCATAAATATTGTGACGTCACCCCGGGGTTCTCTGCCCCCGTGTGCTATCCTGTGACGACCAATGTGACTTGGTATTGGTCGCGGCACCAAATGTGACGTTCTAACCCTTGGCTGATTCGGATGGGAATCTGGTTAGATTCAGTATCAGCTTTGTCGTTCCCAGCTCGCCTCCAACGTCTGGTTACCGAAGTAAATGCTTTGATTTCTAGTCTAACCTACCCACGTTGTGTTTTGATCTTAGGTAGACGAAATCAATCAGTCGCCGGGCCGTAATGCAAGCCGAATTCGAGCAAAGGTGACATCGCACAAGTATATGTAAAAGAAAATAAAGTAACAACTCGAAAAGTTCAAATGTGTTAAAAAAAGAATAACAAATATTTTTATATCTGGTTGCTGAATACAGGACCACATCTTTCTCCCAAACCGCTTCTATGGATTCGTGACACTTTGCGTTTGTTAGGCGAGTCTTAATATCTTAAGTTGTTTTTCGATAACTGTTTTTTTGTATCTTCAGGCGATATTCGTAAAACTTGTTTTGGTGGTGTGAGTCTAAGTTGTTCTTCAAAAATAAATTGTTTTTGGTTAGAAGTCGAAGTCGGAATGCCTGGATATTCAGTCAGCTTCCTGCGAGGCTGGTCTAAGAGCTCACAACTCAACTCTGTCTGCGTCTGCGTCTCCTCGGAAATATTCCGAACTCTCCAACTCCAACTGCCGTCTACTCGCTGCGACTCTGTTTATATGGACGCCGACCAAAACCGAGCGTTGGCTTGTCGTGGTTTGGATTCCTCGATAATTCTAAATCCACAATAAGGATTTTCTTTGTTTTCGGACAGGAAAATTTATCACTTTCCATTTTTGGAAGTCCATTACTTTCTGCCCCAGAGGGGTTCTCAAGGGAATCGTCCTCCCAAATACTTCATTTCTCATATTAGTATCTCACACCAATCCCCTCAGAGGGCGTCAACAGGTTTCCCTTCTCTCTCACAGTGGTATCTCACACCAATTCCCTCAGAGGCGTCAACAGGCCTCCACTCCTTCTCATATGTTTACCTTCGCCCACCACTCACGCCACCACTCAGCCAATGACGTTCGGCAGCGCGGGTGTTTACAATTATCGCTCAAAGGAAAAAAATATCTTCCTTTTTTCTTTTCTTTCTTTTCCCCGTCTGGGCCCCTACGACTCGTAGTGTGGTCCTTAATATCTATCTTAACCGAATGTCATCTGAAATTTATCAACGAGATTTTCGCCAGCGTCAAATGGGTGGTTAACTGGACGTATTCGCAATCTGTCGCCAATTATCTATCCCGGTAACAAACTTTTATCATATCCAGGTCTGAACATAAAACAGGTGTCTTTTTTCCAAAAAAAAATGATATCTCCGAAAAATAGTTAATGGTTTATTCTTTCACTTTCTCTCCGGGGTGGCCTTAGCTGATGCCTTTCCCGACAGTGCGTGACCTCATTATGATTATCTTCCAGCTTCTGTTTCGTAGGCCACTTGACCAATTTGAAACTTTCATTATTGCCATGGGCAAATTGCTATCTTTTATTCGCCGCGTCGTAGCATAAATTAATTCCGAATTTTCTATCTTTTGTGAAAAAAATACTTTTCATCGCAAATGAAAATAAAATCTTGACCACTTTTCTTTGTTAAAAAAAAATAACATCGCTAAGTATGTCTTTTCGTGATAGCTTTTTCTCGCCTTAATTATTTCTCGCTTTTAATTTTCACGCGACCGCTAAATAGTATCACAATATTATACAAAGTTACAAAAATTTACATAATAGTTTGTTTTTTAAATAAAGATTAAATGGAACAGAGGAAATAAGCTACTAGACAAAAGTTAAGGAACGATCTTGTTAATACTTGATTGTGAACAAAATATCAACAAAATTTAATATTTGGTAAACATCCTCTTATTTTCAATGACTTCTCTGCATCGTCGACCACATGATCTAATTAATTTCTTGCAAAAATCAGCAGTAATTCCCTCCCATTCGTCTTTCAATAATTCCCATAGGTGATCCTGGTTTTTCGGGTTTCTTTTATGAGCCCTTTCTCCAATTATCTTCCAAACATTTTCTATTGGATTCAGATCGGGGCTCTGGGCTGGCCACTTCATTAGGGCGATTCCTTCTTCTTCAAATAAAGCCATAACCTTCTGAGCCGTGTGGCAAGGTGCATTGTCCTGCATGAAAATAGGAGATTCATAAAGATTATGGTGTAATCTTGGTACCACATACTGCTGAAGAAGCCTTTTGTAAATCTCAGCATTGATATTGCCATGTACGCCGATGAATAGGGTCAACTCCTGCAGATGAAATCATTCCCCACACCATCACACTGCCGCCACCAAACTTAACGGTTTTCTTTACACATTGAGAAGACAGTCTTTCACCTGTTCTACGGCGTACGTAAGTTTTGCCCTCAGAATCAAATATACTAAACTTGGACTCGTCACTGAAATGAACTGTATCCTATTGTGCGTCAGTCCAAACAACATATTCTCTCGCATACTTCAGGCGTGGCCTTTGGTTTCGCTTTGAAATGAGAAGCTTCGAAGCTGGAATACAGGCATGTAATCCTGCATTTCTTAACCTGCGAGCATCCGTTTTCCTTGAGATCTTATTATCTGTCTCTTCATTAAATTTACGGGCAATTGATGTAGCAGTTTCAAAACGGTTTTTTGTAGATATTCTAACAATTCTTCGATCTCCTCTTTGCGGTGTTTTTGAAGTTTTGCCGGCTTTTTGTTTTGCATCTAACGTTTTATCGGTTTTATAACTGCCAATTACACGATGAACGACACTTTTAGACCTATGAACAATATCAGAAATTTTTGAAATTGACTTTTTTCTTGATAGTTAGTGATAATGTTTCTTTTTCTTGAAAAGAGAGCATTTTGCGTGTAAAATTTGCCATATTGCTTAAAAAGAAAGTCCTAATGGTAATGAACTTTTACTTATTGTTGAAAAGCTACATCGAGTTTTTGAACAATGTAAATTAAATGTTTATGCAAATTATTAACATCGTTCCTTAACTTTTGTCCATTAGCTTATTCCCTTTGTTCCATTTAATCTTTATTTAAAAAAAAAAAAAACTATTATGTAAATTTTTGTAACTTTGTATAATATTTATGCATTGCACCCTAATCTTTATTCGGTAAAAATTTCATTGCTAATCATGGATTACTTTTAAGTAGTACACATATTTATGTCTTTGTTGTTTCCGTTCCTTATATTATGGCTGCTACTGTATATATATATATGTATATATATTCATACGGGAGGAGGCACGGTGGAATAATGGATAGCGGCTTGGATTGAGAAATCGGGTAGCCGAGTTCGAATTCCAGTGGAATCCATTACATTCTCTTATGGAATTAACTTGGGAAAGGTGTGAATCCTCTTCTTCTCCCTCCAGCTATGGGTAAATAGCAGGAAAGACTGGGTTCTATAGCCTTGGATGGCAACTGGTCTAGGAGAAGAACAACTGTGAATTCAAACTCGGAGTGGAGCCCCTAAGGCGGATGGACGGCATTTTGTGCTACCTTCCGGCAACTCCTGCAGCCGCGCTGGTACCAAACTCTATTGGCTTATCCTCTCCTTTGGACGCTGCTAGCAAGGCCGAGAGGGGGGGACTAGACATCCGGGCAGCCCTAGTTCTCCAAATATCCCGCCCGCGCTCCTCCATCGTCTCTCGAGACGGACGGATGACGACGACGACTCATATATACATCTATACGTATGAATATAGATATTCATGCAGTTATGAGAATGCATATAAATACTGATAGACACAGTTTCAAATAAATACCGATACATTCATAAATATTTACACACTCAAACGCAAAATAGACACACACACGTGGTTTGAAAACCATGTGAAGGCAAACACATTCACACACTTTCAGATGTACAAAAATTTATATATATAAACACACTATGTTTTTAAGAACTTATTTCTTGTAAATTCAGGATCGCTGATGAAGAAATATTCTAACGCTCAAAATAGATTTTATTTTAATTGCAGACTCTTCCCAGGGATCTAGACTGACCGGCAGGTAAATAGGGAACCACAGACGTGATATAATGACTTCTTAATTAGGAGGCCCAATGACCATCAATCAGGTTTACAGGGTAAGTTCCATTGCTAATGTGAACTGCAAAGAAAAAATAGAAACCCAGGACCCTGCAAGGCACGCTCTTCCAGCGTCTAAACTTTTGAAAGACAGAAAGGAATGGATTGCTAATCGACACAATAGTGATCTCCCATGTATAATTTATTCAAACAAATATATTGTAATTTTAAATTTATTTTTCGCAACCGATTTTAAAATGTCTAATTTAGCATTAAAATTAGAAATTGAATTTATTAAGAAGATTTGGGATGAAAATTCTTGGTATTGCGTTCGGGGAAAATATCGCAATGAATAAAACGTAAGTTTATCCAAGAAGCCTACTATCTATTTGCACATATCGTGGAATGGTTATGCTAGTGCTAAATTTGCTAGACAAATTTTGGCTGGTTTGAAAAGCTGTAATCTGTCCGTTAATAAACGTTTTGCCTTTAGATCTTAAGATCGATCCTAAAGGGAGTTCTACCTGCCCACGATATTATTTAGCAAAGTTATCATTTTGAATATCAATGTCATGCTGGCTACATAGATTGGGTCAGAGGTTGGAAGCCAAAATTAATCAGCATATACCAGCCAATAGCCACATCGGCAATTTGGACGATTTGTATTGGCGTTTTTATTCATCTGGGTCGGCGATAGTTAAGCATTAATTAAACAATTATCAAAATGCCAAATCTAAAAACCAAGGTATGCTTTAGTAAAGAGGAAAGTTAACTTTATTTTAAATTGTTAGACTCAATTTATAGTAAGTCCTTCCAAACATCCCTTTGGAAGCAGAAGGAATAACTGTTAGATTTAAGTATAATTAACTTTTAATTTTAAATTCTTTTAATAATTTCATCATAAGCTATGCAATAATGCAACTATGAATGGTTACTGAATATGAGAAAATATGAGACAAAGAAGACAGTAATAAGAAAAGAGTACAATATTACAACAGGAAATAAGAAGATATGAGAAATCAGTTGACAATGCATTTAAAATTTTGAAACTAGAAGATATTTTCATAAGCGAAAAGTGAGAGAGAAGTAAATGTTAATATAGAACTTGCGGTTATATCTTTCAGATACAAGTGTAAATTTACATATTTACTGCATAGCATAATGTTTCTGGTGTTGCTGATTGTAGTTATATATGTTTTTTTTCCTCGGTTGAGCGCTGATGGGAGTGGAACGACCAGACGGTTCAGCTGCTTTTCTTTGCTTTTTATGTTAATTTATTTACTTTTCATTGTTAACACTTTGCAGTTATGTAAGTTTACTTATTTAATTTTTTCTGTTAATTTAATATATCTATTTTAAACGCAGTTATGAAATCCTACACCCATTTTGAAATAAGCTCAGTGTCTTTAGTCATTGTAATGCAATAAGTATGTCTCTACTTCACATGAAAAGCGTCCTCCTATAAAGTGATGCATTGTAAACATGAGTCAATCATTATGGAAATACCACCCTGATGAAACCTAGAAAAGGTTACTGAATGAGGAATAATCAAAACGTAGGTTGGAAATGAAATGCTAATCTCTATAACATCAATAAAATACAATACTCGCTAGCGACATGAAGTGGTGGACTACTTAGACAGCATATTACCCCACTTGCAACGTATTTATTAAGGATTGGAATATACCAATTAGTGTTCATAGGTACGGTATATAACACTATCTATCACTGTAATCTATCTATCTATCTATCTGTCTGTCTGTCTGTCTGTCTGTCTGTTGTAACATGGGAAGGGTTACTGAAGGGGTACTGAATTAGGAATAACCAAAACTAAGTTTAGAAATGAAATGGTAATCTTTATAACATCAACAAAATGCAATACCCACCAGCGTCGCGAAATAGGTAAACCACTGCTAGAAGTGGACAACGTAGACAGCATATTGCCTCCACTTACAATAGTGTCCAATGTATTTATTAAAGATTGGAATATACCCATTAGTGCTCATAGGTACGGTATATAACACTATCTATCTATCTATCTATCTATCTATCTATCTATCTATCTATCTATCTATCTGTTGTAACCTGGGAAGGGTTACTGAAGGTTTACTGAATGGGGAATAACCAAAACGTGGGTTGGAAATGAAATGGTAATCTTTATAACATCAATAAAATACAATATCGCCAGCGTCGTGAAATAGGTAAACCACTCCTAGAGGTGGACTACTTAGACAGCATATTGCCTCCACTTACAATAGTGCCCAACGTATTTATGAGGATTGGGACATACCCATTAGAGTTCATAGGTATGGTATATAACAAACCCAAACAACAAACATTACAAAATTAAACACATTCTATGAAAATGGTAACATGCTCTATGAAGTTCTCCGAAGGACAAAGTTTTCCAAAATCAGAATATTACATACATATATCGCTCAATTATTTCTCCTAAAAAATGAAGATCTTCCTCAATGCACAGCATGTAAGTTGGCATATACTGTAAAACATTACAACCGATTGTAACGACCTTGCTCTCATACGTCAATATATGACTTGACTAGTCTAGAGGGCCCTTTCAATAAGATACAAGTAGAGAGTATCCTAGCTCAACCTGAAAGAGGTTGGTCTATGCCACAAATTGTAGCAGTAGACAACTCCTTCCCAGAGACAGAACTGGAAAGTGATGACACCATCGACCCAAAGGATTGTTTACAAGCCATAGAAAATAAGTTTTCGGCATTAAACAACGGACAGAGTTGATATGCCGTTTATGCAGAACTGTCAAGCAGTCAATCATTGGACATTCACTACCGGATATAAATGTTCTAAGCAATTAAATCTGACTTTGACGTCACTTGTCCGTTCTATACTAGACTAAACAAGAAAGAGGAACAGAAACTTGAGAAATATGTAAACTTAAAGTCCAAAATCAAGAGTTGAATAAAGTTAGAGATTGTACCTGTTGGAATCATATCATTGGGAACAGTGACAGAAAATTTTGCCAGTTCGTTGAAGCCTTTGTATTTGCGAGGAGATTTTTATGTTCTTGCAACAAGTCTATTTGCTTCAAGCTACATGGATATTGGAAAAGTGCTGGATACTTTCCAATATGTTAAAATCCAGCTCATAATATTCAATAACTGATACAACAACAACAACGACAACAACAACAACAACAACAACAATAATAATAATAATAATAATAATAAGAGGAAAAATTGGCACATAAAAACTAAAACTGTTCCTGTTTTGATTGGAGCTTTGGTTTAAATAAAGTAAAAAGCTAAAGAACAAATCAACAATGCCGAGTGCACCTTCCCTTCAGAAACCCCCTACCCCAAAATGTTCTAACAAGCACAGACCATATCCTACGAAAATCTTTGACCCTTTCAGATTTTTTTTATTAATAGCTGTATTTTGCTTTAGTGGAACAACAAAAAAGTTCACACACTTTCCTTGCTCTATGTCATTGGTTCCAGTCATGGGTTATAAAACAAATGCACGTCTAAAATAGTTTTTCTGTAATAATAATGATAATAATAATAGTAATAACCTGGAAATAAATGATTTGAAAAACATGACATTTAAGCACAGTCGTTATTCCAATAATCAGAGGAGCACAATGAAATGTGAAGAAAGAATATATATATATATATATATATATATATATATATATATATATATATATATATATATATTAAAAGAAAATTCAGAGACCCCATTACTATCTGAAATACATGAGATTGAGCAACGTTCGCATTCACACAAAAATGCACTTTCAATATAATATGCTCAAACAAAAATCCAACAGCAAAATCTTTCTTTACCTCAAGCCTCGGATAAATGATTTTATCAAACAGCAAATAAAGAAAATTTGAGATGATGATAATAATAATAATAATAATAATAATAAAAATAATAATAATAATAATAATAAGAAGAAGAAGAAGAAGAAGAAGAAGACAACAACATATAATGACATTTCTAAGAACGCGGATTGAAATTTGATATTTAGTTGCCAAAAGATACATTAAGTTTTATGTTTTTGATAATAGTTGTTTCATTGAAGTAACCAGTGTAAAACTTATATATATATATATATATATATATATATATATATATATATATATATATATATATATATATATATAAAAATATATATTAAAGTCATTTTATCATGAAAAGCCTACTCAGGTGAGAAAAGTGTCAGTTTGTAGGTATTTGGATAGAAATTGATGCAATTTCTACTCAACTAAATTTGAATGCTTCTGACTATTGGGATTATAACATTAACTAATACTGAAGAGCGAGAGGGGTGAATAGACCAGTGGTTAACAATATGGAAACGGAAATTGGAGAATTGATTTCAAACAATGGTCAGGTCATGTAATATCATTTTTAAAAAATATATAAAATATTTTACATTTAAAATATGTAAAACCGGAATAATCTGAATTTTTCCATTTGCTGATGTTCCCTATAAATACTTCGACTATCCCGGCCTTCTATCTATGATCTCCAATACAAATATTTGTACACATACAAATGTTTAATTTATTGTATTTCCAGTTAATGAATAAACATGATTTTTCATATAATTAACTGTACACAGAAACATAATGAATAAATGTGCTAAGAAAAGAAATTAATTTAATAGAAATAAATTCTATTTATCCATTTTAATGTGTGAAAAAATTATTCGTACAATACAAAAAGAATACACAATCTTCATTTAACACTTTGTAGAATCGCCATTATTCACTTTTACCGCAACCAACCTCTTTTGTAGTTCTCAATTAATGATTTGCAAATTTTAGTTGGTATTTTGTTCCATTCTTCTTCACAAATAGTTTTCAGGTCCGGAATGTTTCATGGAGCTCTTGATTAGATTTGAATTGTCAAATAACGCCATAGATTTTCGTTTGGGTTTAGATCTGGGGACTTTCAGGATATTTACATTATTTTCCGCAAGCCATTTCTTCGTGGATTTTGCTGTGTTCGTAGGATCATTATCTTGTTGGAAGATCCAATGAGGAAGAAGTTCAAGATTTTCAACCGAAATCCTGAAATTACGGATATGTTGCAAGAAAATTTTGAAGAAAAAAACAACGTCAAATCATGGTCCTGTTGGAACTTTGTACTTTAGTTTGAAAACATCGCCATCTTTCCTCTATACATAATTTCTAGAATTACGTCCAAACAACTCAACTTGGGCTTCGACTCTCCATAATGTTCGTTCTCAAAACGATTTTTCCTTATCCTTATGTTGACGAAGGGATTTCATCATGGCATCTCTGTGTCTTTTCAATAGCAGTGGAGTTTTCTGAAGTGGGTGGGAGCTTGACTTTAGATAGTACCTCTGAATTGCTTTTTGCCTGTTTATTGACACAGATTCATGATGAAAGCAAATCCTCCTGCAAATCATCGAACTTTATTCAATTTGACGCATTAATTTCATCAAAGATCTTGCACACATAATCCGTAAAGCCCGTGTTCTTTAGTTTTCAACAGTTCTGAGATTTTTATAACTTGCAATGAATAAACGAATAGTAGAAAATAAAATATTCGGGTTGTCTGAGACTTTTCTATAACTTTTTTACCTTCTTTTCAGTTCTTTTAGGGAATTTGTCAATTTTTTACCTCTTAACATGGTGAAAACCTTCTTGCACAAATATCAATTACAGAATATTCTCTTTGCAGCTTTTAGACTAAATTTAACTACTGATAACATTATTAGAACATTCTAGAATATTCCACTTGAATAATCTAGAGTATTAAAGCAATTTAAAAGTTTTTTTAAAAAATTCGCATTGTACGAATACTTTTTTCCCTCATTAAAATGGATACATAGGATTTATTTCTATTAAAGCATTTTTTTTGTTTTCTATGGATATTTAGTTACTATGCATCTGTCTACAGTTAATTATATGAGAATTATATTTATCCATTAGTTGAAAATACAATAAATTAAAACTTTGTATCTGTACGAATATTTGTTTCCCCCAATTCTATAAGTAAAATATTGTCACAACTTTAGCAGGTATATTGTCAGACTAAATGGAGAAAAGATCTGTAATCAGCAGTTAATAATTTGGGAGTTATCTCCCATGTCAATACGTAGATTTCTACCTTTATATTTAATTCATTACAAATTACACGAAAATCTATGATTGGATTAAATTTAGATTTTTTAAATTTTATTTTTAACAGTATTGCAATAAGAAAGACTGCGCAACATCGTACCGATTTTTCTGTAATGTGCTAACCGACACACAAACATAGCAATAGAGATCATTGATATTATCGACGATATTCCTAATACTAATATTCAGTCGATTTATTCTTAAGATATCGAAGTGTATGTTGTTTTAATAACAAAAGAAATAAAGGCGTTACTTCGAAAACATTGATTTATGATTACATTCTGTAGCAGAACTCAAAAACTGCAGTAATTAGTTGAACTGAAATTAGATACGTGATATTTTAATTAAATTGCAGACAATAAACATTTCTCTTAAAGGTCAAATAAATAGATTTGTTTAAAAATTTCTGTGCTTTTTAGTAGTAATATTTCCTCCCAGTTAAATAAAGAAAATAAATTTTCAGATAAAAAAAGAAAAAAAAAAGAGAGGATTAGATGTGGGTTGACATAAAAGGAAAATCTAAAGAATTATTAGAAAAATTTTCGCCAGATTTGGATCAAAGAGTAAAAAGAATTGACAGCTATTTTCAAGTGTTTAGAAGTAAGAAGGAATTGAAATGACACCGACAAAAATATATATTGTCAAATTATTATTGAAATTTCAATACGAAAGATAAAAGCATTTCAAATATTTTTCCCTTCGCGAAATCATGTGCCTCTGGCGATATTATTAACGATCCTACTCATCTGATGTTTTACGAAGCCTGTTCCAAAGGTTTTAACATGATCCACTATTCAACTGGTTTCTGAATAAGGAGTTTTATTTGCACGAATTTTAAATCAGACGATATTATTAACGATCCTACTCCTCTGATGTTTTACGAAGCCTGTTCCAAAGGTTTTAGGCATGAGCACGACACTATTCAACTGGTTTCTGGAATAAGGAGTTCACATTATTTGCACGAATTTTAAATCAGACGATATTATTAACGATCCTACTCCTCTGATTTTTACGAAGCCTGTTCCAAAGGTTTTAGGCATGAGCACGACACTATTCAACTGGTTTCTGGAATAAGGAGTTCACATTATTTGCACGAATTTTAAATCAGACGATATTATTAACGATCCTACTCCTCTGATGTTTTACGAAGCCTGTTCCAAAGGTTTTAGGCATGAGCACGACACTATTCAACTGGTTTCTTGAATAAGGAGTTCACATTATTTGCACGAATTTTAAATCAGACGATATTATTAACGATCCTACTCATCTGATGTTTTACGAAGCCTGTTCCAAAGGTTTTAGGCATGAGCACGACACTATTCAACTGGTTTCTGGAATAAGGAGTTCACATTATTTGCACGAATTTTAAATCAGACGATATTATTAACGATCCTACTCCTCTGATGTTTTACGAAGCCTGTTCCAAAGGTTTTAGGCATGAGCACGACACTATTCAACTGGTTTCTGGAATAAGGAGTTCACATTATTTGCAATGAATTTTAAATCAGACGATATTATTAACGATCCTATTCCTCTGATGTTTTACGAAGCCTGTTCCAAAGGTTTTAGGCATGAGCACGACACTATTCAACTGGTTTCTGGAATAAGGAGTTCACATTATTTGCACGAATTTTAAATCAGACGATATTATTAACGATCCTACTCCTCTGATGTTTTACGAAGCCTGTTCCAAAGGTTTTAGGCATGAGCACGACACTATTCAACTGGTTTCTGGAATAAGGAGTTCACATTATTTGCACGAATTTTAAATCAGACGATATTATTAACGATCCTACTCCTCTGATGTTTTACGAAAGCTTTTCCAAATAATTTGAGCAAAAACATGAGAAGGTTTCAATAGATTTCTGGAATAAGGAGTTCTCATTATTTATACTATTTTTCAATCAGACGATAATTTTAAGGATCGTACTTACCTGTTGTTTTATGAAGGCTGTTCCAAAAGTTTTGGGAATGAATATGAGCACACTTCAAGTGATTTTTTGGAATGAAGTGTCTTCATTATTTACACTAATTTTGCCTCAGACAATAATTTTAACGATCCGACTCATCTGTTTTTTTACGAATGCATTTCAAAATGATTTGATCAACAACTGTCTGCAATAAGGGGTTCTCATTATTTTCACTATGTTTTCATCCGACGTTACTTTTAACGACCCTTCTTACCTGCTCCTTTACGAATGATTTTCCAAATGATTTGATTCTGAACATTAGCACTTTCAATCCGATTCTGGAATAAAGATTTCTTATTATTTACAATATTTTGCTAAGTGTACCACTTCCGCCTTCTTTGGGGTGAGATAATGTAGAACTTATTTGTCAACTGTCTTTTCATCTCCCGTCGTCATGAATATTTTCGAACAGTTTGTCATTGTTATAAAAAGGTAATTGTCACTTTGAATCACCAGGACAAGGAAAGTTATACTGTAATAATATCAAGTCATAGTCATTACATGTTCTATGTACGGCGCTTCTTCAGGACATAAGAGATCATATCACTACACAACTGTTTCGTCATCCGTTCACAGAATCTCGCCAGCTTAGTATTTCGCTGCCTTCCTCTATTTCTCTTGCCATTAATATGCCTCGTGAGAGTTAGGTTTTCTAAGAATTCATTCCTCATTATGAGTCCAAGGTAACTGAACTGGCATTTCTTGTTTCTGAATGTGTTGTATCTCGTGATTTCGAAATAACACAGGGAAGTAAATAAGGAAAACAAACTCGTAGGTAATAATGAGATAGAAGGTTTACTACAGGAGGTACACTTAGCAATTGACCTAATACTAAAACCAGCTCCCCACGGAGCGGGATGTGGCACAAGGCAGGTTTAACGTAGGATTTTCCGAGCCCGTAGGCCCGGGGCAAAAATTCCCCGTGGACCCCGTAATAACGGGGTCGGGTTTACCTCCCCAGATGAGACTCTACCCTTCGACATAGACTCGTCTCGGATAGTCTCTGCCCGAATGCAGAAAATTCGAAAACCATTAAAGGCTTAGCGCGCGGCTAGGATTAAGTATTTACCCATATCCTCTCCACAAGTCCAGTTTTTGTTTTTATTTAACGTGTGGCATTCCGAACCCGTAGCCTGACGCAAAAATTACCCGTAACCCGTATAAAAGGGGTCGGGTTTGTCTACCTCCCCAGACGAGACTCTGCCCTTTGGCATAGCCTAGTCTAGGTTCCTCTCTGAGGCTAAGACATAATGCTAACACTCCTCAACTCAGCTTATTTGCATAAAAGGACGATTCCCTTCATTTATGTCCTATGTGATCTTTCTGATGCCATTTTCAATAAAACTTCCCTGTTGCTTACTCGCTATATTGTTATTTATTGGTCAATTTCGAATGAATAACTTATGATTAGTAATGTTTCGTTAGGGAAGAACGCTAATAGGTACACATAGAAAATATAGACTTGGCCTATTAAGTTACATGATTATTGACAGACACTGAGATTATTTTTCAATATATATAATACCGATATATATATATATATATATATATATATATATATATATATATATATATATATATTCTGTTCATATATGTACACTGTAGTTCAAAAATTTGAAGCTACAAGATAACTAACACACGAAAAAGAGAATGTCTCATATCGAGAATATCTAACATGGGAAAACATAAGAAAAAATTATTTATTTTTAATAATATGTGTAAATCTCCACGCTTTGCCTGATGACAGTCGCGAGACCGGAAACTGGTGTAGCAAAATTATGGAAAATAAAGCATAATATTTTTAAAAAATTTAACATTACAACCAAAAACATTTGCGGTTTCTCTCTTCTTTTTAATACATATATATATATGTAAAATACATCCTCACCCCTTACCAAAATGTAGCTAATAACTGATACAATGATACTGTCATAAGGAAAATCTAGACACCCCGTGTTCAATTTGAGTAGAATATTCTGTAACCATGGAAACGTGATTTTAGCTGTGTATTTAAAACCCGGTAAATTTTAAAAGTTACTCCAAAATTCGCTTGAAGATGAAATGGAACTAATGCTTTTAATTTATTTGCAAAAATAAAATTAGGGGTTTTAGCTTCTATTTTTGAAACATGGTTGGAACTGTGTAGAAAAATAACCATATTTTAAATCAATTAATTTATAATATTATTATATATATATATATATATATATATATATATATATATATATATATATATATATATCACAAATAAGAGAAAGAACAGATGGACTAAGAATCCACAGTTATTTTTTAAAAGTGCTCAATACATAGAAAAAATATTATTATAATAATTTTATTATAATAGATTACAATAGAGAGATTTTAAATTGCTCCACAAATTTCATATTTTGGAACTATAATGGTTTCTATTCGGGCGATGGTAAAAAACTTATGATAAAATGAGAATGCAACCCAAACATAAACACGATATCCCTTTACATTTCATAACACAGCTTATACATATACCCTGAATGTAGTTTTATATAAAATTTTATCTACATGCATATACGCTAGTCTTGTAATGACTGACGCAATAATCATGCTACCGGTAGTCGTGTTACACTCCTACATGGCATTTTAGATGTAGCTTTTTTTTTTCTTTTCACTACCCATATGAGTATCTGCAGGACTTTTTAACATTTTGAATATATTTACTGAGCATGAAACACCTGCTAATTAATCGACTAAGGTAGGTGTTACTGTGACGATCGCTAACAAAAAATCGGCGCCAACGTAAGGACAGATACAATAGGTGCCCATCACTTAAGGACTTTATCTGTGCTTTCTGAAATTTTTGGTTTGTGGCAAGTCATGTTAGCAATTGAAAAATTTTCAGATTTTGGAGGTTTTCGGATTTTGGAACTTCAGATAAAGGATTGTCGTAATAACTGATTTGTTGTGTAGACACGCCAAAATGTTATGTGAATATATAAGTCAAAAGAGCTCTAATATATTCATCCGATTCTTTCTGAATGCTATTTATACAAGAGTTTTTCTTTTTTATTGAAATTACCCAAAGCAAGGCAGTAAAAAAAAAGCAAGGAGTTACATGGTGTAGAAGAATTAGGAACAGAAACAGTAATGATGAGCAGAAAGGGAAGACAGTCATCAGGTGAACAGTAGATAGACATTGACATTGCATTTTATTTTATTTTTTTCAGATTAAATTTGGCTGGAAAGCATAGAACCAGAAGAAAATTCCAGAAGTAAGACGTGCAAGAAAAGAAACTTTTAGCATAAAAGCTAAGGTTGCATCTAGCCAGAACAACATTAATTGATGAGTTTTTACGTTAGTCTAGTGCTGCGCTTAAATCCAAAAACTCTAGTTACCATAACGAAGGTCTCATTAGAACAATTGCTATGAAGGTATTTATAGACAAGACATAAATCGACAATCTTACGGCGTTGCGAAAGTGACTCGAACTGAGCCGCCAGATCAGGATTAATAATATTACAGATCCTTCTTTCGATCTTATCAAGGAGCTCAAGGTAAATAGCAGGAGCACGGTACCGTATGTGACAGCAATATCCCAAAGCATGGACGAATGGTAGATTTATACGTACGTAAGATTGATTCTTGAAAAATAATAAATGCCTTTGCCCGTCATAGTGAAACGACTTTTTTAGCAGCTGAGTTATGTTTGTGATGTGATCTTTTTTATTCTGCAGCACAATTTCGTTTCGAAAGTATCCCGCCTATAGACGCCCTTGGTAAACAATGATATTTTACAATATTATCGGATAATTATGGCGGTGATTCCGACTATGTTTCCCCGTTCTTTACTGTTCAAAAAACTTGTTGAATAATTTTAATGACACATGTCAGAACTCCAGACACGATTAATTGGTATTGACATAACTTTTTTCATAGAATATTAATACTTAGATCCTGTTTGGCTAAAAATAACTTTCGGTTATCGAAAACCTACAGTTACAAATGAAATCGAACTTCCATACCAAAGTTGTATCATTTCTTTTCGCTCTGACGAAAATTTATTCTGAAAAGTGAGTCCGTTGAAGAATTTAGATCGATGTTTGTCCAGAAGAAGCAAAAGGTTGACAGGTTGCTAACAAAAGGCTTTCACTAAAAATTAGTATTTGATCAACAAACTTGAAAGGGGAAAGAATTAATATGAACACAGACGGACAGTGTCTCTTTCTATTCAGAATACAAGATCAAAACAATTTACACTGCCACAAAATGTGAACGTGAAATGGTTGAATGAAAAAAAAAGGGAAAATATTAAAACAAAAAAGTACTTAAAACTGAAAACAGTTTCCAAACACATACACGCCAAAATAGATAATAAAAAAACGGTATATCAGCGGATAATAAAAGCCACATTAAGAAAGATTAGATCCCAAGAAAAAGTACGATTTCATTGAACTAGAAATACACGATGTTTTCTCATAAACAACAACACATGAACTGGACCTACAGAACTTCTTACATATTTCTATTATTATTTAGCTGGAATAAATCGATTACTTGGCTGTTTTGTATTGGATAACAAATCGGAAATAATTGGAAATTGATACAAAACTTGCAATAATATCATGGTTTCGAAAGATAGATTTATTAATCTTTATCAGAAGAATTATTGTACCCTGGCACTAGAGCTGGCTTGACGTTTAGCAACATGAGAATGCAAAATGGTAATATGAGGTGATTAGAAATTAGTAATAGACCATGAACACTCCCAGAAGGATATCTTAATTAATCAGAAGGAAATTGGAAAACAGTACAGTTAAATTAAAACATATAAGATGAAGATGATGAGGGAATCCAAGAAATGAGAACACCGAATAAATTTAGTTAAAATTGATTAAATTTGGAATTTCCTATAGGTTATTCCTTTTCTCTGGCAAGAAAAAGTATTTTCTAGCTGAAATCTGACCCTAGAGGTATAAATTCTTAATACTACAATAATAAGTCCATATGGAAATTCTTCATTAAAACTGGAGATATCATTTTTTGGTTGGGGTCATGTTTTATGGAACAATGGTCAAGTTGATATATGCAGGCAAAGGTGGACATTTTTACATATCTCACTGTCAAACTTGGGTGCCTTGGGGGGGGGTGTCGCTTACATAATGCGAAGAAGTATTTGGATTCGGTAGTCACCGGAAGATCTCAAAACAGAGTGCTAAGAAAATCCACGTCGCTCAAAGACAAGAGCACACACGCATTCTATGGACGGAACGGACACACAGACACAAAGAAAACGGGAGAATTGCAGATACGCTGCGAGGTGCAAGAGCAGCTGCTACTACAATTGTCAAATCAAACAATTAGAGAAAAATGAAGAGAAAGGAAAAACAAAAACTTTGTGGAGATATTAAATGTCACCATATTGTTACTTGCAGTGTAGATGACGAAGTTCGTGTAATATTCCACGTCAGAAAATTGTTAAGTTTTCTGAAATGGTCTCTTGTCTTGAAAAGATGTCCCTCCTATCTTCAACGTTCGAGAACCAACTTTAGGATCACACAAGAAACAAATTCACACGTTCCACGGAAGAGTTTAATAATTCCTCCTTGGGGGACACGAAGAACTACTTGGCGATCGCCGTGGAAAAATTAAAAAACGGGATTCACTTCAAGAAATGTGAGGTGAACCGGAACAGACAACAAGATACGTAGTCTTATTTGACCTGATGGTCACATCGAACAAGAAAACAAATTTTGTACGTCTGCACCCATCACCACATCTGTCAACCCGAAAATATTTGTTCGGGTCTCAGTTTACATTCGGTTTCGGTAGTTGAAATCGATTTCCATTAGCGGGCTCCCAGTCTTCTTACCCTTCCTCCGTTTATTATGTTGCAGGATCACGGTGATGACTCGATTATACAAAAAAGAACTAATAACTGGGCTCATAGTTCAAACAAGGAATATATATATATATATATATATATATATATATATATATATGTAAGCAAATATATGGATATAGATCCAACAGTATGAAGAAAAATATACTGAAAAAACAAACAAAAATCCTAATATGCAATAATACGTTTTCACAACGTCGCCCACGTGACAACGAAGTGATCATATTTAAACGGAACGCTGATCTTATAAAAGATTTCAGTTATCTGTTTGAATTGGTATTGCTTTTATGTCTATCGTCTTTTTCATGTTGAATTGTATATGGTCTATGTTAATTATGTTTTATGAATATGTCCTGAAGATTTTCTATTAGACCGAAACGTCCGACGTTGACAGTAAACATTAAAACAGCATAATCGCATATTAGGATTTTTGTTTGTTTTTTCAGTATATTTTTTCATATATATATATATATATATATATATATATATATATATATATATATATAATCCGGTCTCTCCTGCTATTTACCCATAGTTGGGGAGGGGAGAAGAAAGGATTCATACCTATCCCAAGGGTATTAACACGTAAGTGAATGTAATGGATTCGACTGGAATTCGAACTCAGCTCTCCGTTTCCTCAATTCGAACCGTTATCCATTACTCCACACATTTTATAAGTGTTAGATCCCAAATTTGCTGGTTCTTTCTCCGTAATTTACTGGTGGAAAGGCATTTTAGGCAAGTTTTTGTCATAAAGTGTTCAATATCAAAAGATAAGGATAGAGCTTTAACAGAATTCATGAGGAGAAAATTGTCACTTAACTGAGTTGTGTTATTTCACTCACGTCGAATTTGAAGTTTCTTGAGCGCATTGTTGTATTGTCTTCACTCTTCATGGTTATTGGCAGCCCGTAGCCCTGATTCAATCGAATTCATATGTTTATATTTGACTTTTGTCATTCGGATAACTTAACACATAGAATGGTTTCACCTTCCCCATTTAGCTAGGCACGTCACTAATCCAGTTTTCTATAGACAGGTCTATTTAAACATAGTATGTTTTACCAACCTGTATCAGAGTAGACATGAAAGTAATAGCAACTAAGAAATAATATTTTAGTGTTTAGAACTCCAGAACTATTTAGCTGAAATCTTGCCAACAGATTCATTTTAATGCCAAACCCATGATAGATAGATAGATAGATAGATAGATAGATATAAAGTGATGTGAACAGAATTATATAGATAGATAGATAAATAGATATGAACAGACTAAGATAGATAGATAAATAGATATGAACAGACTAAGATAGGTAGATGCATAGAAAGAAACAAACAAACAAACAAAGAAAAAAGAAAGAAAAAGAAAAACATAATGAAATGAATAGATAGTTAATCCACTATATGGATGGATAGACTGACAACATGATAGATATAAAGTATATCGATGGAAAGTAAGAAAAACAATGAGAGAGAGAGAGAGAGAGAGAGATGTAGATGGAGTGTGAAACGAAGACACATGTAGACACATAAACGTGAATAAGTAAGAAAGAAAGATGTCTGGATAGATATTCATTTGCTTTTTAATTTACGGTTTATCACCCCTTTGTGAGTTATTTAATGTCGAATCATATTTCAGATTGTAATAGGTTATTTACAGTACCCGATGTCCCCAATCGGTTCCCCATCTAAGTACTGGAGCTGCTCGTCGTTGCTTAACACCACTGATTGAAGGGAACAGTAGTTTTCAGCGTGGTTTGACCACATATAAGAATAAATATAAGTATAATGAAATTTATAAAAATGTTGATAGACAGACGATCAGGTAGACAATTATTAATACACTCCCCATGTGAGACTGTCATGATATTAGTGAGATAGAACGTAAGTATTTCGAATTTGAAAATCCTGAGAAATGTTTGGATTTTTCATTGTTAGGAAGTCTAGATTCAAAGACGTTATCTGTGTCAGCAAATCAATCCATTTACACGTGATAATTACAATTTTTCAAGTGTTATCTTTTCTTTCTTCATATCCACGCAATGGTGTTCTTGCCTGCAAAGATATAAATACAGCCTCATCTCGTTGTTTAAAGCATTGGCTAGTTCCTTCAACTAAATTTCAAATTTCTTTTTAAAACTTTGAAGACCCCCACCCCAGTAGCTGTTACGATGGACCATAGATAAAATATATTTAAGTATTTGTAATTATTTAAAATTAAATCACAAATTTAGAATGATGATTGCAGTCACTCACAATATGTTTAAAATTGCTATAACGTTCCAGTATCGACATAATTTTGACTGAAAAAGAAACCATGACAAACAATATAGATTTTCTTCTGATTCACTTGAACATAACTAATCGAATAATAATATCTTATTTCATATGAACGAATGCCTACTGTAATTGAGAAAGTCGTCTTGGTCTTGATAGTTTATTGCTTTTCAGTAATATTATTCTGGACAAAAGGTAAGGGATATACAGTGGGCTATGATAAGATTTTAGCAACCTTTGTGTACAGCAATTTTGACTTGTGTAATAACATCTCTTTTTTTTCAGACAATACCGTGTTAGTATCAAGCTACTCTCATCTGGGAACGATAGTTGACTTATATCTTGCAATCAAAGTTCATGGAAGTAAAGAAATTGGTGAATTTCAACGAGGGCATATAATAGGATGGTATCAGTGTGGCAAGTCAAATAGAGAAATTGCTAGGTTTTTCCAGGTTAATCGTCAAACGCTTAATAATATTGTCAAGAAATTTAAAAAAGGCCATTGTCGTGTGGAACAACATTCAGGACGACCAACCATCATGTCTGAACGAAGAAAAAGGGCGCAGAAAAGGGAATTCCTTAGAAACAGTAAATTTGCTTTTTAATCCCCGCGCTAAATATCGATTAAAATTTTCCCAAAGCGTCATATTTCCGTGTAAATGTACATGCTGAATTAAATTATGATAAAACCTACAGTTTGGGAATTATCGTCAAGAAAAAATGGGAGTCGGTCTGGATCATTCGTCCGCCATTACGGGGATTGTTTTATTACATACAATTCGGTGCACTTCTGGTCGCGCAATCATAATTTTTGGCCTATTTTTCTTGTCGATAACTCCAAAACGGCAGGTTTATCATAATTTAATTGTTAATTTGAGTTCAGCATGTACATTTACACGGAAATATGACGCTTTGGAAAAATTTTAATAGATATTTAGCGAAGGGATTAAAAAGCAAATTTACCAAACCGTCGTCAGAGCGTCAAATATGTCGCCAACAGCATGGAAATGTTGCCATAGGCGGTGAGAAAGACTCTGAAAGAGTGAGTCTATCAATGAAAAGTTGCAAGAAAGAAGCCCTTGATTTCAGAGGTTAACAGGAACAGGCTTATAGACTGGGCAAGATAATACGAGAGAAAATATGAATTTTGTGACTCTGTAATTTGGTCAGATGAAATAAAATTCTGTCAGTATGCGAGTTCGAGATAGGTTTATGCTTGGAGACATGTGAATGGAACGCTGAATGTCTGCAGGCGACCGTGAAACATGGAGAGATTGGAGTACTGGTGTGTGGCGCTGTCTGGTTTGGAGGGAAATCTGAGCTGATTCTTGTTGACGAGCGGTTGAATGGTCCAAAATACTGTCAAATATTAGAGAAAGGGCTACTCCCAATATCTGAAACCAATCAGATTGACGAGAATGTCTACCTTTTTGAAGATGGAGCGCCATGTCATACGAGCAAAGTAGCAAAGGCCTGTAAGAAATCGCAAGGAATGAAGTCACTGCCATGGGAGACATGAATCCAATAAAGCACGTTTGGAGGCAAATTGGCCGAAGGCTTCGAGAGCGTGCAACCAAAATCATGTCAGTGGCAACCCTTAAAGAAACATTGTTAAAGGAGTGGCAAAATATGAATCAGACGAATGTTGATAACTTGATCAAATCCATGAAAAATCGAATACAAGTACCGAAACTAGCAAATGGAGGACCTACTCCATACTAGTTCCAAATACTGTTTATTTATGGTTAGTTGGGATCACGTAATTAAATGTTGAAATTGGGTGTTGTTTATTTCTCCTGGCTAAAATCTTTTCTTAGGCCACTTTTAATTTCTTTCCATGGAGATTTAAAAAAAAAAACTTTTCCAACTCTACAATTTCACGATTTCCAAGTAATATTTTTGTATACATCAACTGTCATACACAAACTAGGAACCGCTGATTTAGAGAAGCTATTACCATATCGGAATTTTTTTTCATAAAATCACTTTATTCACTCTCTCTCTCTCTCTCTCTCTCTATATATATATATATATATTATGAAATGGACAAAGTCCGACAAGTATTTTAAGACATTTTTATACATTTTTTTATAGATACAAATATTTAAGTAAATCCTCTGTTTATAATAAACAGTATTAACAACATTTATTGGCCTGAATATCCGAGAAATTGTCATAGAATATATGCATCCTCCGACAGGAATCGAACCTGTATCCTATACGGAACCGTCCTATAGCCTGACGTGCTTTTACCGATTTCGCCACAGAGGAGCGTTTCGGTAGCAAGGTTGATTTTATTGTTTTTAAACTACAATTGTCCATGATTTTCTCACGTACATTCATATCTGCTCGATGCCTATCTGTGGCGAAATCGGTAAAAGCATGTCAGGCTATATGACGGTTCCGTATAGGATACAGGTTCGATTCCTGTCGGAGGACGCATATTTCCTATGAAAATTTCTCGGACATTCAGTCCAGTAAATACCGTTAATACTGTTTATTATAAACATAGCATTTACTTAAGTATTTGTATCTATAAAAAAAATGTATAAACATAAAAACTCCTACCTCTCCACCTTTCATGGTAAATGTCAGCCAGTGCATTGCAAACAATGTGACTAAAATGTGCTGGAGCTCTATCATTCATGAACCAGATGCATCTTCGTATTAGCAGGGGTACATCCTCTAGCAGGTCTGGAAGTGTGTTCAAAATAAAGTCTCTGTAGACAGCGCCTGTAAGGCGTGCTGTAAAAAAATATTTACCTACAAGACAGTCACCTACAAATCCTGCCCACACATTAATCGTGAACTGATGATTGTGCGTAGCCTGTATTATACCATGGAGATTCGGATCCGCCCACCAATGTTGGTTCTGTAAATTCGTTATTCTATCTCTTCGAAATGTTGCCTCATCTGTAAACAAGACTGAAGAGACAAACAACGGACCGACAGTTGGTGCAATAAACCATCGTCCAAATTTCGCCCCCAAATTTTCTAAAAGTATTTTTAATACACCCTGTATTATTACAACATATTGATTCATATGTTTCGATAACCAGGTTAATCATCTAAAAATTGAAAACAGTTGCAAAGCTGTAACAATGACATAGTCTCGACGGTAAATAAAAAAATATTATCACTTTTTGTGAACCCCTTCACTAGATTTCTGCAAACTACTAAATAATTATTTGTAAAAATCCAGATACAAATAAAATGTATCTGTAAGCCTACCAAATGAACAAAGACAAAAGGAAAACATTTCCTTACTGACAATTTCGTCTCTGACGGACTGAATCAAGGTAAATGCAAGGATTTTATTTTGAAAGAGGTATATCAAATATTTTTAAATTTAAAGAAGCTCAAAAATATTCTGAAAGCAAATAGTGTAAACGGTACTAAACTATGGAGTACGTTTAGTGAAGAAGTACGTTCTATCTCAGATATTAAGCACTTAAACCCATAAAAATAGCATAACTTAAAAGTATATTTTATCATTTATATATATATATATGAAGAAAAATTTGGAAAAAAACAAACAAAAATCCGTAAATGCAATTATGTTGTTTAAAATGAATGAAATGTCGACGTCTGACGTTTCGGTTTAATAAACATTCTTCAGGACAATATTCATTAAAATACAATTCGGTTCAATTTGACAAAGCCGATGGACATAAAAACAAGTCTTATCCAAAACAGATAACTGAAAATTTTTAAAATGATCAGCTTTCCGTTTAGCATGGTCACGTTGTCGTCACATGGGCGACGCTTTCAAAACGTATTCCTAAAAATTTTTTTTTAAATTTTTGATTATTTTGAATGAAAAAGAAAATGAAAAGAATTCTATTAGGATCTAAAATTTAAAATTTTTAGGCTTGTCGAGCATTAATCTCGCTAAAAAAAAAAATATATATATATATATGTATATATATATATATATATATATATATATATATATATATATATATAATTTCATTTGGGATATTAAAACTAATTTTGCATCGTCCGAGGAGACACATTTGTAGTGTTGAAAATAAATTGCAATTGTGTAGTGATTTTTAACATGTTTTTGTTTTAATATACTAAAATAAGTAATATTTAGCTCTATTCTGTATTCAGCCCTCTCTTAAATGTTACGGACACTAAAATTATACTCCATTTATGCTCATTTTACCTAGATACAGAAAACGATAGATAGATAGATAGATAGATAGATAGAGAGAGAGAGAGAGAGAGAGAGAAATACAACTTAGTAAATAAATATAGACACATATATCATCTATCTATCTATCTATCTATCTATCTATCTATATATATATATATATATATATATATATATATATATATATATATATATATATATATATATATATATACATATATACATATATATATATATATATATAGATAGATAGATAGATAGATAGATAGATAGATAGATAGATAGATAGATATATAGATAGATAGATAGATAGATACTGGGTTCGACCCAAGTGGCGACAATATGTTTCATGCTTGATCTTCAAATCATCAGGAAAAATAGTCTGAAGATTTCGTTGGTGTTGACGTCATTTTACATTAATATAAACAATTAGATAGATACATATATTACCTACCTCTAAGTCTATGACTTTCTCTCTCTCCCCCCCTCCCTCTCTCTCTCTTTGTACACACACACACATATGTGTGTATGTATCTGTCTGTGTGTGTGTGTGTGTGTAAATTGTGTGAATATGATGAGATAATAACAGTAAGTTCAAAATTAGAAAAAGACAAAACTAGAAGCTCACAGGCATCATGGAGTATGGCAAATCAATTATTTTTTTAAAGAAAACTTTTCCAATAACGTTTTATGTTAGGAGATAGATGATATATATTACATGTAATTTGAGACTTACATTAATTTTCACACAAGAAGGCAATCTTGCGTATTTCAGCTCTTTAGAAAGATATGGAACAATGAAAACAATTGCAGCTTCGAGAAATTGTATTAGGTTACGTGGTGATAAACGATAACAGATGAAGATTTTGAAAATATCGATTATGTTGCTTAGCGCTAATAAATTGTAAACATGGCTTTATTATTTACTACGACGGATAGTGACGTAAAAAGTTAATTATTTTGAATACTTTCCTTTTGATGTCTCCCATTTTAACGATGACTAAGATCTTCACAAAAAATTTCGTAAGTTTTTTTTTTTTTTTTTCTCGGAATGAAATCTAACGATGCCTCTCCGGTATCGAAGGAATCGAGAACCATTAAGATATTTGGCGCCTTTAAACCACTTTCCTCTTGTGAATTAATCGCTGAGTATTGGAAGTAACTATATTTATTCAATTCGAAATTCTAAGTTTACCGATTCTGAAGAAGAATACCTGAAATAGACCAGAGAGTGCAACAACTGAAACGTTATAAGTTGTAAAACCAAGATGAGTATGATGGTCCGAATATCAGGGTGAATAATTCTAATTCCTCATCTCAAAAATTCCGACAACGAAAATAACAGCACACACTCTTTAACTGAAGGCATAAGATCTCTCAGTTTTCTCCAAGAATTCTGTATGAACAGCTGGTGAACAATTTATGCAAATTAGACGGCGAAAATGACAGATGAAATCTCTGAAGAGATATATTTGCTTAATATTTGTAAAAGTAATATGATCTATTATCATATATTAAATTCTGCGTACAATATTACGATATCATTTTTACAAAAACATTTCTAATAAGATATATCTACACTTTCTATATATCTCCAATATGGACAGACACACACACACACACACACACACACACATATATATATATATATATATATATATATATATATATATATATATATATATATATATATATATATAAATGGGGTGTACTGGACTCTCCATTGTTTTTCGACGTATGATGGAAAAGCATTTCATCCTTGAACCGAACAGCTAGAAAACTGGTGCACATAGTAGACCTTATGGTCCCCAAACGTCTCGTCCCAGGTTTTGAAATTCAGTGTTGTCTTTCTCCATGGCTATAGGACCCAGTCTGCCCTGGTCTTTATTCATATGTAATGAACCTAGGCGGCGTTGCGAAGTGAAGAATACCTTTTTCACGTAATTGATTGCAATATTCTCGATTGAAATTCGGTTTCGTTCCTACGAGTTCCTCAATCTATTAAACCACTCTACTTCCATATATATATATATATATATATATATATATATATATATATATATATATATATATATATATACAGATAGATAGATAGATAGATAGATATAAAAGTGAACATTGAAGTCACCACGCAGAGGCGACAGGCTGTTTCATGCTTGACTTCAATGTTCACTTTTATATTTTGCGCTCTATTTCTGATATATCCCATAAATATAGCACACCTTAAAACTATATTCCTTCATATATCATACTTATTATAAAACCCAGGTTGTGTGTGTGTGTCTGTTCGTTTATATATTGGATCGGATTTCCTACATTTTTCAACCGATTTCAACAAAACTTCACAGGACTAGGTAAAATTACTTTGCGGTGGTTCTGACAGCGCCAAAAATTGGAAAAACACAATTGTTTTTCCACGAAATCAATTTGAAAACACGATCAAGAGGCATCGCTGTCGCGAGAATGAAAATGGCACAACTCATATCGAGTTATACTTATTATAAAACCCAGGTTGTGTGTGTGTGTGTGTGTGTGTGTGTGTGTGTGTGTGTGTGTGTGTGTGTGTGTTCGTTTATATATGGGATCGGATTTCCTACATTTTTTAACTGATTTCAACAAAACTTCAATTTTTTTCTTGGCAGCTAGTGTTTCTTATTGTTTTGCACACTTTATTCTTTATTTTTACATTCAGAATGCTTTAAAAATTCCATTTACAAGACAATTGTTTATAATAAAATTCTATTCAATCGGTAGACACATAACGATTGAAATCAATGTTTTTGCTTAGTCTGGGTTTGACCAATTCGTAAAAAAAAAAAAAAAAACTAATTAAGACATGCATGCCCGTCAACCTTAAACAATAATCTTTGTCAATTTTATTTTTCAGTCTTTATGATGGTCGATACTTGATCTATCTCTTACTGTTACATTCCCGGGCAACACTGGGCTCTACTGCTAGTATATATATATATATATATATATATATATATATATATATATATATATATATATGTGTGTGTGTGTGTGTGTGTATCAAATTTCTATTTGGGCGTTGCCTGCTAATGCTATCAGTGTGTGCGTTTACGGTGAATTAAATTTATGTTATTAATTTAGGAGTAAATTTTATTGGCATGACTGCTTATATTATTAGGAAGAAATTGTGTGTATCTGGAAATTTTTGGTGTGTTTTGAGAACGGGTAGAATGAATTCTATTATTATTATCATCATCATTATATTTCGATATCTGCTATAGTTACACTACCTATTAAATACTCAGGAAGACATAAGGCAGATAGCAGTGTGTTGTTATGACTACATTTCATGATTTGTTTTTCACCCATAACATCACTAGCGTTACATGGACAAAATTCTTAGTGTGCAGGCTGTATTAATCAAGACAATATATTTCTATTTCTCTTATGCTGGGATTTCGAGGGATTTTTTTTCAATTTTGTTACTTTTTTATCATTCTAAGTGCTCCTACTATGACTGGTACTATTCTTGTTTTCAATTTTCATACTTTTCCATTTCGATATCCAAGTTTTTATATTCCGATAATTTTTCAAATGACTTAGTAGGTCTGTTAAAATCTGCTGGGTAAAGCATATCAAATAGTAGGCAAGTTTTTTACTTTTCGATTTTTGATATTTATGACAGGAATATTTCTTTCAATTATTTTTTTCCTTTGGTTTCTGGCGTTTACACATTTCTTTCCGAGTCCCGCCCAGGGACCTAAAGTTAGAAATGGCATCATGACACTTTCCACTGACAAAAAAAAAATTACATAGATAAAACCCTTCGTAAAGTGTGTGCTGTACTTGTGAGAATATTTTCTTCTATTTCTTTGAGGCATGGACTTCCAGGAATCCCTTCAATTGGTCTATTGGAATCTTTTCCAACCAATCCTAGGGCTCCAACTACAACAGGGATTCCCATGTGCCATATTTTTGAGATTTCTATTTCAAGGTCTTTGTATTTTGACAGATTTTTTGAATATCTTCAAAGATACATTGCAGTCTGCAGGGACTGCCATATCAATAAGTAGGCATTTTTTTTGTGTGTGTGGTCTTTATTGACAATATCTTGGCGATTGGCTTTGATTGTTCTGTCAGTGGGTATTGTGTAGTTCCATAGAATTGTAACAGGTCCTATCTCCGTAACCGGGTCTGGGTGGTGTTCATACCAGTTTCTTTCAGTTTCCTTCCCGTAGAAGTTGCATATTTTCCAGTGCAGATATTGGCCCACTTTGTCATGCCGGGTTTTATATTCAGTGGGTGCCAATATCGTGCAACCTGATAAAAGATGATCAATCGTTTCTGGATATTTATCACAGAATCTGCATTTTGGGGCTAACACAGTATTTTAGTATAAGTGCTTGATAATTTCTAGTTAACAAGCATTGGTCCTGCGCAGCAAGGATAAAACCTTCAGTTTCAGCTTTCAACCCTGTACTACGTAGCTACTGATGGGTACGGGTTTTGTCTACGTCAGTTTGTTTGTTACGGGCAGAGTATTGGCCATGAAGCGGTTTATCTTGCCATTGTTTCTGTATCTGGTCGGTTGCACTTGTCTTTGTTTTCTTTTTTAAGTATTTTGCAGCTTATTATTATTATTGTTGTTGTTGTTGTTATTACTATTATTATTATTATTATTATTATTATTATTATATGCCTTTAGAGCGTATTCGATGTATGTTGGAGAAGCTGTTTTAGATTATTTTTCGGTTCTTTGGTGAGCATGACGGAAGTATGGATGCGAATGTGTGAAATTTAAGTTACATTATCAGTAAATGCCCTGATCTTATAGTCTTCAAGAATTTGGCTTTATAACTGTTGGTGATAGGAAAAAGTACGTTTGATATATATTTAGCAACAGCATATGTTCATTGTTTTTTTTGTTTTTTTAAATCAAATCAAAGAAGTTTAAGGGGTTATCCCAGCGAAAGTCTCATTTGTCTTAACAGATGTGAGGGGTTTTAGTGTTCTGTAAGTAAACAAGGAAAAATATCCAGAAGCCTAAAAAAATAATAAACAAATTTCGAAAATTTCTCTTTCATAATTTATGTCACTTAAAATTCTGATGAAGCTTACACAAAATCGAAACTTGTTAAATTTATAAAAATTTTCCTGTTTCTTCCGTATTTAATCATGTACGAATATACTCTCCTGGTCATATATTAAGACCAGATACAAAAGGTTTTTAAAAAAATTATATAATACTGTTACTTTAATCGAAATATATTTGCGAAACATTTACATTTAATTAGAAAATGTAGTTTATCAACCAAAAAGTGAAAATTTGAAGCTTTTAATTGATTAATTTAAACAAAAATTGAATGAGTATTTTTTTGCTTGGTCATAAAGATAATACCATATGTGAAAAAAAATGAATTGACAAAACTTTTAGAACTAATCACTGTACTCATAGCTCCAGGCGTGTAGACATCTACTTAACTCATTTCCAGCATTAAATTTCAGATTTAAAATGACTAAAGGCAAAATGTTAACAAAGTTCGAACAAGATAGGACTGTTGAACATCAAAGACGTGTCATTGCAAATGAAATTGGGCACAGCAGAACTGTCATTGCTAACTTCATTAAAAATCCGGATGTATATGCTTCTAAAAAATCAAGCGGTTGCCCCAATAAAATCTCATCATCCTTAGACAGACGCATTAGGCGAGAAGTTAAGAGACATTCAAGTCTAACATCAAATCAGATAAAAGGAAATACAGATGCTGAATTCAGTTCTCGAACAATTCGACGGCATTTAAATAAGAAAGGGATTAAGAACGTGAAAAGGCTGCAGTGTTTTCGCCTTTTTCCTCGACATAAATCCTCCCGTTTACAATTTACTTCCGATTATCAGGCTTAAGATGTGGGTAAATGGAAGAACATGTCGTTTACAGACGAGAAAAATTCAATCTTGATGGCGCAGACGGTTTTCAGCGATACTGGCATGCAAAAGATGTCCCAAATGAAATTTTATCGACACGACACAGTGGAGGTGGATAAATTGTGGTCTGGAGTTCATTTTCATACAATGGAACTCTTACAGTATATAAAAGGTCGTCAAACAGCTGCTGGTTACATTGACGTGTTAATTGACGTGATCGCTAATTACGGAAGGGCATTGTCTGGATTTTCCAGCAGGACAGTGCTGCAATCCACAACGCTCTGAGCCGAAGGAGTTTTATTTTTTGAAAAAACAACATTCTTCTTTTGAGCCATTCACTATGCTCACCAGATCTAAACCCAATTGAGTATGTTAGGGGATGGATGGGAAATGATGTTTATAAACAAGGATTGCAATTTGAAACTGTGGATGCTCTTCGTGCTGCAGTTTATGCATCCTTGGGGAGCATCCCAATCACCCACATGCAGAAGTAAATAAGGATATGCCAAAGAAAATTTTCGAAGTAATTTGCAAAAATGGAGGATATCCTGAATATTAAATTGTCGATGTGAGTTATTTGTTCTGTATTTTCTATTTTTATTTACATGGTCTTACCTTTACGACCAACCCCAAAAATGCTTTTTCAATGTTTATGTAGTAAAAACAAAACCAGAGAATGAAACTATACCAAAGCTTTATTGCACTTTGACTACTCGTCTACTGACGTATTTAACAGGGTAATTCTTATATTTCCTAAATCTTAAGGGGAGGTAACTGATGGTTTATCAGTACAGTTTGTTTGAATGTTGAGAAACTACATTTTCTAATTAAATGTAAATGTTTCACAAATATATTTCGATTAAAGTCACAGTATTTTATATATTCTTAACCGTTTTGCATCTGATCTTAAGATTTTGACCAGGGATGTATATATGCGGACGATACCAAAGTTTATAGGAAAACTCAATAAATTGGATATCAAAACAGGGAGGGTTAATGATAGTAAAAAAAATTCTTAGAGATACAAAACATAGAATGTTGTGGAGGGCCATTATCGCACACCTACTGAAGGGATACGCTGGATAAAAGCAGAACATCCATATTTGTAAAGAAAGTTATTTTATATGTTGACGTTAAATGATTTTAATCTATTTTTACACTACAAAGAAATTGTGGTTTGTACATCGAATCCTACTATGGTTATAAGCCTTGTTCTGGAAAGGTGTTACGAAATTAATATACAGCGTTGATCAAACTTTGGCTGATACTTAGTAGGTATGAACTTTATATTTTTTTAAAAACACTTTATTAAATTTATATTTATTTGTTATAATCAAATTTGTTCTCGTCTTTATATGTACATTTGTTTAACTCTTACATTGATTTAGCACTGATTAATCTTTTAAATGCTCAAAATGTCTTTCTTTTTAACATTGCAATTTTCCTGGAGCCTCTCCAGAGCAGTATGACACACAACACGATACAAATCTGCATTGTGTGGGGATTCTCTCCTAAACTTTGTTCTTTTATAGACCCCTCTTCAAAAGAAATCCATTAGTGCTATGATATGTAAACGTGAAGGTCATTCGATACTGCCACTTATTCAGAACTAATTCTGTGGAAAGCTTTGGTTAAGGGAGTCTCTTTCTACCAATGCATAAAGGGAAGGTGCTCTATCTGGCGGAAAGAACAGTTCGGCTAAGTTAGGTCTTGTTTGTGAAAGAAATAGTAAAACAACCGTAAATGTACACCCTGTGTGTTTGTTAAACTTATTAAATATCCGCCGTCCCAAAAACAGAACGTAGGATTTAATTCGTTATCGATAAAAATCTATAATTAACACTTTATGTCCTGCGTTTTATAATAATATTAAACCTTCTGCCTGAGCTCTTGAGACAAAATTCGCAAATAATCATTTAATATTTCACGGTAGATATAAAAATAGTTACAAGTGATTACCCACCGTTCAACCAGTGGCTGGGCATTGTCTTTTTTTCTACGACTGTTTAAGCGGTGGCTGGGCATTACGATATTTTTCTCTATCACCGGTTAAGCGGTGGTCTAGGTGCAAATGTTTAATCCCGGATTTTATGAACCGATAATCAATAGTAGATTTCTTTTTAGAAACCTTTAGTTAATTTCAGAATTTTATGTTAATTTTTAAAATTAATCGAAAATTTTAATTATTAGAATTAATACCATATTTACAGCATGTAAAATGTGTTAAAATATTTATTAAAAGAATCAAAGTTGAGCAGTAACTGAATGTCTGTCTTCATTGGTAAAAGGAAAGTTTTGCTGATTTCTTAACAAGATTTTGCTGCACTAAATAACTACACAAGATTAATCTCTGGGCACAAACGTTGTAGAATGAAAAGAATTGCGTTATTTTATATTTCAGTTTTCTGGAATTGGAAGAGACGAAGCAGTTGATAGAAGGTAGCAATCTACGGTAAGAAATGTTGCAGGATGTTCATGCTGAGATCTTTACATTGAATTCTTTTCACGCATAGTTTGGCTGGAGGGGGATTACATCCTGCCAAGCTAAACAGATATTTCCGTGCGATTTGAAAAAGTTTAAAGTTGATTCGCTTTTCTTTAACATGCTATATGGTAAGATTCCTTGAACTTTTCAATTCTTTTGTATAGTTTAGCATTTGTGTACATAACTTCAGCTCAACTCAACACCAGGTCTCCTGTTGTGTCTGGTCAAAATCTGAGAGCGAGTAAACGGGTTCCTCAAAAGTAGTCTTCTCGGAGACAAAGTACCTGACTTACACAGTACAGAATGAAGGTTTCTAGTTAAATAGCCGAGAGCAAATACAAATGATTCGTCTTCTGATTAGCGGCATGTGGTTTTCTAAATTTACTTCAATTGATTTCTAACTTGCCGTTAAGTAAAAGGGGAATACGCCACTCGAGTAAATGAAGTTTTATGGGTTAAGTTTATAATGGCCACAGAAAGAGGCAATTAGGAATAGAAACAAAATCAAAGCAGGAATATAAATCCGTAATGAGGAAATCTAAAAAGATTTTTTTTCTTAAATATAGATATTGGATGGTGCATAATTATCAGGCGTTTTTTTTTAAGTGAGTTACTTGTTAATAAAAATTGTTGTTATGTTTACTTTTTTTAATAAAAAATATTATTTTATTTTCAGGTTATAAAAATGCGTGTCGATAATCATACGCTCCGGAATAATCATTGAAAAATTTTATTGTTGAATTGTTATGTTTCCTTTTTTTTATCATAAATATTGTTTTAAAAAATGCCTGATAATTATGCACACAATAACGAATGAAATTACTAATTTACGGCTGAAATTGCTAACTTTTTGTGTTCATTGCAGATAATGGGACACATTATGACTATTCATCCAATTAGTTTTCAATTACTTTGGTTTGGCTTGACTGTCTTTCATTAGTAGCATATCAATCTCTTTAGGTTATTTAATGCCCTAAATTAAATAATTTCTACGCAATTTTATGGCTACTAGTACATGCATATTGAACGCAATGTTATGTCTTCAAGTAAATATATTTTTCACATAATTTTATACTTTTTTATGTAAGTTTTATAAGTATATAGTTTGTAAATGATCTATTGTAGGTGATATAGAGTTTGGTACAAAGCTATTTCTTTAAGTTAGGGTATTATGATAACAGTCTCAGTATTTTAAAGTAGTTTTCTGTTTTTGTTTTTCTTGTAGCAGTTGGTTTTCGAGAAAGGCAATTATATTTCCAAGAGTAACGTGAAAATTCCCCTGACGATTCTAGATACGTATCTTTACCGAAATAATCATCTGCTCACATAATTGATGATAAGCTCAAAGACCATAGAATTAAACAGATCAAAAAACACCTACCATTATAAGGAAATAAATATGCACAATAAATATAAATCAAATGCCCGTACATATATATATATCACTTTCTCCAAAACATATATTTAGGTTAGATCTACTGCATTCTGCTCATGTGGGCTTATAGTTGATACAATTTTAGTCCCATGATCGAAGTTTAAGCTTGATCTCACCAATTATCTTACTGCAGTTACAATGTAATCATGGCCGCTCCGCTAACAGTGTGCACCAAAGATTGACAAAGAGCAGTGCTACAAATCTGCAGAGAACATATTACCTCATCGACGATAACTCGCCGGTTCGTCATCACCATCACTCGAGTTTGCTTGTCAGTGGTCGAGGTTGACTGGCATCCTGTTCTTCTTTGTGCGTCACGATTGTCTAGCCACTTTTAAACTTCTCGATCCACTCACATAATTACTCAAAGTAATGACATCACTGTTCAGTTTTATTAATAAAAAAAGCATGTTTTTAACATAGCACCTTTGCTGGCTTAGATAATACTTAAAATAAATAATATTCACAAAAACACCTACATAGAATTTTTTTTAAAAATTGTATTTTTATTTAATTTTTAACTTCTTTAACATCTAAATAATATTATCATAAATTATAATTTGAATATATATTCACTATTTATTTAAATATGCCCAATATATTGTTGTAATCATATCTGCCTTCCTTTTCTCCTAATTTAATTGTTCGTAATGGTCTCCTCATTTTCGTTAATATAGTTACATTTCGATCAATGTAGCCCCCTTCTTCAAGCACCTGTCGTATTCACGAACATTCTCATAATCCCCAACCAAATCCAAATCTTGTAAACATTTTATCAATATCTAAAGGAGTCGAGGTCGATTCTACGATATGAAAGCATCCATTGCAACTAGATTCCCTCGAAAATTCTTGATATCGATCCTTATCAAGAAATTCGTCTTCCCATATAATTGATAAGTAAAAGTTTGTCATTTAGCTGATGAATGTTACCTTAGGGTGTCATGATTATTTCACCTTTTCTTCGATTTCTTTCCAATTTTTCTCTTACTCCTTAGCTTTTTTTTTTTCTCTTTCTTCCTTTTCCTCTTTTTTTTCAGTTGTATCTATTTATGGCTATTTATTTCCAGTTTATTCTTTCGACATGTTATCCTTTTAATTTTTTAAAATTGTATTTCGCTTTTTACATAAATAATTAATACTAATGCTTAAATGATAAATATTTTTATATGTTTTCACTTGACTATTATTTCGTTTTTATATTTCGTTGGTGGTATTTAAAGTATTAAATGTTAGATATATAATTATTTTTTTAATATTAATTTTTTATATATGCATTATTGTTTGAATTTATGCGCATATGGCTGTAATTATACGTTTATGCATACGCACACGCGCACATACCTGCATGTAAGTATATAGGTACACACACGTACAAATATATACATATATAAACATGCATGGACACAATGACATGTACACTTATGTCTATCCTTTGTTATTAATAAGCTAGTGCTTAACTATTTTTGGAGTATTAATTATGGTTGAGTGGGTTTATAGAGAGTTTTCTTTGTTTATTTGAATAAATCTAGAGAGAGAGAGAGAGAGAGAGAGAGAGTATATACTCCCGTACCCCCACGCACGCTACATGCATGCGCATATATGTAAGTTTTAAATAGTCTGTATGTATTAAAGTATTTGATTTTATCATATATTATCGCTCATCTAATCTTACAATTTGAATAAGTTTTGTTTTGTTATTTTAATGATTTTGTCTTGGTGTTACATATTGAGGTGATAATTATTGGTAGTTAAGTTTGTTCGTTTGTAGTTGTTATTTTTTTTGTGCATATCTATATCTATATCTATACATATATATATATATATATATATATATATATATATATATATATATATATAGAGAGAGAGAGAGAGAGAGATTTTGATGTACATACACACAGACACGTATAGGAGTATATATATTTTTATTTGTTCGTTTATTTATTTATTTATTTCATTTATTTATTTAAGGTTTATATTATATTTATTTTATTTATATTCATTTGCTTATTTTTAATTAATGCTTAGCTGGCAAAGTAAGTGTTCATTTATATGCCTACATTTACCCATTATTTCAGTTTTGTTGATGAATAGTTTATTTTGCTTTTTAAAACTTATTATTTCTAATTTTTCACATACAAACACACGCATACATACATATGTGTGTGTGTGTGTGTAAGAGAGAGAGAGAGAGAAAGCGAAATACAAATTTTTATATATCAAGTACAATATTGATGAAAAATGTATCACAAGGTGTAAATTTTTTCGCGTGGCGCGTATCGTCTTTAAGGACTTCATCGGACTAAATTTGATATGTTGGTGAGACTACACATACCCACAAATGAGGCATGCTGGAATTTGTTTTATTTAAATTTCTTTTTTCTAATATATAATCCAGCCTATTTCATTTAGATTATTTCTGTAGTAGATATGGCACACTGTGATAATAGAATTTCTATCAGGAATGTTGGAATGTTATATGAGCCCGGGTACAAATTTAAAGTAGATGATCAAGTGATCAAGACACTCTCTAAACATTTTTGACGTAGTGAATTGTTTTTCAGTGTAGCATTTTCATATCAAAATTGTGGTCAGTCTCGTTATGGTGGGCAACCAACACATTTAATGTATTTTTTGGTAACATCTCCCTTTTTTGTTCTTACGCAAACTTTTCTTTTCATTCCTTGAGGTTTCACTTATGAACTTTTTGTGACATTATTACAGGTAATCGAATAGATACATATATACATATCCCATATATATATATATATATATATATATATATATGTGTGTGTGTGTGTGTGTGTATATATATATGCATATATACATATCAATATATATATATATATATATATATATATATATATATATATATATATATATATATATATATATATATATATATATATATATATATATATATATATATATATATATATATATATATATATATATATATCCTATATATATATATATATATATATCCTATATATATATATATATATATATATATATATATATATATATATATATTTATATATATATATATATATATATATATATATATATATATAAATATATATATATATATATATATATATATATATATATATATATATATATATATATATATATATATATATATATATCCCATATATATATATATATATATATCCCATATATATATATATATATATCCTATATATATATATATATATATACATATCCTATATATATATATATATATATATATATATATATATATATATATATATATATATATATATATATATATATCCATATATATATATATATATATATCCCATATATATATATATATATATCCTATATATATATATATATATATATATATATATATATATCCTATATATATATATATATATATATATATATATATATATATATCCCATATATATATATATATATATATATATATATATATATATATATATCCAATCGCTTTTATGCCGGGACCGAGATTTTAAGCCCTAGTCTATCGGCGCACAGAGAAAGGCTAATTTTTCCGTATTTATTTTTTCATAAATACTCCATTGACCAAGAGAACTAAATCCGATACGAACAAAAGACTTTTACCCACAGATAATAGAGAATAGATTTAAACAAAATGGACGTCTCTTTCTACCTCTTCTTTTATTCCTATTCTACAACTCATTCATCTTTACTAATATAAATCTAATCTTTTATTTTACTCACATTTGAGTCTTGTCTTGAGTGAAATCTAGAATTAAATATCACAAATTTCCTATTTTATTTTCTCTTCAATTAGAATCTTGTTAGAATTGTCTCTGATTGCTAAATATCAATAAAGCAGAATGAATCTCTCTGAAAATAATTAGAATTAGGAAAGCAAAGTAATTAGAACTAGAACACTAATGTCCCCGGCAGTTTTTTTTTATGGTTGTACGAAGCACAAATAACTACTTACATCCTAAACAAGATAAAAGCCTTGGGATCTTCTGATTCATGAGTATAAAGTTATCTAAGTTTAATTGAGATATGGATGTGGGCTAATATACTTCCGAGAGATGTGCAAATTGTTAAGACTGAAGGAAGGTTAATATACAGGATAGACATTTGGCAAAGTATCAGTGTCATCTTTGTTTTCTAGCCAACATACAACGGATCTACTGATTAAACATAAATATGTTTGTATCGTTTGTAAAAAAAAATGTAAAAAATAGAAATAAAGTTCTATTTCATTGTTATAATAATCGATAAAACTGTTTAAAATTCAGTGAAATATGATCGAATAAAATCTCATTAATTTTTAAATAGGATCCTAGTATATATGGGAACTGACCCTGTTTAAACGTTTAGATCACAGGATGTTGATTTGGATGGCCTGCTAATTGGATGCAAATTATTAAAATTTTACGAAGAGTAGGTTGAATGGTTGATGAGAAAATTAAAAATGAACGCATTAAAATTTATGTTGTAAAAAAATAAAATGAATTTAAGTACACTTTTAATGAGAAGCGAACCCAGAATTAACTAGTCAAGATTCATAAAAATCCGAAAGCTATCCACTTCCCGTCGATATCAAGTATAATTAATATTGTCCGAATTTTTTTAAATCCTGAGAAAGTAAAATTTTTAAGTTGGTTTACATTACGCTATCTGCCCAGAGTGTGTGTGTTCTTACAAATTATATTGGCTAAAGAACAAGCCATCTGTTTTGTGTTGAGATTTTTTTTTTTAAAATGATCGTCCAAGAACATAATTATCTTTACAGAAAGATATCTAGATTCTCAAACGAACACATCATGTAAGTCAACACCAAGGCATTAAACAACAACTAAAATAAAATGGACAGCAAATGTAGTCGTCCGCAGGTTTTCCTCGTATTTTGTATTCAAGAATTTGATTTCTTCTTTTCTGATCGCTTCATTTATGAAGATAGCGTTGATGACTAAGTAGACCAATTCTTGGATGGAAGAGCCGATGACATTGACTGCATAATAATGTTGGTAGAGCACAAGGTCAATTTTGTCGAGAGTTTATCTCTTGTCGTTTGACTTATTCCTTTTCTCTATTCGTGGCTTAGAAAATTTGATTTCCGATGGTGATTGGACATCACTAGTTAGTACGGTCTTTTGCATGTGTTTCAAATGATCTAAGCTTATGTTCAGTGGCTTTCAGTGTTGTTTTGAGTTGATCTTTCTATCTTCGAAGTGGGCAACTTCGTGGTCTTTTCCACTGACGATGATCGCTAAATAAACTTATAATTCGAAAAGAAAATAATGATTGAAAAAAGATACACTACCTTTCACACTACCTTAAACAAAAAGTTAGGAAGTAAAGCTCATCAACACCGGAAAGCTTGAGAGAATGGACTTGAGAAACCTAATTTCCTTTGCAAACTGTTTTAATAGAGGGTTTTTAACACTTTCAACCGACAGTAATACGAAATGTTTGGTCAATGAATTCGAAATGTTTACTTATAAGGAAACAACTAATCATATTACTATAGCCACTGCGATTTGGAGTTGATTCTCTAATGTTGATTTAATCGAAGTTTAATGAAGTTGCTCCACAATTGAGGATGTTCTGAAGTTTCGAGTCACTTTTCTCTGCCTCATCCATCACACTTAAAAAAAACAACCTTTTCGACACTCGATAATGATGTTTTGCTACTGCCCTTGCTCATGAATAATGAATCTATAAATGCTCCTCGCGGATATGCACACCTAGGTATGGTAAAGCAGCTAACACGAAAATTTATGGCACTGAAAAAGATATTTTTTTGTAGTGCATTTTAATGCATCAAGGCAACACATTGACATGATAACACTTTGAAAATCTCAAAAGCCATGAAACTTGTTTATATTATTATTATTATTATTATCATTATTATTATTTGTGTATGTTATGTTACCCGTTTTGTATCCTGTAGAGACGGGTCCAAACTATGGTTCTTAGGCCCTATAAGAGAATTATCATTTAATTGATAGCACTTTTCTTAGTATATGAGATGTTTCTAGTAGGGCGATCTTCTGGGCAACTTGTATGTTGATGTTACCTGGGACACTGTTAATAAAATTGTCCAATCTTTTTCTCATGAGACCCAGATCTCCGACTATTATTGGTACAGTCTCAGTCTTTATTCCCTACATCCTGTTATTCTCGATTTCCAGGTCTTTGTAGTTGGACAATTTCTGGATAATTTTCATGGACTTCTTTCTCTTAGATGGTACTTTTATGTCAGTATCAGTATTCCTCTACAGTTGTTGATTTGAAAAGGAGACCTTATATTCTGGTTGTTCTAGGTCAAGTCTACGACCTATTTCGTGCAATATTTTCAACGCCAATTAACGCAGACTTCTGTAGTCATAGGATAAGAGGCTTTATTCTGATTTTACTTATTGTAGACTTTAAGTTTTGTACTATAAACCTCAACACCTTAAGGAAACTCGGCCTGAATGTTTTATATACTGGAAACATCAAATCGAAGGTCATTGTATTAAACTTTCTATTTCTTTGTCTTTATATTATTGTCATTATTAGATTAAATTTTTATTTTTATAAATGTTTTTGTTTTTATGTTCTTAGATTTAAGATATTATAATCACAGATGTAAATATGAAGACTTTCGAAATTTGAAGAATTAATTTATAGTGGGTCTCGAATTTTCTTAAGCTGTTCACAGAATTCAAAAAGTGAAAGGAACTGAAATAAAATCTGGCTATATTGCATAAAACTGGTTTGAGTGTTTTAATAGTGGTGAGTTTTCCATATTAATAAGCCTAAAATTCAAAGGATCATTTAAATCGTAAGAAAGTCGAACGCCACTGCACAAAAACTTTTAAAAAAAAAAGAAATCTAAATTTCAATGGAACTTTTTCTTTTAATGCAGTTTTTTTAATGTGCTTTATATCGAGAATCTTTTTTTTTAATGGCACAAAACATAACGCAAGACCCGGATAGAGGCCGATAAATTACACCAAAAATCCTTACACAAAAAGTAAAAATCCCGAAAACCTAAAATAACCGTCTAATATCTGCGTTAAAAATAAAACAAAGATGAAAGATAAACAAATGATTGATTGTTTTTTTTTTTACGGCTTATCAATACTTTACAGGTTATCAAGCCAGAAAATATATATATTTTTTATATTGTAAGATTTTTTTTTTTTTGGAGATAATAGTGATTTAGTGATGAAAGTTTTACTACGTAACCTATAGCTGAGGTTAGAAGGTGTGGACTCATATCTTTCTCAATGTTATTTGCGCATAAGGGAATATAACTAACATTACTGGAATTTGAACTCGACTCTCCGATTAACAAATCCGAGCCATTATACAATACACCAACCTGTCATCCATCTAGGTATTAACGAGTCCTCGGTGATCGTACGTGAACCGGTATTTAAAGGAATAAACAGAAAAACGGTAACATCCCTTTTTGATAACTTCTGAAACTTTGGGGTTGTCTCGCCATTTGAGAGCAGAAGTGAATTCTTTTAGTGTTGTTCGGTCTTCGTCGACCTCGTTTTGGTTTTCATCCGTTTTGCAGGAGAAAGTTCCTGTTTACATTTATACTTTGATGCAAAACAGATGATAAAATCCTGAGTAAATGTTCTTGTTTGCTGAAAATGTTTACAGGGCAATGGCCTCATTGTACTGATTACAAGAATACAAAGTGTCGAATCACATTGCGTAAAGCGCTACATTTGGCCCATGCATTAGTGGTTGTCTATCTGTGCTTTAATATGATCTTTTTTTAGCAATACCCACATAATGATTTCTGAACGCTTAACATAAATGATTTAGCAAGTTTCTTGCAGTGAAATCGGGTTGTTTAACGCATTATGCGTCTCTTGATTTGTATCCAAGACAAACAGATTAAAACCAAAATAGAAACAAGCAAAGTACTCTATTACCAGCATATACCATAACATTCCGAGTTTAATGATTCCGGTTCTGATATTGTCCTGTTGTAGAGTTTTCTAATTACAAAGAATTATGCCGGTTAATTCTGGTTATTTGTACTTGTATGCCAACCATAGAACTCAAGAGTAAATGAGATTTGAGATTTGAGAGAGACGCTTAAAACATTAACATGAGGTCTAAAAAGTTTTTTCCATATACTATGCTCATATCGTCAATTTCTAAGTTATATGTTTGGTTAGGACAATTAAAGAGTGTTTATTTAAATGTGGGAATGTTTAACTAACAGACATTTTCTTGCAAAAATCGCATCTTAATTATCAAAGACAGAAAGATGAGGAAAGCGAATGGTTAAAAGCAAACACTGTGTATGCCTTATAGATAAGATATTTGCCACATTGTCAACAGCATTGCTCTTGGATGAGAGAAAGATATTAATTTCGAATGTTCATGCTTTAAGTAGTAGATATGTTTAGTAAATATGATTGGCATTGGCTCATGGAAGATTAATTTTCTTTTCGTGCTTATTTGTTTAACTTTGTGACAATTATGATTTTGAAGCCGTTCGTACCTTCGAAAATCAATAAAACATGAAGTTTTTATCTATTTCGGTTTTAATGGCTATTAATAAATATCAATAACATACAAAGTAGAGTGTTTTAACAAAATATAATAAGTATATATGCTGTTAGGTGAGAGATCTCTTATTTTAAAGAAATTGCTTGCAAATTACAGACACAAATCAAAGGCCATATTAAACATCTTCAAGTTCTTTCACTTGCAAATTGGACTACGAAACAAAAGCTGAATGGAATCTTTTAAATATCATATGGATGCTCTCGTTAACTTGTTTGCAGGATGTCAATGTTAACATGAGAAACTTAGTTTGACACCAAGCTAAAAGTGTTGACCACCCAATGAGGATCACGCATAAGACATACTAGTAATAAAGTTATTCTACTAATTTTATGCGCCATATTCTTTCCTGCATATTGTAGCTCTGAATAATTTTTGCTTTGTTATCTCTTGTAGTACTTGTTCCGCCAACCATTTACATAAATTCATTAGGTAAGTTATAAGCTGGTGTTCCATCTCTCTTCTCTTCAATATATCCACTGCATGTCAAATTCTCCAAGTCCTCTTTTATCATTATGTACTCTACAAATGTCAATTGTTTCTTTCTGATTCTATGTATGTGTCCTTTTTCTTTCTATTTTCCTTAAAACTTCGCTGTTTCTCACATGTTCAGTCCATGTTATTCTCAGCATCCTTCTGTAGAACAATATTCTCTCTTCTTCTCTTTTTGTCTCTTCTTGATCGATGAGGACATGATCCAGCATCTATTGTCATATAGGAGGACCGACATTACGTAACATTTCAGCACACATTTCTTTCCTTTAAGGAAACCTTCCTGTTTCTTGATATATTGCTTAGGTCTTGGAAGAGATCTTTCGCAATTTCAATTTGGTTACATATTTCATGCATTTCATATCGGTAGATCTCTCACATCAAGATCCAACATTGCAGAACTACAGTGGAAAACCGGAGTCTATGGCGCCGAAACACTGTGTAAAAGAGGGTAAAGAAGACGAAAAATTAGCCCCAAATGTAACACTATATAATAATAGCGGGTATATGCCAATCACCGGTAGATATTCATCAAGCAAGAAATGATAAAACTATTAGATAAAGCTTCACCCACTATAAAGCATCAAAACGGTTTAAGCAATAAGAATGAGAACAAACATGTCTACGGGGTTTATCTGATGCGAGAGGCATCGTCTACAGTGGGTTCTTGCCACAGGGTCACGCAATCAATCAGCAAGACTACAAAGAGATTGCTTAGTGCACTAGAAGAGATGAGAGTTGTGGTAGGAAAAATCGTGGCTGCTTCATCACGGCAATACACCAGCTTACAAAGCCCTGAGTATTCGGCAGTTTGTGGTTGAGAACATCGCCGTACTGGATCAAGCTCCCTATTAGCATGATCTTGCTCCGTGCGACTTTTTTGTTTTCCTCAAGCTCAGGGGGATAATCAAGGGGACCAGTTTTGAAGGCGTGAAAGCCATAAAGAGGGCTGTAGACAAGAGGGGGATTACTTTGAAGGGGACACCATGTAGCTTGTTATTTGGAATTGAAGCCGAAATGCCTTAATAATGTTTTTTTTTTTCTTTTTCTGATATTCTTTCACACTGATTAACCCTGTTGCATCATAGTGGCTTTATTGCCTTGCTTGGGGCGAAATAATTAAAAAAAGATTTAAAACTCGTCTGACAAGATGTAAGCTTTGTTTAGTATGCGACAAGGCAGTTATTGTGGGAAATGTTTATGAAACGAGCTTGTTGAATGCTACGGTGGGTACCTAATATCAGCTGCATATCGATCTAATAAGAAATACATCTTGGGAGTGATCGAAACACCCCCATAAATAATATGTCTCAAATGTCTGCAGCAAAACATCAAGCCAACCGGAAGTCGCCCTCATTATTGATTGAAAATTCTGAAAAACAACAAACAAAAAAGTTTAGCACTCATTTGTGTGATCAGAATTCGGTGATGTAAAGAGCGACATTGATAATAAAAAAGGAAAAATAAGAAAAGAAAAAAAAAGGAAAAAAAAAGCGGGCATTTTACCGGAAGGAAGTCCTATATAATTTCAACATGCAAACGTAAACAATTTTGTCTGTGCTAAATCAGTTTCTTCTTTCTCTTTTGTTTTCTTTTTTTTTAATCTTTTAGAAGAGGCAGAAGATTTATTGTTAGCTTGTTAAGGAGAAGTCTGATGTAATGTTGGCATAAGATCAAATCATAGCTGAATGTGGGTGAGGAGGCTCTAGAGAAGAAGCAGCCGGGTGCCATACAGATTCTAGAAATAAATACATCAAGACAAAAGATATCTTCCAAAAACAAGTGGAACGAAATGAATAGCAACAATTTTCCAACATTCTCAAATTTCGTTTTTTTTTTTAATACGTCTATGGTCCTAACCCTACACTACGTACGTGATAGTATTTGCATTTTTTGTGCAAGTGTTGTAGAGTAGTTTTCACAGTGGAGGCTTGTATTTCGCTGTCGGTCCTAAAAGAGTCCGACGTACAAAACGTTAGGAACTTGAAATAAGAGTTAATGACGCAGCAATCTAGTTGTGATGGTTGGTACTTCAATGTCCGACATCGACTGACTCACTCAACACAACTGAGCCCAACTGGTGACCGATACTACTACTACAATTTATTATATGTGGGAGAGTCTATTAATAATAGAATAGGTACGTTCAGGTATAACAGCAAGTAAGTTTGTATGAATGTGTGAACTTGTGTGTATTCACATGCATGTATGAATCTGCATGAATATACCTTGTACATAAGTTCAATTTGTATGCGCGTTTGGATATGTGTTGATATTTGTATGGAGTCGTTTGAACGTTTATATACGTGAGTTTGAGTTGTAAATACTTTTCGGTTTTGTCGAACCAGTTGTAATGGTGATTGTATCATTCTAAATATTAATCATATATGGCAGTTTACAATAAATCTGGAGTACCCTAAATATACTTTAGTATTTGCACGGCATTGGCAGTGTGCCCAATAAATTAAAGGAAATGTTGTTCTACATGACAGCACAAGACGACGTACAGAAAGAATAAAACCAACTAAAGTAGGGAATTCGGTTACTCTGTTCTATCCCACCGGCCATATTATTGTTGAACCAGACAATTATTACATTTTTCGATCGCTGTAAAAGGAAGGGAAAACTTTTTTCTAATGAAAATCAAATTCGAGAGTAAGTCGAATTTTTTTTACATTGCCCTCGTCTTTATGATTCTATAGAAAATTTTGAACTGAACCATATATATATATATATATATATATATATATATATATATATATATGTCATGGCTCCTTACCTATAACTACAGAATGAACTCTTCCTAACACTATGTATACTACGCCTCTCAAGAGAGGGGTCGAATCGAGTCGAGCCGATAGTAGTTCAGCCAGACTGACACTCATACTAACACCTGCCACATCTTTTATTATTATTTCGTGTAATATACCTTCGTTATTTCTACTCTTGTGTTCGTGTTGTTCTTCCTTGGTCCTAACGTGGACCATAACATATATATATATATATATATATATATATATATATATAAATATTCGTACACTTGAAAAATTGTATTTTTATAAATGTAAAAGCCTTAAATAAAACAAATCTCGGCACATTTTATGTATAAAGACACATACTTTTAAAATATAATAATAAACTTAATTAATTTTTATTCTAACAGAAATTAATGCATTTTTTAAATTCTAACTGGTGAAAAAAGTATTCGTACAAATCAATTATTAGAATAAAATAATCAATTAATTTTGAAAAAAGTACATTCTAGAATGTTCCATGTTATCAGTAATTACAGTTAACGATATTAGCCATTATCAGAGCATTCTGCAATTTCCAGTCTTACAAAAAGATTCTAATATTGCCTAAAAGTAAAGAATTGACTATTTCACAAAAACAACACATGTTGTCTCTTTGGAAAGATGGGAACAGTTACAGAATGTTTTCTAACAACCTGAATATTCCTTTTACTACAATTGCTTCGTTCATTGCAAGGTTTAAAACTCGTAACAGCGTCGAAAACCAAAGACGAACAGGTGCTCCAAGGAAGATTTCTCGAAGATCAGCAAGGATATTAAGACGCCAGATCCAACAAAATCCACAGGGTACCCGAGAAGAGCTGCAGGAACATCTGCTTGCATTAGTGATTAAATTAACCAAGCGTACAATAAGTAATGAATTACACAAAAACAGTCTGAAATCACGCATCCCAAGGAAGACTCCACTCCTCTTGAAACGACATAGAGATGGTAGGCTAAAATTCGTTAGGATAAAGAATATTCCTTTTGGGAAAAAGTACTATGAACAGATGAAACTAAAATAGAGTTTTTTGGTCATAATTATCGAAATCATGTGTGGAGGAAGGACTGTGAAGCCTACTTACCAAAGAACACGTTGCCAACTGTAAAGTTTGGTGGTGAGAGTATCATGATCTTGGGCTGTTTTTCTGCAAAAGGAGTTGGCAAAATATCAATAAGAGATGGCAAGATGAATGCCGAAAGATACCAGAAAATCCTGCAAGACAACATAATGCGTTCTGTTGAGAGACTTCGGCTACTTCCTGATTGGGTTTCCCAACTGAATAATGATCCTAAGCATACCGCTAGATCTACAAGGAAATGGTTAGCTGAAAGTAACATTGATGTCTAGCAATGGCCAATCAGTCCCCAGACTTGAACCCAATCGAGAATTTATGGCGATATTTGAAGATTCAAATTGGGAAAAGAGCACCAACAAATATCAAGAATTTGAAGAAAATATGTCAAGAAGAATGGGACAAAATACCACTCAATGTGTGCAAATCCTTAGTTGAAACGTATAGGAATAGACCGGTAGCTGTTGAACTCAATAAAGGATATTTCACATAGTATTAAATTAAGTTAATATGCATTTTTTGTTTTGTACGAATACTTTCTTCATCAGTTAAAATGAAAAAAATGCATTAATTTCTGTTAGAATAAGAATTAAGTTTATTACTATTTTTAATAAAATGTATCTTTAGTTAAGGCTTTTACATTTATAAAAATACAATTTTCATGTGTACGAATACTTATTTCTCCACTGTATATATATATATATATATATATATATATATATATATATATATATATATATATATATATATATATATATATATATATATTACAGCTCTGCCAATATTTAGAATGAAATGTTTATAAAATCACGGAAGCTAATAGTGTAAAATTCTTAAAGAATACTAAGACAACCTTGAATGACCTCAACCAGCAAACTTAAAATAACAATCTGATCATTGACATAACTTGCCATGTTTTATAAGATGAGTCAATAAAGGCAAACAAATAATATGATTGGGCGGATTGACTTTTTACTTTTAATATTTGCAGCATTCCAAACACAATTCATTAACTGCAACTTGGAGGAGAGATCCGATTCTGGCACTGATTAAAATTTTGAAATCATACTCTTTCAATTAATCATGATGTAACACTATAATTATAAATTTTACTTATGTCATATTCTATTCGCAGATAAAGACATAGACATACACACATTATATATATATATATATATATATATATATATATATATATATAGAGAGAGAGAGAGAGAGAGAGAGAGCGAAATTTTTTTTGGAATCAAAAAATATTTGGAATCCAAAATTAGAATCTAAAAAGAATTTCGCTTGAAGATGGAACAGAGCTTTTTTAACTCAATCTAATTCAAATAATTATATTGAAGTTTTCGGCTCTTGTTTTGAAACATGAGACCTCTTATGTCGCGAGTTGGAATCATATTTTTAAATAAATAATTATATTTATGCTCTACATTTGTATCGAGCACTATTTTTTAACAATAATAACTAAAATACTAAGGGACTTTGGATCTACCTAACCAGTTCTTTCCTATTTTATATATATATATATATATATATATATATATATATGCTGTTGCCCGATTTGGACAATTTTGCAGTTTCACGAGGTATATATATATATATATATATATATATATATATATATATATATATATATATATATATATGACGAAATATAGTTTTAAGGTGTGCTCTTCTTATGTTCAATATCTGAGATAGAACGTATGTAAATATAAAAGTGAACATTCAGGAGCAAGAGACTGTTTCCTGCTAGACGCAATCGTCAGGCCACGTTTTATTTTATTGTTTTTATCGTTAGAATTACGGTAGATGTTTTCTTACAGATATTCCCCGATGTAAATCTAAAAGAATATTTCAATGAATTTATTGGTTGTTTTGAATAATGATTGTCATAGAACGGAAATAGATGTTAGTTTATGATCAACCAAAGTAAAAAAAAATCCATTTGGGACGATGCGACGGAAGATGCTAATCTTGAGTGGATACATCAATAGAAGTTTTGCATCAATACCACTAATAATAACAAGGATTGAAATTATAAAATAGATTATTTTAATTAAAAAGAGAAAAATTTGTTAGAAATCTATAAAATGATTAGGAACAAACGGACTTGGTTTGTTTACTTAACAGCCACCACACTTTCTCTTCTACACTTTACATTCGCACGTTTAAAGGTTTTATGAAACCTCTCATAAAAACATTGTGCATTTATGTAACGATTCTTTGCTTTGTGTTAAAATATATTTTTCCACAGCAAAGAGTGTTTGAAGACGCTATTATAAGAAATTTCAGTCTCAATGCTGTATTTAAATTAGATCAATTTCTCTGAAAGAATTTGCGAATGGTTTTCTTTCTTGCGTGCACAAAGAATCTAAAATTCCTTGGACAACATGAAAGAAAATTAATGATCCGATGAGACAATCGCTGATTCCAAGTATTTCTTTGGCTTCCTCTTTAGCAACAAACATTCAGTCCGAGGAAGTCTTTGCCTTTCATTACAAATCAGCTTCTAGCTAAAGGTAGACAACACAACAGATATTTCAACAGCCCAACATGATAATGATGAAACTATTCACTATTGACGTGTCTCGATTGCTTATAGCAATTAATCTCTTACGTGTTAGGCTTCAAAAGAAATAGAGTTTGGTTTTATTATAAAAGCTAAATCATTTACTTCTGTTTCACAACAAAAGATTGTATAAGAAAAGGTTAAAACAGGACTAAGTTTTATATAAGTATTTAGCAAAGAGCAGTGTTTGCTTATGTAGTTAGATTACTTCTCACTGAAGTTCATTACTTTATACCAGGCTCTGTTGAGATTTCTAAACTGTTATATTGTGTTTGATATATAGTCAAGTATTTTCCAGTTGTTCTTAGGGCTTGTTCCGAACAGAGATAAAATCAACTATTTTATTTCTTATTTTCTAATCAGGCTTCGATAATTGGCCTACTAAGTAAAATCTTTGTTGGATTTCGTGTAACGTATCAGTTACCCGGGAATAGATACTGGCGTGTCGACTTCAAAACCCTACCCGATTCTTTTGCACTTCTTTCACTCAAAAGGCGTGAATCAATCGCTTCCCCTCCACCTATAGATTAAATAGCAGCGAAAATTGGGCTCTCTACCCTTGGTTGCCAACCAGTCTAAGAGAAGGAAAACTCCAAATTGTAAAGAAGGTGACGAGAAACAATTCCAACATTTCTCACAAGAATCTATAGCAAATTAAACCTATTAAAAGCAGCTGTAGAGAGCCGTGATCGTCTATGTCCTTTAAAGTGATATCGTATTAAAAGCTAAAAGGTAAAAAAAAAAGCTACTGGGCATAAGGGATCAATGTACCCTATTTACATTGTTCTGAATTTTGTCCTCTTCTTTATTGCCATATTCGCGACATTTCGGTCGTTTTACGCTCCGGTCTTCTTCCTGTTATATACGTTGGAATTCCGAAACGAACACTTTATTTAGTTCCCGTGGGTAGATTGTTCAATTCCATGTGCCATGCCTTTTTATGGATATCCTAGTCTCAGTTAATTCCATTTTCTAACTCAACTCTCCAAGATTTTGTTCTGTCTGCTGGGGTTAGGTATTGAACTCACACCTCTTGGGTCAAGTCACTTTTTGGATTACACCAATCAATACTTTTATCTACTGAGCTAGGTATCCCTAGATAAGGAAACATGTATAAGGAAAAAAAGATCATAATAACAACTGGTGTGTTCAGATCTTTTTTATGATCAATTTTTCTTCAATAATTGAAGATTGAATATGTGTATGATATCATTAAAGCAACTATTCCCAGCATTTTAATTGATACATTCGAAATACTTAAATAATCGTTGTATTGATCAGTTATAAGAAAAAGAATTTAAACACAAAATAGGTTACGCTATGTGTACCGATCTTCAACACGACCAGACGTTAAAAAATATTCACCGAAAAACTAATCTTGTTCTGAAATAGTCTCAGCAGATGTAAACTTATATGTGGATGCTTTGCATGGAGTCAAGCTCATTTTTTTATCAATTCGCACCAAACAAGGCGATAACGCCACTAAGACGCGCGTGGCTACTGAAAGTGAAAATATTTTTAAAGGAACTGGAAACCCTATCATAAACAGGAAAAAAGGGATGAACCCCTACACCTGTTCAAAAGACCATGAGGAGTGGGAACCTGAAAATTGGTAAACCTGTCTACTCCAGTTGAAGAGAGAGAACAAAGAAGAATTGTGTTGAAGTAATCATTAGAAGGAACCGGAAACCCATTCCTAAACAGGGAACAAGGGATGAACCTACACTCCTGTTTAAATGACAAGGGAGGAGTGTGAACCGGATGATAGGCGAACCTATTTACTCCATTTAGAAATTGTTTACGCTATTTGCCTTCAGACTATTATCCTCATATTTGTTGTTATTACCGCATGGGCAGTGGAATAAGAACCGTTTACTTCGGTAGATTAAGTAATATATATGTTGATATACAACTGATGAAGGCCGGAAGGCATAACTGCCGAAACATTGTAATAACAAAAATAACAAAGACGAAGATAATAGTTCGCAATAATAATAATGATAAATCCTCATCCCAGAAATTCAGGAAATCATTTAAAAATGTTGAAACTATTATCTGTATACAACGTTTTTCTCAGATCGTTCGTTAAAATTGCTTCTAATTAAAAACCCTATCAATCTTTAAAAAGATGATACTTCATCAGATCGTATAGACTGGAGCTACATAATCACTAAGAGCTTTACCAAATAACAAAAACTGCATTACAAATTGAAAAAGGTTCACGAGGTAACCGCCATGAATTCTAGAAAGAATAATAACAATTAGTGGAGTTGAGAAATTGAATTTCTTGATAAATTGTTTTAATAAAATGATTTTATAAATTTCAACAAACAATAACCAGAAAAGTTCGGTCAATGAAGGCCAAATATTTCCTGGAGGGAAATTGTTAGTACCTAATTAATTTCATTTTTCTCTTTTTTCTTTTTTTTTTTTTGTCCTTATTTTTTAATCTTTTATTTTATCCTTTTTCCTTTTTGTTTAATAAATGCTCTTCCCATTGCAAAATACTGTGCCTATAATTATCATATATATTTCTACGAACAGAAATAGTTATTTTGTGGCTGCAGAAAAGGAATTAAACTCCGTGTGAAAAAGCAGAGTAGAATGATTAATCCAATGGACATAGAATCAAAGACAATATATATCAAAAGATCAAATCAAATTTGCAGTCAACCTTAATCTTTCAATACAATATTACACCGACAAGTTTTTTTGTGTAAAGTAAATTCATTTGTACAAGTTAACCAAAATAGTCCTTGCCGTATATAGCAAATTTGACATACCGTTAGTCTTCAAAGTAGTAAACATGGGCATGTAATAGTTTTTACCAACATACCTCCTACTGCGGAATACCCTGGCAGTAAAAATCAGTTCTCTTGAACGTAAAGAAGACTGTGAGTGCCTGCTGCAAGTCTGACTCATTTTTTAAGGATTTCGCACTAAGATTGTGTTGTAGAGTAGTTTCCACGGTGGAGGCTTGTATTTCGCTAAGTCGGTCCTAAAAGGGTCCGACGTACAAAACGTTAGGAACTTGAAATAAGAGTTAATGACGCAGCAATCTAGTTGTGATGGGTGATACTTCAATGTCCGACATCGACTGACTCACTCAACTCCACTGAGCCCACCTGGCGACCCCTACTGCTACTACTACTACTTATTAAGTGTGGGAGAGTCTATTACAATAGAATAGTTAATGTTCTGGTATAACAGACTGTTGGCCAAGGAATGGTAGAGGTGGTAATCAGTTGACGTAATAGCCGGGGAGTAAGGTGGATAGCACAGTGTCTCCCAATCAATTCACCGTATGGTATACCTGGCCAACCACGCCACATGAAACACAGTACAACCTTTGCGTTTAACCAATGCTGTTTTTTTCTGCTTCATTTTCTATTTATTGAACACGTTCCCACCGTTGTGAGTAGAGGTCCGGAGTAATGATTTGGCCCATTGGTAGCAGTTAATAATACATCACTTGTCGACTAGTACACCAGATACAGAGCATGATCTTCAATGGATATAGAGTTGGTCTTGTGGCGTGAGGTACAGGGTCTCGTGTTGACAACAAATGTCTGGCACGCTTGAAAGTGTCATACAGGACCCACTTTTCATGAATGGTGCGCACTCGATCAAATATTATTACGTTGTGTTGCCGAAGATGCAACGAAAAAACTGGCTGTCAGGGTCCTGCAAGCCCACTTCAGATTTAACTGTTGTTCTCCTCTGTGGCCGCTTTCAGGGCCACTACGGGATTCATCACAAAGCGAGAGTTCTTCCGACCTGAACCTCTGGAACCAATGCCTGGTGGTGTGTTCACTCACAGCGTTATTCAACAAAGCTTGACGTATTCGGGGACTGGATGTTGCTGCGAACAAGCCAAAGTCGTAAAGCAGACAAACCTGAACGATCTGCCATGTCTCATCACCGCTGCTCGTGCAACGACTGATGCGTGCATGCAACTGCATTGGTCAAGAGCGATGAAACTACTCCAACCCCAGCCCCACTCTTTTCTAGGCACGTGATGCAACCATTTGCGTATTAGTGATCAATTCTTTTGTTTGACATATAAATGTTTTTTGAAACGTACTGCCCATGTTATAACAACTTATATAAACAACTATTTTACAAATAATATATTAGGGAAAATATATTGAAATATGAGGGTCGGCTGGAAAGTTCATAGATTGGCTAAGATATAAACGTATGTAGACACATTAGTTAGTATAAATAAAAACATGCAAGTATACTTGCAGACCAGCTGTTGTATTCGGGTACACGTATATATCTTTAATCTACTAACTGGTGTGCCTATTTACACTTATATCTTGGTCAGCCTTGAATTTTCCAGCTGAACCTCGGATAACGTACATTCTGTCATTAGAATATAAACTAGTATTTATATTTTAAATGGACAACCAACAGAGATTTGCTTGGACCTGTAAATATCTAATGGAAAAAATCAGTAGAAATAAACAAAAAATCTATATATCTTTGGAATATATAAAAAAAAAGGTAAAATTCAATAGTTTTTTTTTTCAATCACACCCTTGCGCAAATTAATTGAAACAACATTTTAGTTTCCTTTCTTTCAGCATACAGTCAGTTTTAGACCCACTGGAGTGACAGGGTGTAATCGATTTCTATTTTTTAGGTTAGAGTGTTTCTATTTTCTCCTCACGTTAAGTCATTTGTTGTGTTGTACAATAATATGAATCTATTTTCAGGGTTTATGATGAAATTTATTTGGCCTTGAGAAATATTGTCATCCGTGATTGCATTAGATTTTCATCACGCCCAGACACTATTGTCTCGACTGTCGATTAGTTGTCTTACGGCCATTGTCTGCGATGGACGTTACTCCAAGAAAGCGTACGAAAATTGTAACACTGCACGAACACACTGGCAAGCCTTACCACTGAGCAAATCGAAGTACTATAGATTGGCCCGGAAACTCTTCTGATTTAAATCCAGTCGAGAATCTGTGGTCAATCTGCAAGTAAAGACTTCGTGGAATGGACATGTGAAGTACTAACATGTGCAATGGGTCAAAGTAAATAATAACGGAATTATTCGTTTTGTTACAATTAATTTGCAAGGTGTTACTGAGTGTGAAAGACTGACAAAAAGAAAAATGAGAAACATTATTAAGGAGCGAGAACAATAGAAGAGTAATAAAGAAGATAATGATTGACATAGCATTTAAATGTTTGAAGATAACTGACTGGAAAGCAAGAAGCCAGAAGAGAGTTCCAGAAGTGAGAAGTGCGAGAAAAGAAACTGTTAGCACAGAACTTACGGTTACATCTAGCGAATTCAATTGTGAATTGATGAGACCTAGCCGCCAATCTAGTACTGTGCTTAAATTCATAAAGTCTAAGTACGATAGCGAAGATTTTATCCGAACAAGGCACAGAGAAGCTACATTACGACAGAGAGAAAAAGACTGAAGCCGAGGTGACAGGGAAAGACCAATAATATTTCTGATTCTTTTTGGGTTTTTATCAGGAATCTCTAGATATACAGCAGGAGCCCCAGCCGCCATATGTGGCATATGTTAAATTGATATAAATAAGGATGACATTATTTCATTATTGAGATGACATAATTTAATCTATTTGGCAAATTGTTGATAGCTTAAAAATCTGCAAAGACAGAAAAGATGTCTCGTGACGCATATATATATATATATATATATATATATATATATATATATATTTGTGTGTGTGTGTGTGTGTGTGTGTGTGACCCACATAAATACATACATATATATATATGTGTGTGTGTGTGTGTGTGTGTGTGTGTGTGTGTGTGTGTGTGTGTGTGTGTGTGTGTGTGTGTGTGTGACCAACATAAATATTAATTAATTCGTTGGAGATACAATCTCCCAAAGGGCACTTTAATTTGTAAACTATGTTGGTTTTTTGCAAATCGCTAACCGGGGGAGAGGAATCACACTACAAACTCGCTTTCCCGACGCTTGACACTACATTTGAATAATAATTCTAACATTTTTAGGCATTTAAAACAACATACTCGGCCGCATACACAATTCCGGGAAATACTTGTAGAAAACACAACTAGACTTAAACATGAAAACAATAAACAAAAGCTAAAAATTCTTGAAGCTATATAGATAAAACTGTTGAAACCTAACCTGAACAAAATAAACTATGAAATCTCCGCAAATATTCTTAAATGCCTATAATTGGTAACGGAAGCCATTGGTTTATACCAACGGCTTCCCATACTTAATACTTCTCGAATTCACTCACGCGTGGTCATGTGCGACGTCATGAGCTGCGGTGCGATTTTCGCTTCCAGCGTCTTATATGCACATGTTTATTGTTGCTTGGAAATCATCCATGTAAACAGAAACATCACTTTCTCGTCCGTGTATTGCATAATATAGTGTAATGTAATTGTCATCTTTGATAATGGCTTATGTAAGCCGAAAGTTTAGATTGGATTAAAAAATATGTATCAGTATTGTGATTTTCTTTCTTCGTTTAATGATAATGTTATTAAGATTATCAGACCTTATGAAAAGAATTCACATGAAATAAATACACAACACTTGTCTATATTATTTAATGAAACATGTATGAATGAAAAAATTCTGCCTAAATACACACAATATATATATATATATATATATATATATATATATATAAAGAAATGGACAAAGTCCGACAATTTATTTATTAAAGACATTTTTATGTTTAATAAATCTATAAAATTTAATAATCTATAAAAAGAACGTTAAACATAAAATGTCTTTAATATATATATATATATATATATATATATATATATATATATATATATATATATATCTTAAGAAATTTAGGACTTCATTGAAGGTTATGTTTACGTTGATGCGTCTGTGCATGCGCAAGAATGAGAGACGCTGGGAATTTTTAATTTTGAAATATTTTTTTAATATGTTTTCCGTCCAGATTCTAATAGCGTTATAAGAATCTTGACAGATCTATTATCAAAATGTGAGGTATTTGATAACAGAAGTAATGGAAACATAAGTAAAAAGAAGAAAAATCTAAACGGAATCTGTAAAAATATATCGCCAAAATACAAATTTAAAAAGAATTAAACTTTAAAATCTCTGTCGTTACCATTATTTTCTGTGCATGTGCAGTCGTATCAACATAAGCATTAACTTAGTCTGATGAAGTCCTAAACAACGAAACGTGTCTCACGAAAATAATATATCGTTATCCCATATATATATATATATATATATATATATATATATATATATATATATATATATGGGAAAATTGCATGATAAACTGGAAAATGTTTCCAATTCATTTAGTGTCTTATTGTTTTTTTTTCCATGACTTTTGTAAGCAATTTCCGTTTAAGAACTATATAATATATTAAGGCCCTCTAAAATCGGCAGTTAACGAAACGAAGTGAAATATACATAGGAATAACTTGAGGAACCTGGAAACAAAGAAACTACACACACAAAACATTCCTAAGAAATAGTAAATACACAAACAGCACAACTCTTTCTAAACATATCTGGGAGATTAAAAACAAAAACGAAATCACTCCGAAAATATCATGGAAAACAGCATCAGCCTAAAACTATAAATTCAAAAACTGTAAGCTATAGTAAACAAACAATAATAAACGAAAAAAAAAATTAAATTAAATAAAGAAGCAAAAATAAATAAAATAAATTAATCCAACAAGTAAATAAATAAACGCATTTAATAAATAATAATCAAATTAAAAAAAACCTTATACGCACAGATAAACACAAGAAAAGGTAGTAACAGCAAAGAATAAAATAATTAATAATAAGCAAAAAAGCGAACACTGTAAATAACCCATTAATTGTATTTGTATACACAATTATTTCCAGTCAATAGCCCCAAAAATAATTCGAAACACAGCCGTTAACGTCTACCAAAACAACCGTTAGAATAATAAAATAGGCTACCCATAATGCATCACTGATCTGTATATATAAATAGCTGAGCAAAACACACATAGCCTGACGATTGCGTTTAGTACGAAACAGTTTTTCGTTCTTGGGTGTTGACTTCAATCTATTTTTGTGTGTGCGTATATATATATATATATATATATATATATATATATAAGGTTTGTTTAATTTTCCATTCCGTTCGATCGTCTCTATCATTATCAATAAGATCACGCTAGCTACAGCCTGGTATTTTAGAGAGATAAAGTTTGGAACAGTTGAAAATGACGTCATTTGTAACGGTTAAAGTGAGTGAGACTGCTACAATATATATGTGTGTTCGTGTATGCAAGTGTGTGTTTATAAATCTTTTACATGTTTTATTTGCGTAATCTATTCATCTGTGTATGTGATGTTTATCAGTTCCTGAAGATATCCAATAATAATTTTAAACATTTTTCGAGATAGACATTTCTTTCTTTCTCCTCCAAAATCATCTTTAGGAGTGAATAATAAAGACGAAGATAGGAAAAACTACGGCGCCTGCCTTGATGAATTTCATCTTATCTTGAAGAAAGTGATTATATATATATATATATATATATATATATATATATATATATATAATTAATTTTTTTTATTGTATAAAACTCCATTTTCAGCCTATTTAATTTCCATTTAACACCTCGTTCTTCAAATAACGACAATTTAATGCAATGAAGTAGATATCCTGGTTAATTTTCTAAAACCACTTCCCTTTAAGGTTAATAACCTCAACCTTCCCCTTACCACTGACTCGGGTTTTTCGTCTGACTAGAACATCGAAATGGAGAAATTCTTTATCAATTTTTCGACTTCTGTCAAAGTTAAATTTTAATTTTCTAATTCCGACACGAACACAGTCTATACACCGGGGTTGAATAAGACTAACGTACTTCTAGTTGGTTGAAATAGATCTATACCCCCATATGCGCTGATTTTAGATTTTGTTGTATAATATATATATATATATATATATATATATATATATATAAATAAATAGACATGAACAGACCGGAATAGTTAGCTAGCTAGCTAGCTAGCTAGATAGATAGATAGATAGATAGATAGATATGCACATTTTGAGATGGATACAGAGGTAGTTATATACATTTTTAGATAGATAGGTAGGAACAGACTGAAACACACACACACACACACACACACACACACACACACATATATATATATATATATATATATATATATATATATATATATAAATGAGTTTCAGTGAAGGCAACAGACAAGCATTTTGGAAAAAAGTTAATTAGTTTGCAGGCAAAGCAAGTATGTCAGGACCTAGTGAATGTAAGTGAATAGCTATATAACGTTATTAATCTCAGAATATTTAAAAATATCTACTAACAATAATCGTATTTAAAATCTTTCACGAATCAATACTAATGATATATACGAATTTTGCTCACAAAGATCAATGATTTAGACATAAAACGCCCAGCAAATCGAGTTGGTTCTCTTGCAATCTGTTTGATGAAAATAACATTAATATCCGTATAAATGAACATAAGCTGATAAGCACTGATATTTACACTCGTATAACAAATACTCATAAACAATAGAAAGAAATAACTGTATGAAAAAAATCGGTTTCAGACTCTTCAAACGTAGCAGAAAACCAAATCTCCATTTTTGAAACATTGTAAATAGAGATAAATATAGCACGGCCATTATCAATATATGTATGCTGTCCATCTTTCATATTTTCGAGACATTTCTTTCCTTTGACACAACGTTTCGGCTATTGTGCCCTCCGGCCTTCATCAGGTGTAAGTCGATTCGTTTACCAAACAGGAAATTCTGAACTGAATTATAGATCATTCTCGTTCCTAATTTTAATACTGCTAAACCGGTTTTCACTGAGTTCAGTTACACACTACCAGACTCTGTGATTGAGCTCACAATTAGTCACCAAATTCTCCAACCCAAGTTTTAAATCCATATTGTCTCGTGGAACACTTGTCTGTGGAGAACGTGTAGCCTTAAAACTAACGTATCTGCTGATGAGGGCTGCATAAGATATTATGACAAAAAGTGTATCATTGATGGCATGCTGGAATATTTTAGGGAAAAGAGAATTAGTGAGTGAACATTTCGAGAAGCTGCTCTTTCAAATACCTAATTGACTGAATAAAAATCTGCTGTATACGTTCTCTCTCCTGACAATGGCAAATATCTTTTAGAAGTAAAAGAAAAAAAAACTACCGTCAGAATTAAGAAATAATTTTCACATAAAATGGAGATAAAAAATATTTTGTATATCTGTGGTCCTCATTAATCGTTCCGTGTTTGGCATCTTTCTTTTCATATCTTATGATTAATGTTTTCAATCGGAAACATGAACGTATGTTTTATTCTGCAATGCCTTTCATTTTCACACATATACTTAGACTTATACTACACGTTTAAAAGCATAAATCCTTCATATACCAAAGTTTTAGAATGATTTGACTGTGAATACGAAAAGAGACGGATGGATTAAAATCGAAAGCGTGTATTATATTGAGTGTCCATTTGAGGTTTAATAAAACTCCAAGTCATTTACCGAAAGGAGAGGTTTTTGGCAAGTCTTGTGCTACTATGATCAAGGCAAAGAAAAAAAAACAATTTTTTATTTCTTTTCTTTATTTCATCAGATGATTATCGATTTCGCCACGACTCGAGATGATAAGCAGTGGCCATGTTCGATTGAATATCTCGACGTTGAAATGGTACAAGCTCAGAACATTTTAATTGGCAATGCAATTCGTTTTTTTTTCTTTTGAACTAACCGATAAAAAGGTTGTAAAAGGTTTTTCTTTTTTTTATTAGTGGGGAAAATTAGATTGGTATATATATATATATATATATATATATATATATAAATACACACACACACACACATATATATATATATATATATATATATATATATATATATATATATGGGTGTCTGAGTGTTTGATTGATTGATGTGTTTGTTTTTTACGGTTTACCAACATTTATACAGGCTATGAAAAGTTAGAAAATATTTTGGATTGTAAGAGATAATAATAATTTACCCATACAATCCGACTTTTGTTTATATTTCTAAAATGAGGTATTCTATTTACACTATTCGTACTGCTGTCCTCATCTATATTGTCATATTAACGACGTTTCGGCCTTCTTCATGTGATATACGCTGGAATTTCCAAACCGATCCCTTTCTTTCCACACATTCGTTATATGCCTTTTCTGAGTATCTCCGTTTTAGTTACACAACTCTTCAAGATTTTGTTCCCCGCTCTGCTGTAGCCAGATATTGAAATCACAACCTTTGGGGTCAACTCACTGGATAACTTCAACCAAAGCTTTTTATCTACTTGTATCCTTGAGAACATCAGTGAATTAGTTTGGGGGGAATTATAAACGTAATGTTTCAGTCACAATGTTTTTTACCAAAGCTCATATTATAATTTTGTGTTGCTTCTGTTTTCTCTAGCACTCTGTATTATTTGTTACTATATTCATGTCACTCCTTAGCCGACTTCGATGTTTCTGGCCTAACGTATGCGATGTTTCCCCCACCCATACATGGTCAGCCATACCTGATTTTTCTGTTTTTCCTAGAGTTACAGCTTTACGATGTTCCTGCAGTCTTATCCTGCGGATCGACCTGTTTCTCTATTATATTTCTTGACACAGCTGCATGCGATGGCATATATACTGTAAAAATTCTTTTATCAACCTGTTGTCTGTGGCAGGTACCTAATGTATATTTCCTCATTTGAATTTAATTTTGGCACAAAGCTACTAGGCTGCGGTACCAGCGAAGATCTAACTTATATTGTTCTACGAAGCGAGCATTGCTACGCATCAAACTGAAGCGAGCGGGTAAATAAAGCGTAGGACGTTAGCAATTCGTGTGTCTGTAATTTGCTGAAGCGAACGCGCTTACATCTTCTTTATAGTTTTATGGCTCTATGTTTATCTTCGTATCATCTTTTTGTGCACACTTTGAATAAATTTTCAAAGATTCGTTGCATTTTTAAATTCCTTGCTTCTTTTCAATTTTGTTCTTTTCCTACTATTATCAGTCTTATTAATATTTTACTAGCACTGTCAAAAAAGATAGTGGTATATTTAATTTTTCGATATTTTGCAAGCACGAGGTAATTAAAAAATTACTATTGATTAATCTGCGAACTAAATGAAGAGTGTTTCATTAAGACGGATCAAAGTCAGCAATAAATAAATCAGTGTTATTGGTAAAAGTTTATTTATTTCTATTGGATCATGTTATTTAAGTCATGGCAATTATGTGCGAAAAATAATATCGCCCAAATGTTTGCTTAAGACTTTGATGGTCGATGCTCAAAATTTTGATGATGTCTCTGCATAGTTGCTCCTCGATCTCACCAATACGCCTTATTATCTCATCCTTCAGCTGTTGAATTGTTGTTCGCTTGTTGGCATAGAAATTACTTTTGAGATGACCTCAAAGAAAGAAATTTAAAGGCATCAAGTCGTACGATCGTGTTTGCCAACTGACTTCGCTGTTTTGAGAGATGATGAGACCTGGAAGCTTCTCATTGCATTTCTCTTTGAACATCCATTTTCATACTAGGCTTCGTTAACTTTAACACGTTGTTTGATTGTTAATCTTTCCAAGGTTGAAATTGCCAAGTCTTATGTTGTTAAACCTGACAGAAAAAGAAAAACATTATTAGATGCTTAAACTTACTTCACATTTAAATTCGGTCTAAGTTATTTGAACAACCTTTATAATGAGAGGGGTAAAAACCAAAATATAAAGGTTGCATCATCACGGAGCAAAACCTGAAGTAGCAAGATCTAGTCTGGTGCCCAGCTTCGCAGCGAGCCTACAACCATACTCTATCATGGTTCCGTTATTATTATTATTATTATTATTATTATTATTATTGATTGTGTATGTTCTGTTTCCTGCTTTGCATCCTGTAGAGCTTGGTCCAAACTATGGTTCTTAAGCCCAACAGGATTTTTTTTATTTAATTGAGAGCACTTTTTTTAGTATGATATCAATATGCATACACTTCCTGAATTTCTTGTCTTTTATAATAATATCAGGTCTGTTCGCTTTTATTTCCCTGTTAGTTTGAGTTGACATGTCTCAGAGAATAGTTACATCGTTATTTTGGGTAACTGGGTCTGGTTGGTAATCATACCATCTCTCAGTGGTTTCGATTTCGTGCTTCTTACATATCTTCCAGTGCATACATGTTGCTACCTTGTTATGTCTGTCGGTATATTCGTTTTTTTGTTGGGGGGTGCCAGTTCCGAACACCCTATGAAAATCCAGATCCTGCGATTCGGGTTAGTTCCAACCTTGATTATGTGACAGTAGTAGGATATAATTGGGAGGCCTTTGTCCTGAGATGTAATAATTAGGCTTTCTGTTTCAGCTTTGATGGGTTTTCTGTTGGTCCACATCTGTTCCTTTCGCGTTCTTTTTATCTATTTGCCATGCAACGCCTTGTCCTCCCAGGTTTTTTTTTTTTTTTTTTTTTTGTAACTTCATTTGGCCAAGATGTTTTGCTTTCTGTTTTACTCGTTTGGATGTGTTTTTTGTTGGTAGAATTTCAGATATATTAAGCTGTTTCTTGAAGAGTGCAGCTTCTTTGTTGATGGAGTGGATTTCGTGTTTTACTGTTTGTAGGAGAAGGTCATTGTTTTTTTTCTGAGGTAGGCTTCAAGTCCGATTTTTGTAATTTTTAGAGTTCAAGTTGGATTAGACCTCGGCCTCCTAAAGCTCTTTGTACTTACAGCTTATCAACATTATTATTATTATTATTATTATTATTATTATTATTATTATTATTATTATTATTATCAATATTAACTTAATTTCTCTAATTTTAGTTACTGTATTTTGGGTTTACAAATTCTTCAAATGCGCAAAAATGGACAAGACTTGGACTCGTCTTCATGAAGATTGCTTCAACAATTTATGAGGAAAACAAGAAATAAATAGAAAATCTGAAAGCTAAATTTCAACAAATTTCGTCTTAAATTTTACTTATGTACTAATGAAAAAATAAAATTCCTTTCTTAGATGTTCTCGTCGATTTTAGTAATAATACTTTTAAAACTTCTGTTTATAAAAAAAAACTAGTAAAAACTCTTGCCATCTTAATTTCCCTAGTGAATGCCTTCTTAGATATAAAATTGTACAAGAAGATTAAAAAAAAGACCTTATACAATTTGGAGTTATTAAAAACAAGGATCATAACATTCATCGAGTGATTCGTAGGTTAATGCAACTTTAAATTTGTTCGCAAAGATGCTTTTCGCCATTTATATCATTAACTTTATTTTTTGTATGAATGATTCATGTAACATATATATATATATATATATATATATATATATATATATATATATATATATATATATATATATATATCACAGCTGAAAATTCGGTTTGACCAAATAAGATGCGCGAAAAAAGTGTCTCAATGTATTTCGGCATTATCAATAATCTTTAAAAATATATACTCCCAAAGTCAGAACAGTGGAAAGGAATAATTCTCAAGATAATTTTTTTTAATGTCCATAACTGATTAATTTCTAAAGCCATTTTCTTGGTTTATGCAATGTTTTGTCAGACGTAGGACTCCAAATAGCATATTGAAATTATAGTGAATACACATTTGCATTTCATTCATTTATGAAAAACAATCAGACTTTTCCGTTCGTAAATATTAACTGGATTCTCATTATAATTTCACATGGTTCACATGATGGTTTTGAATAATCGTCCATGTTATCTGTAAATATACCGTCATCTTCATCTGTGCGTCGTGCCAGTACAACAGACCATCTATCGTAGATTCGATGGAGCAGAAGTTTAACTTCATATCTGTGTCCATAAAAATTGCAGAAATCCATGACATTGTTTTATAAACCTCAGTATGATTCTGGTAATTTTTCTTTCCTCTATTTATTTATTTTTGTATCTTGTGCTTTAGTGTAAAAACAGTCGAAAAATGTCAGTTTTGAAGCCGTTGAAAACACATTATCACGAAGTTTTCTTTTATTGAAGATCATACTCTTTTATGTACAGTCTCTTTTCAGGGTGTTAGCGATCATGGCTCTCCACAATTGCCTATTTTTCGTAGCTCAATAAATATTATCTTTTTTTATCTCTCCGAAACACTGTTCCGCCATCCATTTACTTAAACTCACTATGTAGGTTATGCGTTATTTTCATCGTTTCCTGTTGTTTTCAATCTGTGAGTATCAAATTTTCCAAGCACTCTATACTCATTTATGTTCTTAGAATCTTCCTAGTGTTAAGCATAATTGTCCTTTTTGTTTTTTGTTTTTTGGGGTTTTTTTTGTTTTCCATAAATCTTCGTCTTTGCTGACATGTTTCCTCTATGTTATTCTCTGTTTCTTTTTGTATAACCATAATTCTGCTGCCTCAGGTCTTCTTTTCATCTGCGAGAAGATTGTTTAGCATTCACTGCTATATAGAAGCACTGATATTGTATAACAGTTCAGCACTCTTTTCTTTGTTTCTAACGATTTTATTCTGTTTCTTAATACTTTGCTTAGATTTTGGAAAGCATTTTTCACTATCTCAATGAACCTTCGGATTTCAGTGTCGCACATTCCGTTTTCTCATAACAAAATTCCCGGGTTAAATTATTGTACGTGTCTGATTTGGGTATCAACAATTTGTAACTTGCATGTAGGACTGTTTCTTTTTACTAACAACAATGCATTCTATTTTCTTGAAATTAATGTTTAGTTCTTTCTTCTCACTTTCATTCATTGCCTTCCGTAAGAGGTTTTGTAATTTCTTTTCTTCAATCAACATATCTTATGTTTTTAAGGCTTCTAATTCTGTAAGAATCGCTTCGCTGTATAGGTTGAATAAGTAAGGTTAGACGACACATCCACACCTTTCTATTTTTGTTTATATTTACTGAATTTATTTTCTATCCGTATGCAGAGGGTTTGCACCTAGTATAAGTTTTGATCAAACTGCAAGTTGGTCAGCAACCCGTAGCTGAAGGTTTGCCTTATGTCCAGGCAAAATAATGGTAATAGGGATATGAAGTTTGCATGCTGGGATATAAAAATTTATATTTACTGAATTCATTTTCTATCCGTATGAAGATAAAGTTCAGTTAGTCTAGGTTCTGTATTATTTTAATATCCTTCACAAATATGACATGGTTATCTAACAACTCCAAAAGTTTTTCATGTAATCTATCAAACACTAATGCATAATCTATGATACATATATTTCTACATTAGTATTCCGCTTTCTGATATCATTCTCAGTCTAAATATCGCATTCTTGTTCCAGTGTCTTTAACTAACCCGCACTGTTCTAGTCTTATTTACGGTCTCATTGTACTAATCGCTGTATTCTTCAGAATTCGGATGATACGTTTTGTTATATGGCTCGCTAGGCTGATCATCGTTTCTTTGCACTGGGGCAGTACTATGAAAATAGATCTACTTAGGTCTTTTGTTATATCATCACTTTTGTATATTTCATTTATTATAACTTGCCAATGAAGAAATCATCCAAGGCTGTCAACATCTCTATTACAATTACATCTGGGCCTGCTGCTTTCAATTTGCTGATTTCACTTCAGATTTTAATATTTCTAATCCTGGTATATTTCTGTGTATTGCCGGTTGTTCTCTTTCATCGTGGAAGTTTTATCCGATGAAATCACGCCACTGATTTCACATTCCACAATGATATAGGTTACACCACACATATTACAACCATGAAAAACTAAATTCGCTCTACATTAATTACTGATGACAAAATCGGCGTAGACCAGACAATACCATTAATTATTACTCACTTTTCAACCAAGGAGCTAACGTCTTGGACATAAGATTCACCTGAGGGAATAGAATCCATGACAGTTTCCTTTAAACTTTGATTGGAAAGTTACAGAATTCATACGCTAGATTAGACATTTCGATTCTGTAGAAGTTTTATTTGGATTTTAACAAAGCAATAGAGAATGGGTAAGTTTATTGCTCATAATTTTTTTTTCCGATAAAATGTCTATGGTTTTCAACAATCTTGGCAGTGTAGGATCATTCATTCTGCCTTGGGAAATTTTGCGATTATATTATGATACAGAAAACAAATTTCCAGTCCACATTTTCTGGAATGGTTTGTCAAGCATGCAGATTATCTTTGGCAACTATGCTAGTATTTTGGTATCCGTGGAAGTTTATCTGGATCTTTTCCAGATTTCGTCTGTTATGTCCCAGGCCATTGATTTCCTTCATTGTTGCAATTACAACGTAATGTTTGCGGATATGATCCATAATGTTCACCATCCTTTGATCATTCTACTACCACACCCATAATAACATAATGGACTATTCCATACGTAATAAATATTGCGCCTCAAGAGGAAGCAGGGAGTTCAGTCGGTTGAACTCTCTACCTTCGGGCGGGGAGGAACCCGAACGACGCTACGCCGAAGGGCCGAGTCTCTTTCAGGGAGGTAAACCGAGCCTGAACCCGTTTATACGGGTTCAAAGGGTATATTTTTGGCCGAGCCCACGGGCTCGGAGATCCACGTTAAACCGGACTTGTTCCACATGATGCCCTCGTGGTGGGGGGGACTAAATACTGTTCAGTCTGAAGTCGGACGACCGGCTGACCGGCTGATCGGTTGGACTTTCTGTCTTCGGGCGGGGAGGAACTCGAAAGAGGCTACGCCGAAGGGCCGAGTCTCTTTCGGGGAGATAAACTGACCCTGAACCCGTTCATACGGGTTCAAAGGGCATATTTTTGGCCGAGCCCACGGGCTCGGAGATCCCACGTTAAACCGGCCTTGTGCCACATGATGCCCTCGTGAGGGGGACTAAATACTGTTCCGTCTGAAGTCTGAGTTCAGCCAGAAGTCTGGAGTGAGGTCCGTCAGTCGAGTCAGAGGCAGTCTGAACGGAGTCGTGTTCAGACAATTACTACTAAACCTGATTGTTCGTACTAACACTTTTCTACCTCTCTGTATATATTCCTGTTCGTAATATATCTGTGTTATTCCATATCGGCCTTCGAGTTCTTCTTTATTGGTTCAACTTTGGACTATCACCGTGGTACAAGGAACCGGACCATAACACATAACAAGCTTCCATTACTCTTCACTCAACACAACAATGTCTACAAGTTATCCAAACCAGAAATTAGTCCTGCCTGGAATTGGTTGGAAAGCACTAGGAAGTTTAGCATGTCAGTTAATATTTCTGCTCAGAAAGCGGTACATTCTTTGGGCAAATAATTATGCAGATTAAGTATAATTATATAGTATCCAGCAGCGGCATTTATTGGCAGATAGGCTAAAATATCTTGCAAGAACAGCTTCCTGTCAGATTATCTTTAATCCCCCCATCAGAGGGCTTGCAACCTGCCTCACCGATTGTTTATCCTGATCTGATTCGATTTTGTTCTCGTATTAATTTATGCTTTACTTCTGGCCTATGATTTTGGTTTGTCATAATTCGGAAATTCTTTATGGTTACGTCATGCTGATAGCAGAGGTTCTTGTTTTGTTACAGAAGAAACTCAGTGTAATACAATTTTGTGTAAAACCCGACGTACATTTGGATTGCGTGAGATTTTGATCATTTACGACAAAAAATGAGTTTGATCCTCATTAGGTACTCCATGCTTTCGTCCTTGTGCCACATCTAAGCTACGCTTAGGAAATAACTATATCTGCTTGTTGGAGAAACATTATTCTCAATGGACAAGAGATACCGTCTATGAAAATGAAACTCTGTAAACATTTATTTGGAGTTCCATCCGCCAATTATTACAAATTGACTTGAATTGAAACAGAAAAAACATAATTACTAAATATAAACATTCAACATAATATTTATTTGAGGGTCATTATATATAAAATTCACCTAACATTCTCTAAAGCCAATTTTTTCACCACCAACGATGAATACATTTTACCGCCTCTTCTGCAATTGATGCCAAATATTGATCATTTTACAGCAGATTACTTACAATCAAGTGAGTGAAGCTTGTTGTGTTTGGCACCAAAAGGTCTTTGTACGTCTTATCCAATTACTATTGATTGAGTGGTCTTTTCCCGATAGACAATTGCCGTAATATTCCTGGGCGTTGAGCTCTCCAACTCAAATTTGTTCATAAATATATGATTACATTCATGCATCAAGACTATGTTCTTGAAAATGGTTAATTTGTTTGTCCCCATTGGTTGTCTTTGCTGAACACTTAAAGAGGATGTTCGCAAATGTAATGAACGGTAGAACGAGATATTTGACTGCGAAATCAAACGAAATCTAGCGTGGAGAAAATGCCCGATTTGTGCCCAAAGTACAAATCAATCCACGGCAAGAACAGTGCATTTATTTTAATCAAATCACCCCAAGCAAGGCAATAATGTTTCTACAAATCAAGAAGTTTCTGAAAGTGAAAAAGAGAGATGACTTTAGTGAGGAGAAAGGACAAGAAAAGAGAAAACTTCAAGAATATAACGATTGATTTATATTTAATTGTAAAAGAACGTAAGTGGCAACGTAGCAATAAACTGGAATAGAGTTCCACAGGCGAAAAGTGCGAGAAAAGAAAATATTAGAATAGAACTTACGCTTATGCCTAGCTATTTCAACAGAAAAACAATTAATGGCAAAGTGTTCAAATTTTCTTCACTCTTTTTATGATGAAAGCAAAAATTCATCAACGGCTTCCTCTGATCTTAGTTTTTTTTTTCTTGAGAATATTCTGTCAGGCAATAAGGCGGGAAACCTTGACTGAAAATTACCACTCAGGGTGTGACGGAAAATCCAGTTCCTAAACATGATAAAGAAAAGAGGGGAAATTTTTAACCAATCTATACTGCCCAGAAATTAATTGAACAGCTACACACTAATTGAAAAGTCTCGTAAGACACACTAGATTTATTTAACCTCATCTATAAGGATATCCTAAGAGGCTTAGGTACACTACCGGTAATTATTAACAATCTTGACTCTAAGCAGGTGACACTGTGTTGATGACATACAAATAAGGAAAACTCCAGGATCTCCCCCAGAAGATATTCAAGGAAAGCAAGAAGAAAGGAATAACCATCAATTGAAAGAAAACAGAATATATGGTTGCGGGCAAGATCCTAAGATGCGGACAATGAATTGGAAATTTCAAAATTGTACGAACTGCACAAAATGTACAGAAATTTAAATTTCTTGGAATTGTCTTAGCAAAGGATGTAAAATACGACACCGAAATCCGAAGATTTTTTGAAATATCTAAAGATAGATACCAAAGGCTAAATACAAAAAAAGAGAAGAATTTCGTTACGAACAAAGAAAAGTATGCTGAAATGTTATGCAATCCTCCTATATAACATTGAATACTAGGCAATGTCATCAAAGATAAATAAAATACACCAGGCAAAAGGAATATTCTTCTACAGAAGGACACACGCAAACAACAAACAAGTTTTAAGTATAATGTAACAAAAAGGAAGAGATAGTTAAAATGTATTAAAACACTTAATGAGGAAAGAGGACTTAATTGACACGTACAGGATATATCGAAAGATAAAAAGATAGACATTACTAAGAACTAAAAAGGATAGGACGTTGTGGAAAACTAAAATTACCCACGCCTTGATATGACACAATGATATATTAATCCATTCAAACAGTCTTTTATTCCATTTCTATGATTCATATGCAAATAGGCATAAGTTGGATATTATTGATTTTACAGAAAAAAACGTGAAGACCAAAAGAGAAGTTGACTTGCAAAATATCAGCCATCTTGAATATTTCGAATGAAGTGGGAAAATGTTAGTAAATGTTTAAGCCGACATGATACTATAAATACTACACCGAGAACCTTTTATCGTATCTACTTTAAAATAAGATTACTTTTTCCATCTCTTATATATATGCGTACACATATAATCGCCCTAATTCTAGAAACCATTTTTACGAATATATAAACAAAAAAAAATTACATAACATGACTGTAATGCCATCAATATTCATTCACTTGTATAGAATTAAAGCCACAAATTGATTCAGCATCAAGAAAAACATAATACTGTTTTCATTTATTTCTTTTAAGAAGCTTATAAATGTAATAACAAATCAATGTTTAAATCATTTATTTGAGCGGTCAAAGCTGTCATAGACATTGCATTGAAATACGCTCGCAACGACATCACAGAATCTTTGAAAAATCATATATCTAGAAACTCCTTGGCATTTATTGAGAACATAAAACCAATGGCTTTGTCTGGTAATGGGTTGAAAGTCTTGTAGAACACCAAGAACCTCTTCTCGCCACTGCCAAACGGAGAAAATGGTGTTGTTTGGACACATTACAATGCATGACAGCCTGTACAAAACCATCGTTGAAGGTGAACGCCGGAAAGGACGGCAACGCAAAAACAAGTTGGACAATGTCAAACAATGGATAAATATGACTATAGCGGAATTGCTGATGGCTGAGGTTGATAGACCGTTGTGGAGGAGATTTCGTGTGGCTTCTGTATTCGAAACCCCCCGCCCCTACGATTACAAAAGTCAAGGGGATGATGATTATGATGATGATTATGATGATGAATCCTAGAAATCCAATCAGTAATTACTCGCGCATTACGAAAAGAAAGTATGTTGAAGAGTGAGAGTGGAAAGTTAACTTTCTAATCTTTTTTTTTTTTACTTGTTACTCGTGTCAATATACGTAGTTGTTCCTGTGCCATTCTTGATATAAAATGTTTCAGTTTACTACAAATATATATCTGCATATAAGTTTCCAAATTACCATAATTATTACTGTCGATAACACAGGAGTTTCTTTCACCCAGAAAACTATGGTGCTAGAGAATAATTTCAAAAAAACTGTTTGTAAGTTTTTCTCCATATTTTTTGGTCGATAAATGCTTCTGTAATACGGCTCTCAGTTGCTAGAAAATATTAAAATTTGGATTTTAACTAGAAACAAGAAATTTAATGTAAAATGCATTTCAATTAAAATGACAGTTTTAAAAATTAAAATCGGTGGTAAGAAGTTAATGGTAATAAATCCGCCTATTTTCTGTATTAATTTCAAATAATTCATCATCTATAATTAGATTATATATTTCATTGAATTAATTTAGCTATTTATTAGGTATACATAATTCTAGCACTAGGCACTTTCTGCGAGGCGCTCGCGAGGTTCACTAGTGTTATATGAAATTAGATTTATCACCAGAGATTCAAACTTTTATTTCATTATCAATTATAAAATTTATTTTTAAATTCGTTCATGGAGGCACAGTGGAGTTATTGAAAGAGGTTCGGATTGAGGAATCAAAACGCCGAATTCGAATTCCAGTCGGATCCTTCATTTACGTGTTAATACCCTTAGGAAAGGTATGAATCCTCTTCTTCCCCCCACAAAATAGCAGAGCAGACCGGGTTCTATAGCCTTGGATGGCAACTGATTTACCGCAGACAGAAATGGCAACCTACTGCGGGAAAACAATCTGCCTCGTCAGTCATATATCGAAAGATACATGATCGCCTAAGCGTGTATCATGCATTGCACATAACTAACTGATTCTCCACATTGCTAAATTTCATTTTATTTTCTTAAAATAGAAAATCGAATCAAAACATTTGATGTATCGATTTTCGAGCATGAATTTTCCGTAGAATAAAAATAGATTAATACAATCGATATAATCTCACTTAATATTGAATGCCAAATTTTAAGTAATTCTTTTAATCAACAGCGTTATACTGTAATTTAATTATTCTAACTGTCCTGCCACTGACTATTAGGCTGGGAATTGTTCAAGATTATCCACATATTTATTGGTGGCATCGTATGATGTTTGATGCAGTCAAAATATTGGTCGCCTACTATTGCTTCGTTTGATGGTAATACAGATGCGGTTTTTTTCTGTTGGTTGAATTGATTTGAAGATCAATACGAAACTTATGTTATGATTTATTAAACGATGGATTCTCTCAGTTCCAGTTGAAATTTTCCTCGGTTTGGGATAATTATACATAAAGAACTATTTGTGGGGGTCAGTTAAAATAGAAACAACAGGTAACGCTACATTTCTATTAAGAATTTTATTTATGTTATCTACACACGGTGTTGTACATTTACTGAAAAAATTAGTCTCAAGGAATTTTGAAGTCAGCAAAATTGTAGTAGTCATACGGATTTTTATTTTTCATAGAATTCAGAAGAAAAGGTAGGGAGTAACTGTGTCTATTTTAAATTCGTTAATATTCTCACGGGAGTATTGTCTATATGTGTTCGTTGTTTCTCTGAACGCGATGAAAATAGCATTCGGTTTAAAATTGATTCCATCCTAGCGGCGACGCGCGCTTTTTTTCCCCTACGAACTGCACAAAATGAGTCAATAAGCCAAAACAGATGCAAGTTATCTTGTTGCTTTTATTTTCTCGCCCGTGGAATGTTATTTGTATGTCATGAAGATAAACGAAGCTAAATTAATCATAATTTTTAGTGAGTACGTTCCATTTTTGCGTGCTAAAACGAGATGACTATTATTTTTTTTGACAGTCAATAGGTTTATTTATAAAGTGTTCTTATTACCTGGCAAAGTAAATAAATATTTTTTGGTGATTAGTATTTCAGAAAAATACAACAATGTCTCCCAGATAAGCATCTAGTAAGAAGATCAATGTTTCTATTTGGCAAGCCTTGGCAAAGTAGCTGTTAACGAGTTGAGCGTGGAGATTAAATTAGTTGTGAACGCTTTAATACATTATGCTATATTATTATTTATGTTTAATACATAAGTTATCTATGGTTCCAACGCCGTGGGCCTATATCAATTTGCGATTTAATTTATTGTAACTAATTAATATTTTTAATTAGTTTCCTTGTCAGTTTGTTTCACTTGGCATTAAAATTAATTTCCTTTATATTTCTCTCGGCCTCACATCCAAAAACAAGAACTTATCACTTAATTCACCGACTACATCCTTTTCTTGGTATCATGTTCCCTAATTTGAGAGTCATTTTCTTCCTGTTAAAATAGCAACCAACCTTCTTCCATAAGCCCAGTACCGTTACACTTAACTACATTCAAATAATCGCTATCCAGCGGAATCAAGAATAATTGGTGAAATTTATTGTCTTTGTTTTACTGACATTGTATTTGCAAACTATGGCGAATCATTTTTATACAACTTCAGGTATCCCTTCTCCCAGACTGCTTGCCAACCAATAGAGATCCCAGTTTGCCCTGCTCTTTGGTGAGAGAAAACATTGATTGGTGCCTTTCCCAAAGATGTTTGAGCGGAAGTGAATGTAACGACGTCGACCAGAATTCGAACCCCGATCGCCGATTTCTTGTTAGAGGTTAAACTACCTGCACATTTCTACACGATTTTCACATTAAATAAAGTACCTGAATTTTGATCTGAAACTTTCATTGTATAACATTCGATCGACTAGATTGTTATTCACCATGGAATTAAGGGCAATTACAGGAGATTACGTGGAAATTAAATATTTGTTATGTAAAATAACTGTTTTTTTTTGTTTTTTTTTTATTATAATGCCCCACTGTACACGTGTATAACTTGATGTATATGTTAGTCAATCCATTTCATTGGTAAAATTTACCTTGTGTTAGAAACTGGTTTTCATTTTTTATATATCCTTTGATTTATTTTGTATACTCATTTCCTTCTGGGTCCCAACCAGAGTCTAAGGTCATAAATTTTCTGCTGAATATTTTTGTAAAAAAATTGGCACATATTTGTCATAGATAAACTCCTTTATAAAGTGTCAGCTTTACTTGTGAGCATTTTTTGTATTACTTTAAGTCATGGGCTACCATGGGTTCTTTCATTGTTATTGAAAACATTTCCAATCTAACCGAATCCTCCATCAACAACTGAAATTATTGATGTCTTCATGTGCCACGATTTTTAAATTTCCACTTCAAAATTCTTGCATTTTGAGAGTTTTTCGAAGATTTTCAACGATACATTACCTTCTGCAGGACTTGTCATGCGAATAAAACACATTCTTTTTTGTGGTCTAAGTGATTAGCTTTGATTGTTCTGCCTGTGTTTATTGTAAAGTCCATTACAGGTACTATCTTCGTAACCGGGTCTGGGTCGTTTTCATACCAGTATCTTACATTTCCTTTTCTATAAAACTTGCAGATTTTCCAGTGCAGATATTAACCCACACTGCCATGCCGGGTTTTATATTCAGTGCGGACCAATACCGTGTAACCTGATACAAGATGGCCAATTGTTTCTGGATATTTGTTAGAGAATCTGTATTTCGGATTAACACAATTTTTCAGTGTGTGTGTGTGCTTGATAGCAAGAATAAAACCTTTGCTCTCAGCCAGCTTTTAACCCTGCTTTACGTAAACACGGGTGTGTACTTGCTTGCCTACATTAGCTTGGTTGGTACGGCAATGTATTCATCCTGAAGAGGCTTATAATTTACTTTCTTTTTAGGATCTTTGCTGCTTCATTAGGTGTATTATGGATAATAATTATTATTTTTTCAGATTATTGGTATGCTAGGGTACGGTAAGGTAAATTAAACCTTGCGTACGGTAAATAAGCAAATATCGGTATTCTTTATGCTGCTATATAAAAGCTGAAAATTGACAAGAAAATAGATTACAAACAATCGATATTCACTTTGAATATAATTTGAAGTTGTAATAAACCTTATGTTTTTTTATTTTTATTTTTGTTCTGATAAATATAATTGTTTTATTAGATGTTCTTCTGCTGATGCTAATAATTCTGTTACCGGATTGTAATATATAGGCAGTCGGGGATATAGAGTTGGTTTATCTGAAATTCTAATCTGTAAGTCAATAAGATTTCATGACGCAATCCCAGATTACTATCAGCTTATCGATCAACTTCGCAAAATACAGAAAACAAATCAAGTTTGGCACACAAACGATTTGCATAAAGTCTGTTGCCTCATGAGGGTCATTACAATGATATTCGATCTGAAACATTAATCCTTCTTTCACAAAGCCAATCAAAATAATGTCATGTAAATTGGAGAGGAAATGGCCATTCAGTTCTTTTTTGGTATAGAAATACCAACAAGGACAACCACCAATCTGGTTGCATGTAGCAAGGTTGTCATGTTTTATTTAGAAATGCGTTAACTATTGACAAATTCTTGACTTGGTTGCAGTGATCCCCATAAAGACATGGCAGCCCCGGGCAAATATACAGCCTGCAAAACCATTCCGAGCGAGAGTTTTCAATTTTTTTTTTTTTTTTACGTTAATTCATTTACTTCTTACATTCAAAGACTTCAGACATAGATCCTTTGAGATACAGTATTGCATTTGTGGCATTTTTTTCATCTGTACTTTATTCTAAACATTTACATTGCCCGCCCGCGGGTAATTTTCCAAGAGACATTTTACACTTTATATTTGTAATCCTACAGGTCTGGCATAGCACATTGGAGATCTCTAATATCAGCCAACAAATACATCTTTAGTATTCAACAACGGACTACAAATTTTATCTTACTAAGAGGAGACTTTAAGGTTCTATATTTAATCAGTTCACCATTAGTAATGTCACTGAGCGCAAAGTCCTACTTGAAGTGAAAGTGTATTATAATACTATAGAAGGGACCAGAAACCCAATACTAAACAGGAAACAGGGGACAAATCTCTACTCCAGTTCAAAAGACAGAGGAGGAGTGGGGGTTAGACGATAGATAAACTTATCTACAATTATTGAAGAACAAAATAAAATGAATAAAATTTCAATGTTTAAGCAGAGACCTTAGAATTATAGATTTGAAGGAAACTTTATAAGAAAACCCAATCCTAAACGAGAATCAAGGGACAAACCTCTACTTCTGTTCAATAGACTAAGGTCTTTGGAGATTACAAATTTATTAAAAAATATCAACAAAGGATGTTTACTAATTCTCTGAACAATTAACAAGTTCCATGTTACTGAGATAAGAGCTGGGTGCGATCAAGTAATATTCTTCCTCAGGCATTCAGCATGGACGAAAATGCATGTCATTCAGCCTATATCTACCCTAAAACAACCGCGCAAATCGTTCTTTTTTGTACTATTGTCCACCTAAAACAAGACCCAAAAGATACTCAAGGTAGCAGTTACTGAATGAGTAAATTAAACCTGGGGTACGGCAGTAAAAGTAAGAAATTTATATTAGTATGATATATAACAGTTGAAGTTAGATAAGTGTCAATAGGTCTTAATCGCAAGTGAGGTTCAAAAAACGGAGCCTCATTGAAAAGACAACTGTTCTATTCAACAAATATATCAAGCTGGAAGATTTCATCATTACAAAATAATCCACTTTGCTCTGGAGAAATTATGAAGGACAGCGGTACTATAAGTTTTACGTTAATTGTTGTGAATTGCAGAAATGCCAAGTAATTCTGTTGGCTATAGAACAAAGCTTTATCGAACTTGATGTCACCACATATATGTATTGCAGGTTATACTCTGGCATGCAAAAGTTTTGGGACGACTACATGAAGCGTTTATACACATTTTAGCTGTCTACTTTTATGACTAATGTCTGTACACCTTGTGGATTGGAAAATAATTTTTCTGCTTTTCTACTTGGCCTGCAACTGACGATACACCGCTTTAAATCATGTTTTAACAGAAAAAGTCACGGGAAACTTCAGCGCCAATGAATGATTTAAGATGAAGTGATGATAATATGCAAATTTGTAAATAGAATTTTTTTTCCGGTATCTGTCTAAATTTCTGAGATGAGGTATTATGTACACTATTTACATTATTCGGATAATTGTCCTCATCTTTGTTGCCATATTTATTACAACGTTTCGGCCCTTTAGTATCTGTCTATATTTCTGAGATGAGGAATTATGTACACTACTTACATTATTCGCACTATTGTCCTCATCTTTATCCACTGTGCCATATGTCCTCAAGGACACATGGCACAGTGGATAAAGGCGTTAGTTAGATCCAGTGACAGGACCCAAAGAGTGTAAGTTAATACCCGGTTAAGGCAGTGGAGAACTTTGAGAGGAGAATTAACAGGAGATAACTGATAACTGATTTCCATTAAAACATGGCACGTGGAACTAGAATAGTCTACCCCAGTGAGCAAAATAAAGGGTTCGTTCGACATTCCAACAACCTGAAGAAGGCAGGAGCGTACAACGGCCGAAACGTTGTAATAAATATGGCGACAAAGATGAGGACAATAGTCCGAATAATGTAAATAGTGTAGAATTTTTTCCCGTTATATTAACATGAGCGTGACTCAAGTGACAAGTCGTTGTATTTGAGCATAAGCGGGCTCTTTTACACAGAAACCATGGCTAAGGTTTCTGTTGAAACAAAAAGAAAGGTAGTAATTTTAAAGCGGAGTATTACTCAAACAGAGATAACTCGATGGCTGGGAATTTCCAGAAACATCGTTCAACTATTTAAAAGACATTTGCTACTACTGGAAATGTTTTAAGTTCAAAGAAAACCGGAAAACCTTAAAATTTACTCAAGAGGAAATCATAAGGAAATAACCTGGTCAACGTTTACGAACACAATATTTTATTCTTTATATATGTGTACGTGTAGCTATCAGCGTGTGTGTGTGCGCGCACGCGAATGCGTGAGAGTATCCAGAAATATGGGGGGGGGTGCGGAAAGTTTCTTGTCACGACCCAATACCCATAGTTTTATGTAAAGGTGTTTGTCGTTATGCTTTCTATATGGTTGATAAGCGACTTTTCTTAACTTTGACATCTATAATATGGCCTACATCCATCATATAGATTTTAGAATAATTTGAAACTTTACCGTTTCCACCCTGCAATAACCATTAGGATAATACCATAGACCTTACTACCAATAAGGCATAATTCAATAGCATATATAAATAGGCGAGACAAAACACAACACATTTATGCATGAAAAAGACTATCGCTGCTTAGTGCTGACCTCAGTGTCTATATATATATATATATATATATATATATTCAAACAGTTTTGAATGAAAATATGGTGCCTATATATATATATATATATATATATATATATATATATATATATATATATATATATATATATATATAGATCTCTATTATGTACATACTAATAAATATATATATTATCCCTCACCGCTAACGTGAGTCGGTATACAATTTTGAATTATATTATATCTAGTTTTATATTATACTGTGATTGCAGATTTTTTTTTTAATTTTAAAGTTATAATTGGCAAATCAGGATTTATATCGCTATGCAAAAAAAAACAAAAAAAAATTATATATTTTGGAAATATTCATATTTTAATTTTCAATTTTTTTTCTTAAGGAGTTAAGGAGATTGATTGTTATTAAATCATGAATATAAATTTAATAGAAATATATAAAAAATAGACCGTAGTTAGCATTACAAATAACAATTAAACATTTAATTAAATTTAAAATTAATAATAAAAGTTAAAATCTAAGATAAAAATTAAAATTAAAATAAGGAATTAAAATAAAAATAAAATAAAATTTAAATTTAAATTGAAAATTTAAAAATCTCAAAAATAATTTTTCGTTGATTTACAAATATAAAATGTTAAATATAATGTTTGTTATTTTTTTAAAAAAATTACTCTGGATTAACGTATTTAAGCAAATATTTATTTTCATGCCTACATATCAGAAATTCATTTTCTCTTTTTTAATAACTTTGGGTTATTCAAGTGTATTAAGATATCATCATTCTTCAATTAACAACAATATCTGAAGAGAGCAATGCTTTTTTAGTATTTTGAATCATTTAAGGTCATTCTATTGCGACATTATAAAACAATGCCTGCATACTAACAGACACACACAGAGACACACACTGAGACACACACAGAGACACACGCACATATATGAAGGCTAAATTTCTAGAGACTGCAAACACAGATCATAATACAAGGTATATGATATATGTACAAAAAAAGACAAGCATAAAATATATGGACAAAACATATTTAGATTTTATTTCCCAAATAAAAATTTCAAGTCCACAGAAAGGTCGTTAATGTCGGACAAACGTCATGTGGTAAAAAATGAACGTATTGGCAGTGTGTGTGTGCATATATATATATATATATATATATATATATATATATATATTGCGTGTGTGTGTGTTTAGGCATTGAGCATTCCTAAAAATTTTAGAGTTATCATTCAAATTTGAATGATAACTCTAACATTTTTAGACATTTAAAACAACACAATTCCGGAAAATCCTTGTTGAAAACACAACCATACTTAAACATGAAAACAATAAACAAAAACTAAAAATTCTTGAAGCTATATACATAAAACAGTTGAAACCTAACCTGAACAAAATAAACTATGAAATCTACACAAATATTCTTAAGTCTATAATTGATAACAGAATACTTAATACTTCTCGTTTTCACTCTGGCGTGGTCATGTGTGACGTCATGAGCTGTGGTGCGATTTTCGCTTCCAGCGTCTCGTATGCACGAGTTTGTCGTTACTTGGAAATCTTCCATGTAAACAGAAACAGACTATCATCACTGATTTGTCCGTGATTTCTTAATATATTGTAATGTAATTGTCATCTTTGATAATGGTTTATCTAAGCCGAAAGCTTAGATAGGATTAAAAAATATTTATCAATATGGTGATTTTCTTTCTTCGTTTAAAGATAATGTTATTAAGCTTATCAGACGTTATGAAAATAATTTACATAAAATAAATAGACAACACTTGTCTATATTATTTGATGAAACATGCATCAATATATATATATATATATATATATATGTGTGTGTGTGTCTGTGTGTGTGTGTGTGTGCGACAGTTCGAAGCATTATCATGAAGTACGAGACTCATTGTGTTAAGAATAGATTAAGGACTGGCGGAAACGGTTAATTTCTGAGGGAATGGAAATTAACGACAAAGGACATTGTCAATGATATAAAGACATCAGGGTTGACTGTAACGATGAAGACAGTCATTAAATTCTTCACCCAGCAGGGCTTGAAAGAAAACTACCATGCTTAAGGCTAAACACCCAAGATGCAGGTTAGCTTACGCTAGAAGCCATCGAGAACATGGGACTAAATACTGGAAGCCTGTTTTATGGTTAGATGAAGCCAAACTAGATGGATATTTAAGGATTCTGTATCCATTATATAAATACACGCAGATAGTGTGTGTGTGTGTGTGTGTGTACAAACACACGTACATTTCCTTTGTTGATTGATTGATTCGTATTCTATGGTTTATTGATCCTTTACAGGTTACTTGGAGCTAGAAAATATCTTTCGATTATAATAATATTTTTAGAGATAATAATGGTGTTAGTGACACAAGATTTACTAATTAACCCATAGCTGGGGAGAGAAGAGGTGGATCCATACCTTTTCCAAGGGTATTTGTACATAAGTGAATATAACGAACCGGACGGGAATTGAATCTCATCTCTCCGATTAACAATTTCGAGCGAATATCCATTACCCCACACACATATACAAGTTTACAGTACCCGGTATTCATCCATCCAGTTACTAAGCAGGCTTAACTGTATATACGTGAACCAGTGTTTGGACGTGATGTGGGCGTAATCTATAATTATTATCTTATATGTGATACAAGAAGTGTTATGTTGGTAATATATTTTGTTTTCTATTTTAAATTTAAAAATATTATTTTTTTTATTTTACACCAATACGTAAGTTTATTTAAATAAAATGTGAAAATGGATTATTTATGATTATTGAGTCTAATAGTGTATTTAGAAAAAGAATTATCAACGTTTTTTCATATTTTTTACGGAAGATAAGAATGTAACAGAACCGCAACAAAAATGTCTATAGTTGACTTACAAGGTACGAGAACGGTCGAACTATAAAAAGGTTCACACTTTTGATTTTTAACTGAAAGATAATTTACGAATAGGTACACTAGTTAACTATAAAATTACTTAAAATGCGATTGACACCGATGTTTATTTTTAAAATGCAAAACTTTTACTCCCTCACCTTATATGTGTGTTTGACCAATTTAACAAATTAAGTATAGGTGAAAAAAAGAAACTGAATTTTATATTAGGCTGAGAAAGAACATAACACAGCAAATTGCTACGAAACCAAAACATCAATATGAAAACACAGTTCATGTATTTAAATAGCCTTCAATAGATTTGAGACTTAAATATGGATGCCATGCATGACGTCATGTCCGTTCAGAAATATCTAAACTTTTAGCTTTATACAACCACTTCCTAAGATAAATGGTGAAAATTTTTCAATGAGTAAAAGTCAAAAAGTCTTAGCTAAGATCTTCCTGCTTTGAACATTGTGGAGTGGCATTAGAAGATCACGAAGAACTGTACCAAATAACAGAAATCGCAACAATTGAAGACTACCAATAGCAACTACAATGGATAGCACATATAACCTGTAGAGAAAATAATGTTAATAATCAAGTTGATAATATTCCACACCACAACAAATAGATGGATCGGGAGGGAAAAAAACATCTTACTGGAAAGAGCGATAACAGCTACTGAACTTGAGAAATCTGTTTTCCTATAAATGAGTTTTAAGGTTAATAGTTCATAGATTTCAACCGAAGAAAGTACAGACTGCTCGGTCAAGGAATGTCAAATTTTTCCCTATAGAGAAATGGTTAATATTATCATTATTATTAGTATTAATGCAGTTCAAATAACCTTCATTTGGAGGTATTACTTCTGGAAGGATATTTTATCGCGAAACAAGAAAAAACTAGATGAATGTAAATCCAACTCCATATTGAATGGTCTACGTCCATATAATGTTAATCTGACGCTTGAATAAGTGAATGCAGGGCCGTTATCTCTGCTAGTCAAAGCCATATATTAAATAAATTGTGTTGAACTTGAGCTACTATGTTAGCATCTCGGTTCCACCCTTTTACTGTCGAAACGGTTAAATGTAACCGCCTCTTCTACTCAAACAGCTTCTTTCCTCGCACTTCTCCTCTGTGGAATTCTCTTTTTACTTGCTTTCCTGATAACTATAATCTTCAAATGTTCAAGTGTAATGTCAACTGACATCATCTGATTCCTTGATCTTGTTCCCCGTCCTTCTCTTTATCCTCTCCCCAAACACGCCGCTATACTCTTGTTCTCTACCCTCTGTAACCTCTTGTGTGCTAGTGGCACTACGCTTTGATGGATAAAATTCTTTAAAAAAGAAAACGAAAAATGTACACTGTTGGAGATTAATTGAATGCGACATTGAATATACTAAATGTTTTATTTATTTATTTAGTTCGCTTTTTACAGTACAAGACTTATAAATCATTTGATTCCCATCAGATTTTGTCATTGAAATTGTGATGATCGTCATGGCGACCAGACAAAGATTGAATACATATTTTCTATCTTTGGGATTTACAGCTTAAAGAAGATCAAAATATAACAACAGGAGCTCTATGTGTCTTTCATTTTACAATTCATTCAAATTTATTTTCGCATTGCAGAAGGAAGCAAACTCGTACTTTCAATGAAGTTTGAACTCTAGTAATCTTGTCTTACAATTCATTGTTGCTGCTACCCTAAGCTGATTTAATGAACCACCCAAGAACCACTGACAGTCGATGATTACTAAATGATGTTGTTGTATATTAGTAAAGTCGGGGGAAGAATTAAGAAATACATAGTATACAAATATCTAAGTGAGATGACGATTGACTCTAGACTTCGGGGAAGCATCTTCTTGTGAATTTGCCACATGAATTAAGTTCTGAGGAAGAAGCTTTCTGAATATAACTTCCTCCTTACAAAGGGGATAAGAAGCAAATGTGGATGATTAGACTATATGTGAAATTAACATAGTATAGCGCAAGACTGCCCAAACCCGGACAGATTAAAACTTACAAATCATCAAGAGAGACTAAAATTCCCTAACGTTGCAACGGTCTGCGTGGTTAGATTACTAACAATTACTCCACCATGAGTGTATAACAAATAATTTACAAGCCTAATTAAGCAAATGATACAGCCATGAATTTTTGTTTTTGATGTAATGAATATGCATACACCTGGGTAATATGATTGGCTGGTGTCAGCCATAAATACAGACTGATGTAGTGGTACAGGTAGGACGCCTATTGCCTACCACTACGACGAGGACCAGTCTATTACGGTTACCTGCTAGATTGTCCTACTCGGTTAAGTAGTCAACAACCACTTTGCTACTTCGAACAAATATATCCCTTTCCGGGACATATCAGTTTTATTTTTTAATCATAGAGACTTCTAAGCCTGTGCGTTTATTTTCGATTTCTCTGTTGATGCCTAAAGATTTTGCATAGAATTTTCACTAAGATAATAGTAAAGTCTCAACATCTTAACCGTGCATTACGACTGACTACCTCCAATGTTCTTGCTATCACAAACTAAATAAGTTAGGCTATGATGTCGTCATTTTAAGGCAACCGACAGTATAACACGTCTTAAATTTTAAGTTATTCTTTCACAAGATGGCAACAACTCCCTGGGTTCACAAAGGGAATTCGTATAGTTTTTTATAATGAAAACTGGTGAATGTTTACACAACTTTGTTTGCATAATTGTTGATGTAATAAATATGCATACAGCTGAGTCCCCCACCCTCACAGTAATATGATTGGCTGGTGTCAGCCATAAATACAGACTGATGTGGAGGTACAGGTCTTCGCCTATTGTATTCGCCTATTGCCTACCATTACGACGAGGACCAGTCCATTACGGTTACCTGCTAGATTGTCCTACCCGGTTACAGTAGTCCAAAACCACTTTGCTACTTCGAACAAATATATCCCTTTCCGGGACATATCAATTGTGGATATTTTTTATCAATATCAAAATATTTTAACTCATTTATGGAAATACTACATTTACTAGATATCGCATTCATTAAATTTACGATTTTCTGCTATCCAGTCTCTGGTGATTACAAACTATTTTAAATAAAACTTATTAACTGTTTCATTCTGATGCTAACTGCGATTAGCTGAAAATATGGAAGGCGTGAATATCGTCAAGGGAAAATAACTTCTTTTTTTTTCAATATGAACGCATTTGGTCTTTTTCAAGAACTCTTCTTTTTTTTTGTTTACTAAGGGCAGTGTCTTCGGAGTGACTTTTTTCGTTTTTTTTTATTTGAAGATAAAATATTCCTTTTACTCTTATTGTATTCGAAAATAATATATTTTTAATTTAGAACGATATTTATAGTATTGAAAAGACAAGCATATTTAAAAGAAACCCGGGTTCCAACGTTGCATAGCAACGCGTCGAGTAAAACCTTTATTTCAATCGAAGATCACTCCGTTTATATTTCGTAGCTCTCGGCAGATTCGAGACGGGAATCAATCCCATACTGATATTATAATTATTTTTAAATGAATTAGTGTTTTACTCCATTAAATTCCTTGCTGTGTTTTGATATTTTTCAATAAAAGAAGACACAATTCTTGACATTGAGAAAGTCATCTTCTAGTGATACACCCATCAAAAAGCCAGCCATCCTTATCAAGGTAGGACCTCCCCCAATGAACAAAATAAAAATATTAGAGTCAGTTTAATATAGGCGTTATCTGTGCATATCACATGACTAATAAGTTTTTGAGATTGAGCCTTTTTACAGACCGACAAACCCACGAGTGACCTAAGGTTCTGTGTGTTTTAATGAGTCACTATATCTAGACTGGCTGACAACCAAGTTTATATGCCTAGTTTTCTCTAATGTTTATCCCAAAGATGAGGGAAGAAAAGTTGGGTTCATTACTTTCTTAAAGTAACCGTATCGAACTCGGCTGAAATTCGAACTCAGGACGTGGGTTTCTCTTTTCGAGCAGCTAACTCTACACTATCCTCACATCCGCTAAGTAATAGTAGGTCGTTAAGTAAATCTTGGCGGCCTATAGACTCATTCCAGTGCAACTGATTTTGAGACACCCCCCTCTTTTGTGTCACTTCAGGAGACAGGTGACCATGAATTTCCACATTACTTTTTGTTACTCTAAGTCTTTCACTTTTTTTTTTTTTTTTTTTAAGCGTTTCCCCCCAAGCAAGGCGGGAAGCCAGTAGCACGCAAGGGATTACAGAGAGATGGAGCGAGAGCAATTAGGAGTGATAGAGGAAAGGATGAAGAGAAGGATAGGGGATAGATCAGGGCATCTGGAGACATCGATTTACATTACATTTGAATAGTTGGAGATTATAGCTTTCAGGGAAGCAGGAAAAGGGGAGAGAGTTATACAGACGAGTGGTGCGAGACATGAAGCTATTGAAACAGAAGAGACGGCTACATTTAACAGTTTCGACAGTGAAAGAGTGAGAGCGAGATGACAACCAAGTTGAACGCTTAAATTCATAAAGTTTGCTAACCTGCGAAAGCAGCTCATCCGAGAAGTTACCGTGAAAGTATCTGTAAAAAAGATAGAGGGAGGCGACTGCACGTCTGTGAGAGAATGACTGCAGACGAGATGCTAGACCAGGGCCAAACACACTGCATATTCGTCTCTGGATTTAATCAAGAACCTTGAGACAAACAGAAGTCGTTCCAGACCATATATGTTACCAATACTCCATGCAAGGGCGAATGGTTGATTTGTAGATTTGAAGGATCGACTCCGGCGAGAAAAATTTTCCTGGCACGGCACAGGGAGCCAACTTTCCTTGCGGTGGACTAAGCTATTGATTCACTGTATCTGTCCCATCTCAGGTCAGCAGACAATGTGAGACCGAGCAGTTGCAAAAAGGTGCTCCCGTGGAGTTGAGAGTCAGATACTTTAATGGGAGGCAGGGATGGTTCTTATCATCCAACTTTGCTCGTGTTTTTCGTATCCATTCACACAATCTCGTTAAATAGGTTAATAAAATTATCCTATTACTTCTCTTGCTTCACGATTAACTGTCAAAATTATTAAGATCAAATATTTAACGTTGCACTAGAGGAATCTACACAAGCATTTGGAAGTCATAGAAATTGCTAGGAGTTTATTCAGTCATTAACTTAAGAATTAGGATTAATCAGAAAATTCAAATAGAAAAACCCTGAAATTTTCACTGGTACTAATTATTCTTGTTTTATGTACCATGTTCCTTCTGGACATCGACGATCATGGCTCTCCCCTATTTCCAGTCTTTTTAAAATAAATTTTCTCTTTTCACTATCTAATACGTAGCCTGCCAACCATTTACATAAGCTAGCTTATGCGTTATTTTCCTCTGTCCCTCTTGCTTTCTTGGATTCTAAGAGCAAGTAGTAGGACTAACAGGAACATATGCCGCACGTTGGCCCAGCGTCCCTCCGCAGGTGGTATTAGCCTGGGTGTGGGAAGCATATCGAAGCGTCAGAATTCTCGAGTACCTCAGTTGAATTCCCGCTGTTTTGGATTTATGTTCAAAACTTATACAAAGGTAATCCATCACTGTCAGAATGGCCCGCCCACGAGTCAATTCGGCGAATCGCTGACTTTTCTAACCCTAGGCTCCGCATTCTTTAACATTATACATTTAGATGCTTGTAACATTTTTTAAATTAATAAATGTTTTATAAGATTCATCATAAAGAAAAAACGCTATCTCCACCTGCGGCAGATAGTTTAGCCCACGTGATTTTACAAATTTCAGTCATTGTATTTTTTCGACCCGACACATGAGTGACACAGGGTGCTAAATTAATGGTGTTTTTATCGAATCACTGTCTTTACATCAATTTTCTAACAAAGAATGGAAAGCTTTTATTTGCGCATCAGGACAACAGCCGGTTTTTAATTCAGAGCGGTTCCCACTCAAAGCTAGAGAGCCCAGTCTACCCTAATATTTAATACGTAGTTGTTGGTGAGAAGAAGAGTATTTGAATGAATGTGAAAATAATGAATGTTTTGTTATCATTTACATGACGTATACTTGTAATATTCTCCAGATATTTTAATCATTCTGACCTCAGGGTTTGGCTCTCCGTGACTTCCTCTTTTTCTAAAGCTATTAAAATGTTGAAGATTTTGTTTAATAAAAGGCAAGGAGGCAGCTGATTGCAACCCCTATAGAAATCTTCGCAGATTTTGTTTCGAAAAATGGAACAAATCCTATATTCGGATCCAAAAGTAAATACGTCGATGGGTGCTGAGATACATCTGGCAAAGAGAGAGTATTTTTTTTTTTACTTAAATATTAAATGTAGGGTTGTTTTATGGAAAACCAAGTATATAAAAATGTTATACGAATAACCAAAAAATTTAACTCAAATATCCATTGCCAATTCTTTTATTCCCTTATTTGAATGAAACAACACGCCGATTTTCACTATTGCTCTGCTAAAGATAACATATCTAAACCTCTTTTTTTCTACTTTTATTCAGTACAGATATTCGTTTCATACGTCGTTTGCTTCAAACCACAAGAGATTTCAATTTTTTTTTTAAATCGTCGCTTTATGGTGTACGATTATGCTCATTAAAGGTGGTAGGAGCAATGGTGGTAAAGAAAAGAATGGCATTTCATTTCCGTCTGGCAGCTCACAACAATTGTGAGTGACACTTTTATCATCTATGATTAGTCCTGACCAAAAGAGACGTTTTATGTCTTTTACTAATTAAGTTGGCAGGACATGGACATTCAGGCTCTACAAAAAGCATTCGTTCTGTGAGCTAGCAGCAGTCCGCAATGAATGAACCCATTCTGACACTCTTTGCTTTGTACTATTTTCTAAAGTCTAGTAGCAGCCGTGTGTTCAAGTACATGAGTAATCCAGCTGCTTTTTTGTGGACTGTGAGTTTTTGACAATGGAGTCACTATTTTACTATGCCACGATTTCTGCATCTAGATACAGTGATAACCCAAGAAGCGGCATCTACTGCCCCACAAGCATCTGTTCTAAGGCGCAACACTACATTTTGAACGTAATGAAGGACAATAGATTTAAATAGTATCTATAAGTGCCCGCCAGGACATGAAATATCAATTAGCACGCTAGTCTAGTAGATCGTTAAGACATATCTAAGTTCGATGTTTACTGGGTGCCCCGCTCTTGTGTTTATATGCTGTATCTAACTAAAAGTAGTCAATAATATTATAAGCTCCTTTAGTAACGTATTATTACATATGTCAGCATTTATAAAATCTAAAAATAACAATAATCACCTAAGATGCAGTATTGTTATTTAGAAACCATTCTGGATTTTGTATTTATTTGTTAACCTCTTTTCTCAATGTGCCTCAAGGTTTCTCTACAAAGAACGAAAATGCTTTCAAATTATATCTTGTGCATGTTAATTGATTTTAAAATTCTACGACTTGAATGGGATTTTCTTCTGATTGTATTGCTGATAAGGAGTTCACCGGTTCGTTACAAAATATAGGCAAGAAGACTGCCGGCATAAATATAGCAATGTTTAGGAAAAGAAACTAAACTCAAAGATCTCTTGAATTCAAGCGAACATAAATAAGTTGCTGTCATCGTTCCTTTAAAGCTTAAACTTTATCCATAATTCAATGCAAATGAAAAAATAAAAATTGTTTCTAGCTTTCTAGAGTAAATTTCGAAAAATGAACCAGAACGACCGAAAGACACCGGAAATAAACACGAAGGATATTCCAAGAGAAGATGTATTTCTTTTTTTCCTGAGAGTTTTGCCATTTTCTTGATTTATTTTTGATAATTCTTTCATGAGTTTGGCTCCTTTCCAAATTATTCAATAGCTTTCATCTTGTACATTATATTCGTAGCTTCTTCTTTTGCCAAGTTTTCACCTTTTAATTTCACCGTTTTTTTCCAAAAGGCTTTCAGCAATTGGAGGGAATAATATGGGTGCTGGGTTAAAAGTCTGTAACCGGAAAATATTTATTCCGTTCATCTTTTTCTATTTTTAATTCCTGCGAGAGTACCTCATGCAAACACTTAAAAACATACACATTTGTAGAAATTAGTAGGAAAATAAATAAAGGGTTTATTCATTCAACATTGTATGTTTCCCTAAGTGATATATATATATATTTAATTTTAGGTTGAATATTTCTATAGATGTACCGAGTTACTTCGGATTTTTGTTTCGGATTTACATGATAACGAAATCAAGAGAATAAAATAAGGAGATAATTCAAAATACATATTAAATACGATAGAACGGATATTTAATTATCGAATTCATTGTATCTGCTGTAGCATACCTAGGGACGATAATGTGTATGTCCCCATTCACAAAAATACAGTAGTAAATACTGCATGTTGGTCTGCAGTTTGAGATTGTGCTAGTCAAACTCTCTATTTCCGGGCAGAGAGGATTTCCAGACAATGCTATGTCCAATGGCAGAGTCTTGTCTCGGGAAGCAGCTACCCGAACCCCTTTTATACGGGGACCACGGGGAAATTTTGGCCGAGCCTTTGGGCTCGGATACTCCACATTAAATTCGGTCTTGTGCTATATCTGACCGCGTGGAGCCGTTGGTAGATATCCTGCAGCTGAACATTCATTGTGGAATTCACTTGACTCACCTCTAGCAGTTGACTACTACTTCTACGCGCCGCTAGTGAATCTTATATGTGTTGTTCTTGTCCTAAGTATTATCGTTCATTACCAACCTCCATGTGATTATTCTATTCTGTAACCTTTCCTAGTATCCAAAGGACGTTCAACAGCACAGGGCATCAGATTAACTTTAATTTCAGACGTATTTCTTTAAAGTTATCATAATTTTATTTAATATTTTCACACATGTTCCATTAAAAGTGGTTCTATCATAAAATCTCTCTTATATATCTTAATTATTAACTAGAAATTGTTTACAGAGGCAGCTTTCAAATATTAAGCTATTAAGAAGATAAAATAAAAAATCACTTGTTCTAAAAAAAAGGAAATTTTTTTTTTATCTGTAATCACCCCAAGAAAGAATGATGCGTCGGATAATAAATAGTCTTTATTTAAATATCGGGGCTCTTCGACAGCTGGAGGGAGATGACTTATCATGAAGATTTAAATCAAAATGCAAGATGCAAGTTTTACCTCGTGTTTAGAGGTACAAGATGACGCAAATTGTTTCATATTCAGTTTAAATTCAAAATAATAATCAGAATGATTTCTATCAGAAATACTTAGACATAAATAGATTTTTTAAAAATTCGCTTTTGGTAAAAAGTGAAATAGCTACAATAAAAATCAAGGAAGAAAGTGTTTGAATTCAAATTAGTTGATCCGACCTGTTTTTTCAGTTTATTGTGTGAAATTCAGTTCACAAATACAAAACTCCTGTGTTGGTGAAAAATAGATTTATTCTAAGCTTAGGTTAATAAATCTCAACAATAAATGAAAAATAATATAAAAAAAAAAAAATTGTGCACCGTCAAAACTTTTTTTGATTGGCGTTTAACACCAACTACTGGCACTGGAATAAAATACAAAAGATTTTTACCATTAAAATTTACACACATACACACACACACTATATATATATATATATATATATATATATATATATATATATATATATATATATATATATATATGAGTGTGTGTGTGTGTGTGTGCGTGTGTCTTAATATATGTTATATATATATATATATATATATATATATATATATATATATATATATATATATATATGCAAAATCTCAGTTGCCAAAGAGTTTCTGACTACTATAGTTCTGCTGGTTTTTTCCATCAAGCAATAGGTTAATTAAGAGCAATTATCCTTAAGTGCTTATTGCGTGATATAGGTAAAATTGCAAAACTGCAGTTCTGTGTAGGAAACTATTTTTCATCATGAATGAGATTTTATGTTCATCTATTCTTCATTGGTCCTGTTTTATGTAAACCGTATAACTTCAATAACTCAAGAATTCCAAAACCAATATTTGTCAAATTTAAACTATTTCATTTCTACTCTTGCTAAAATCACTAACTACATTTTTAGACACTTTTAATTGTTATATTTTGAGATATTTGGAATTTATCAAAATTGTTTAACCAAACTTATTATGCTGATTAAACTAATATTAGTTTATAGCCTCTGAAATCTAATATTTTCCCATAATATATGTTGTAACACGGGCAATGGAAAGGATATAATAAATACTGAAAAACAGAAAATAACAAAGTTAATGAGTGAGGGAATGTCCATAATGGAGGTATCAAACGGGTTTTACAGGTACCATTGAACGAAAAAGAAGGCTGTCGAAAATATATGTAAGTTGAGTACTAGAAACTGAGATAAAAATTTAAAAACTTCACTCCTATAAACTAAAGCGAGTTATAGCAAAAGACCCAATGTTGACCTGTGCTCAAATTCTTGGAACAACAGATTGGAATCGAAAGGTTCAAAAAGGACAAAAGATGTAGATTACTTCGCTAATCGGAATCTATCAACAAATCTACGCAAATTCTTATCTGTAAACCAAATATATTAATGAGTCAAAATTGGTCCAAGTAATACGCAGAAAATGACGTTTTTAAGGTAATTCTCACAGAAGAATCTCGGGTGACACTTGTTGAAACTAATGCATGGAACGATAGATGGATTTTATCCCATGAAGATGAGAACGTGACTAAAAGAAAACCCAGGTGGCAGAAGTGTTATGTTATGAGTTGGAATCGTCAACCAAATCATTCAATGTTGATGAAGAATTTGAATCGAACATTGCTAAGTACATCGATTTAATGGATAAGATTTTCTTTGAATGTTTTTCTTTGAATGTTACATCACAGAGTTTGAAGGTGAAGCCTGTATTTATGCACGATCATTCTTAAAGGTGAAACCTGTATTCATGCACGATCATTCTTATATATCTAAGGTTCCCCTTGAATTTTTAAGCGTAAACGTTTTACAGGAGAAACGATAATGTAATGAGCACCATCAAGTCTTGATTTGAATCCCATGGAAAATTTATGGTCAGTTGTGAAACTCTAATAATATGAAGTAAGCAAACAATATGACAGCAAAACAGACATATAGGAAATAATTAAAATCTCCGGGTTAGAAACTGAAGCTGCTTAAGTAAAAAAAATCAACAAAATCAATGGATAATAGATTGCTAGCTTTCATTGAGAAGAAAGGTCCCTATATTAAGATAAAAATGATTCAAATTCTTCACATATGTTTGTTATTTGTTCTTTTAGAGCTGTTGATAAATTTTTGATGATTTTATTACCTTGTAATTAAATTAAAGAGGGATTTTCTGGGTTTTCATAACTTCATAAGGGGAAAAATTTTCATTGTCGATCCTGAGGTCCTCGAGGAAACGCGGGGATAACCTTGTGAGAGCTGAAAATGCTTTCCCGAGGCTCCCGATGACTCAGATAGAGTTCCGGAGCCAAAGAAACTAGCACGATTTTATTCAGGGATGGCCTCGGTTCTCCTCAATCTCTCTCGATATAGGGCCCTTAATATTCCGAACGAACGCCGGTCGTATTGTCACAGAAAGAAGACGAATTACATCTGATGTACCTACCGGAAATCTGGGACAATCTTGACCCACGCAGATTTCCGCCCAGTTTGCATATATATATATATATATATATATATATATATATATATATATATATATATTTTTTAATCTTAAAAGAGGCCTATTAAGTTAGCTAGCTTGGATGCGAGGGGGCTGAGTGATCGGGAAAAGGCTACCCGCCAGCTCCGTGATCTCTTGTCCTTCGGGGTAGATGTGGCCGCGCTCCAGGAGATTTTATATTTAATGTCGATGCTCGAGTGCTTTCTAGCGACTTTGTTAATTATTCAGCACACGGGGACCGACAAGCCTGAGTTGGTCAAGCGTTCTCCGGATGCGAGGTTAGACCTTGTCTATGTGGGCACGGAGGGACGGTTGATTGTAGCCGACATTGCCGTGAGCAGTGGTACGTTTCGGTTCGTTCCGGTTTATGCGCCCAACGATCATGGGGACCGTGTCGGTTTTTTTTTCGTCGGTTGTGGCTGTTCCTGGTGGATTTGTCTCGCCTAGACTTAATGGTGGACTAAAATGCCATCTTTGACCCCAAGATAGACAGTGGGTGAAAAGGTAGCGAGAGATCATCGGGCAATAGTAGTTTGGTTGATCAGATTGACGAGCTTGCGCTCGTCGATAGATTCCAGGTTGATCATCCAGCCTGGGAGATATGGATGTGGGCACTTAAGTGACCAGCTACCTGGACAGAATGTTTGTGAGATTGAACCACGTTCCACCGCTTAAACTATTCGGATCATAGACTTGTCTATGCCTGGATGGTGTTAGGTAATGAGCCTAGAATGGCTGGACACTAGAAGTTTAATTTTTCCTTACTGGACTGGCGGGATTTCTAGCAAAAGCTGGATAGATTAGTGCAGCGTGAATTAGCGGGTTCGGTTATTGGGAGTAGGTGATGGGAAAGGATTAGGTCCTTCACAACTGAATATAGCCAACGACTCGCTTTACATAATGTTAAAAAATGAAGACTTTAGAGGAGAGTCTGTCCCGGGCGGTGTCTGAGGGTGTTCCCTAGAGATAGCCGTAGCTAGGCAGGCTCTGCAGCGTGAGGATAGCAAGCACTAACAGTGTCAGGTAGTTATAGATTAAACAAGACGTCTCACGAAGCTGTGAAAATGGGTGCAGAATTGCACAAAGAATAGATTAGTCGAGGTTCCAATCGCTACATTCAGGAGGTCAATACTCTGGAGGGGCGTACTCTGAGGTCGACCAAGGATATGTGTGAGGCGTTTCGGCGGCAACAAAAAGAGCAGAATCTACAACAGGAACAACTACTGCAGCAACAAGCTCCAAAAAAGCAGCAACAACAAAAGATTCAACAACAGCAACAGAAGCGACAACAAAAGCAAAAACAACAGACAAAGAAACAAGAACAACAGCCGGATCGACAGAAGCAGCTGGGAAAAAACAGCAGCAACCAATTCAAGAAGCTCAAAAACCAGGTGCACAAGAGCTACTGTACCAGCAACTGGATATATGTATGGAAGTGAAGTTGATAACCCCACCTAGGTCTTCTTTATTAAAGAGAGGAAGAGAAGAAGAGGATGACGTGGAAAATGTCTGGCTGTAACAGGGTGGAAAGGGCCATAAAATATTCCAAGTCCAATTCAACCCCCGTCTCGCCAAGATGGAAAGAAGACCTCAAAGCAGATAAGGCTAGGAGCCTCTACGCTACCCAACTAAAGTTTTGCCATCTCCCTCTCCATATCAACCTCTTCAGAATCACCAAACACGCACCCCCATGAAAAAGAAATATTTCCCGAAGAGGCAGGCTGTCTATCAGGTAGACAGAAATGAACTTGAAAAGCACCTGTCGTCACTTAGAAAACCCACTAAGGTCTTTGTTTAAATGCCCCTTCGTGGACGGTAAGTCGACGGAGGATCACAAAAACTTCCCAAAGGCACCTGGTGTAACTACCCTAGTCAGGAATACGAGGGGATACCTGAAAGTGTGGGACTATTGGCTGAGGCCAGGGACGCAAACCCCAACATAATAATAGCCCAAATAGGGTTCCCGGAAGGGAAAAAATGTCTCAACTGTGTTCAAGCAGGGTTAAGGTTGTTCTCCAAGCCTGCATATACAGGACCTTAAAATTAACTTACCCTACAGACGTCGGCGGCATTGACTTGGAAGGGCGAATTATATCCGATATCGGTACAGGGTTCCTTGGATAATCCGTCAGGGTCCGGACCGACGCAGATTTCCGGCCAGTATGTGAATAGGGGAAGAATATTGTGGGTCTTTTTTTCGGGTTTTTAAAAAATGTCTATCAAGATAGTGAACTTGAATCTGAATAAATTTAAGGGTTATGTGTATGGCTGCCCGCCTGCTTTGTGCTTCGGTGTGGATGTGGGCGAGATCGAGGAGACGCATTTTGTTTCCGAGATCGATAATCGTGTGCTGTCTAGCGATTTTGTTGTCTATTCACCATACGAGAACCGACTAGCTAGAAGTGTTTTCTTTCTGGTTAAGTGTACCCCGGATACGAGGGTAAACTTTGTCCATGTCCATGCAGGGGACAGGTTGATCGAAGCCGAAATTGCTGTAAAAAGTAATATGTTTCGGTTTGTGGTTTATGCGCCCAACGACCGGACGGAGCATATTTCGTTTTTTCCGTCAATTAGAACCGTTTCTGGTGGATTCAACGTGCTTAGTCTTGATGGTGGACTAGAATGCCGTCCTGGACCCCGCTATAGACAGCGGACGGGGAGCTAGCGGCAGTTCGGGAGGTCGTAGCTTGGTTTATCTGATCGGCTAGTTTGGTATTGTCGATAGATAATGGGTTGGGTAAATTTTGTCCTATGCCCTGGTTTCCCCACAATAATCCAGATCTTGTGTCACAACTCATCTCATTAGGGGTACTTAGTAGATACCAGACGTATTTGAGTCCGTCTTCATACTAACTATACAGGCGTTACGACAATAGGCTAAGCATTTCGTATAGGAAATACTTTAACGAATTATGCTATCCCAAGAAGGAGTGTGTGTTATAAGAATAACCTTATAATAGGGAGTTATAATATTCATAAAATGAAGAAAAAAAGATTTATGTTTGAAGCAAAACTGACGAGAAATATAAGCATGCATTTAAACGAAATCAATTCTGTCCAAAACTCAACCTGCAAAAGAAAATGGCGCAGCTCCAAACCGAGGCTGACTAAAAATAACATCACAAACCAGAACGCATTTAAATGATGGATATTTTAAAGTCATAGTGTGGACAGAAACGAATCATTACCAGAGAAAAAATTAAAGAAAATTCTACGTTGATTGAAGGATAATTATTTCATTAATTGTATCGCTTTTAAAAACTTATTGTCCTATTTTCAAAACTACATTGTTCTTTCCCAGGGAACTCGTTTTAAAATTATCGTGAAATACTAAAAATAAATAATATCCTAAAAGTTATCATCCTTATAAAATGCAGAAACTGCGTTTCGTACTGTTGAAAGGTGCTGGAACATTGGTTTATATAAACAGAATAACTTGATTTTGAATCAAACCAGAATTGAACTAAATATCGCACCAAACTATCAAAGAAATCTGGTTTAGAGTTAACCCGAGATGACCTCATGATAGCCGAGTGCAGAATTACGTGACCTCACTACTGTAACTGAGTTGAAATCGCGTGGAAGACTTGTACTACAGCGAGTAATATAAACAAAAGATTTGTATAGTCTCACAGACATTGAAGACGGGAATGTAAGGACCAGTGCTTCAGGATTCGCACGCAAGCATAAATATAATGGATAAGAGGAAATGGCAAAGTGTACTGGAATTTTTAAGAAATAATGTCAAATATTATAAATTTAAGCCCCCTGTTATTATTTAAGCCGTACGCTTTTTGGATGGCTAAAGGAATCTCATAACAAGTCACTTACTCTTTCATAATGCCCGCGCATTATAAGAAATGATTTAAAAAATTGTGTGAATTAATGAAATATATATATATTATGTCAAAGCAACTGCTCAATGCTGATTGAACACAGAATTCTTTAAACGGAACAAAAATACAAAAGATCTATGATCAACGTTAGAATTTTAGCTTCTTTTTATTTGGTATAGGGTGGAGTAAAATATATATGTACGGTTCGGTGATTGGTACTCTAGGCTATAATGTCCTCTGTTGAATATAGAGTGAAGTATGCGTCATATTTGCCGTTGTTGCCAACCAAATTGACGAAATGTATATAGCCCACAATAACAAGCGTCGTTGAGTTATTTGGACGTATTTGGTGAATATGCAGATTTCTTTTTAATAAAATCTGACCATGTGTAATATTTTTCCATTGCAATTAAGTGAAGACCCGTCGAACTAAACTTTGGAAATTTTATTGGTCTATTATTCTATTAAGTAGACGATTTATAATTTACTTAGTCTTTGACACGCATGACTCTCAGATAAACCGGGGTTATATGTTGGGTGGGTCTTTGCCGCTGGAACATTATATGAAAGGGATGATTAGTTTAGTTTCTTTCTTCGAAAAGGGATCTCTCATTTTATGACTTGGTTCTATGCACTTGCAGCTTATACTTTCAGGGAAAACAGGAATCTTCATTATTCTCTGGTGCTGCCTGAAATTTTCGGAAGTTTAAATCGATTCCAATGTTTGTTGCGAAGTGGTAGATGCCTAATACAAGCTTGCTTCGAAAGAACATCCTTTTGGTGTGTTGATTCTTTATTGAAGGTGAGGGTGAGATGCGCATTTCGTATTGGTTAACGTGACCATTGACTTACATGTTCTTTTATTTAATATAATCTGAGTGTAGTACTGAGTTCTGTCTTTTTCTTAGGCGGGTCCTAATAGGTTCCGCCAAGAAAGCGACTGAATTGACGCTAACGAGCTTTACCTGAAATAGTAAACGTCGAACAAGCTTTTCTTTTATTCAATGGATGAAGTAAACACTCAAATAAAAAAAAAATAGTATTTTTTCTACGGATGTCTTTAACTTATCCTTGTGTTACTGAACAAGACATTCCCAAAACCTATTATGGTTTTCTCTTTCGTCGTTGTGAAAACTAAGATGGAACGCTGTCTAAAATTTGAATTCCTACGTAGAAACTCATAAATTCGTTATCTGCTAAGTGCTTGGAGATTGGAGCAAAACTACTTGCCTACTCTTTACTGGAAACACGTGCCTGGATGTAGACAACATTTTGAATAAGACAGTCGACTAAATAGAATAAGCTGAACCGTTGTTTCAACATAATTTGGCCTTATGTCCCGCCTTATTGAACAATCCCATCACCATATTTGAGCTATCGTTTTTCCTATGTCTGCTGTTGTCATTAAGTTGAATATAATTGCTTATTGAAGGCAGATCAAGTACAATAACAGGCAAGATTATGAATTATTATTTATAATTCTTCGGCATGTTTGAATTCTCGATTTACCACTTATTATTTAACTTAATTATCTGCAGTTTATTTGCTTCATAATTAATTCCCTTGAGTCAAATTCTTACTTCAATCTTTTCTCTTTCTCCAGGTAGTCATGTTTCGTAAATGTGTATCTATACAATAAACAGTCTGAACTTTTTTTGTTTTTTTCTTCGTTCGACTGCCACCAATTTGTGTGTATGATTCCTGGATTTGAACGTCCAGTTGCAAAATAATCCACTACATTTATCCTTTTAGCCGAACAGAACATTAACATCAATTTACTAGTAATTTAATACTTGGTCGTTATGATTAAGACTTAACCTTTTGAGTCCTTCTGTCCGGGCTGCTGAGTTAAAATTAGCAAATAATTATTATGTAATGTTACATGGTACATCTAGAAATAGTTACCACCGTACAACCACTGGCTGGACATAGTCATTTTTCTCTATCAAGCGGTGGTCAGGGCTTTACCTTATATTATTTAAAATTATAATAATCATAGGGAATATATTTAGCGATATCAGTGTGAAAGCGACTTCACTGATTAGTTAACACCACTTGTTTCTCCCAAACCGTCCTGTGAGTAACTAATTTTGCAAACCCTCCTTCCTCATTGTGCGTTGTTTTCCCTGTCTCGCTTGCCCTCAATCTGTCCTGTGAGTAACAGATTTTCCAAACACTCCTTTCTCATGATGTGCTCCAGAAATTTCAACTGCCTCTTGTTGATGTTAAGCTATAAGTTTCTTTTTTTGTTACTCTTTTCACTAAAGCCTCATTGTTGCTCACATGTTCTGTTCATGGTACACTTAGTATCTTTCTGTAGAACCATATTTCTGTTGCACCAAGTCTCTCCTTGATCTTTGAAGAAATTGTCCAGTATTCACTGCCATACAGTAGGACAGATACCACGTAACAGTTCAGTACTTTATTTTTTTGTCGATATTTAAATAGCTCTGATTCAAATAAATTCTTATTGGCAACTATTATTATTGAAAATATTGATTGCGACATTAAATAACCCAGCAAGAGCTGAAAGGCTGCAAAAACCACCAAGTCAAAAACAACGTTGGTAACGTTTAAACCATTTACGCATCTAAACCATTTACGCATGACTAGTTGCACAAAGAATGAAAAGAAGAATAAGATTCAAGAACACTTATAAATACTATTCGACAGAACATCGTGAAAGTACATTTGGTAATCATCACAAGAAGAAAAATTAGCAACCATATTGAATAAGGAAAAGAAAAAATATTAAATAAAAACTTTGAGTTGATGTGGTGTAAGAATGCACGAACATATTGACTTTGAAATTGGTTAATGATGATGCTGGTAAATCAATATGCAGATTTATGAGAAGATTTTGTGTGTTATTAATTGATATATGAAGGTTGAAATTATTTTTGCAATTGTTTTGCAAATTGCATGAAGAGTTTACAACGATAAATCTTAAATAGCTTATTTCTGAGTGTTAAATCCGTTTAAATTCCATATATCTAATTAATGTTATATTAGTCGGTAATATAATACACATTAGATTACACTGAGATTTTTTCTTGACTCAGAAAATTGTCTGGATGATGTTGTTGGTTCAATTTGTTAGTATATATATATATATATATATATATATATATATATCATTAGTATATATAAATATATATATATATATATATATATATTAATAATAATAATAAAATTATTGGTAATCCGTATGGAATCTACAAGAGGATATAGATCTGTGGAGAGCTATATGTAAAAGACAGAGCAAAAATCATTATATAATGACAAACACTTAAAAAACCATAGATGAAATTTATTTCATTGACGTGGATGAAAAACGGCTTCAAATCTTCAGACCTATAAAATAAATGAAAGATGTAGCGTGAAAAAAGTAACATTTCAATATATATAGTAATAGTTTTTAATGGTTAATAATAATGTAACTCTTAGATCAAAATTAAATAGAACAAATATTGTTTATGAATTTAAATGTCTATTAAACAATTGCTTTCCCAATCAATCAAAATTCGTAAACAATTATATTGGCCACACCACATGTTTAACAAGAAAACTTCCACTACATATTTCTGACCATAGCTCAATTAGGTCTCATTTAAATACACATAGAAATCTACCGTACCCTATTCGCAACATACTTGTTGACAATACAAATATAATAACATCTTCTACATGTAAAAAAAAGGCTAAAATTAATGGAAGCCTTATTAATAAAAACAAAAATAAACCAACACTCAATAATATCAACTATGACTGTGTTTTGAAAATAAAAAAATAATCTATAATACTAAATACATTCATACAAAAACCCATACTTTGCTGCTAACACTCGTGTAGATTTTTCTGCCAAGCCTCTGCAAAGGCTGGATGTCAGAATAAAGCAACACGTCCCAATGGAAAACCGCAATCTTAAGTACTCTCCTTCAGACATTAGGACCAATTCATACGGGTCTTCCATCGTAGAACACCTAATAAATAGCCATAATTGTGCCACTAATTTCATTTACTGTTCTTAACTAGTTCCACTCGAATTACCATTTGAAAGTGTTGGATGCTATTTATATTTTGTCTTTGAGGCTTTCTCTGTGTAAACAGAAGGATTTCGTAAGGTGCCACCAACTAATTTCTATCTAAGCAATATTTTTTTGATTCCCTCCTCAATACATATTGTCCATATCTCTTTAATGATGATTTATTAATCTCGATTTACTTCTGTTGAGCGAAGTGGTTCGAAACCGGTTAGCTATTTTTCAGCTTTACTTTTTATCTATTATCATCATGGGTGGCAATAAAAAAAATTGTCTTTTCATGGCGGTCATAAGGTATAAGAGCCATCACAAATATTTTAGTTCAGGCTTATGTGCCTTGTAATGTGTAGATTTTTGACATAAAACTTGAAATACACCTAATCTATAAACCGGTCAATCATGTGTTATATAACACCCTTAAGCCTTTCTCAAGATCATCTCAAGATAATAAAGGATATCACGTTTGTTTTTGTCAGTCAATCATAAAACTGTCACTTGACACTGTCTGGAATGTTCTAATTACAAAACATCTCTAATGATTCGCCATGGGGTAGCCAAATCAACGATGTAATTATTTGACGGGGAAAAGTTAATTATAAATCATAGGAAGAAAGAACAAATCCTTCTGAAAGTGAAACGGTTGATTTCGTTTCATTATTTACCAGCAATTAGGGTGATACGGAGGGCATCTGCGCATATGCTTCATGGCGTTTCAACTACTCAGGTTCATCGCAAGGGATTTCAAATGTGGCAAACAATAAACGGCAACTCATCAATTATTCAGTAGGATGATTTGTTTTCGATCTGTTTAATTAAAAATGAGAGCGAAAAGGCATAGAAATGAAACAGAACTTTCTTATACTGGACTAACTTCCATTCACCAACTGCATGATTCACAGAAATAATTAACAAACATTTTTAACCTCCCAATCATGTCGCATCTATAAGCATATTACATTCATTAATATATTCGTTATCCTCACAATCTCGAAATTTCTCGCATGTTCTTAATATAGCGATGTTGATTGTGGTCTTAATGGCAGTGGGAGAAAAATTAATGATAAGTATGCATTGTATTTATGAATATCCACTAATTGACACTAAGCTTAAAATGTGAAACATAAAGTAATAGTCAAGGAATTTTATCAATTGTTATATATAGTGCCAGATTGACAACCAGGGTACGTTTAGTTTTAACAAGAAAAGTGAAATAGATATTAACAATATGGTATCAGTTGTTCTTTGCTGTCATTTTCAAAAAGTTTCGGCTGTTATTTCCTTGGATCTTCGATACGATCCGGGTAACCTTGAGAGAATTTCAAGCTGAAACTTTTATTTAATCTACTGACCCCTCTAACATTTGATCGCAAACATATTAGGAAACATCTGCATTCAAATCTGAGGAGAGCTCTTTGGACAAATCCTAGCACCACTGCACCATTTCTCTGTCGGCAGTTGTTCAGAAAAGTGTGTTTGTTTTCGACACAAGAGTCAAAACACATATGTAGGTGATAAAGCGCTTTAATTTGAAAACATAACATTCAAATACTCATACGTCGGATACAACAGCAGAGTTCACAGACACACACACACACATATATGTATATATCATGTTTAATATATATATATATATATATATATATATATATATATATATATATTGTCACGTAGCCACGATTTCATTAACCATATAGGCGTTAGGCTAAAGTAAAATCTTAAATAAAGAGAAAATTAGTTAGATATAAAAGAAAAATAATTAAATAAATAAAAACAGAAATTTAATCCAATGCTTCCGACTCGCGAGCGAATATATTCTATGATCAGCCATATCCTTCTTTTCTCTTTACAAATTCTTTCTCTCCTTATCCTCTCTTCCACCCACAAGCCAAGGGCCCGTGAATTTTGAAGTGACCCGACGCGAGAGTAACCTGGTTCCAAGATTTCGCGGCTAACCATGAGTGAATTCCAGGCACCATCAGGGTTTCCTGCTGCGATTCACGTGATCGGAACGTACTGAGCATGTGTTGAACTTTTGGCCATCACACAAGCACTGCGTGATTTGCGCCCTATCTTCCTGCGTACCCGGTCAAGGACGAAGGGAACCCACGTGACTGTCGTTGGGGACAGCGAAAACCAAAAAAGTTTTTTTCAGTTTCCCTCTGACCAGCGGCAGTTGAACGTCACTGGGCAAAAATCGTCAGACCGCCCACTGAGATGAGGAAGACAGCAAAGTCTGTCGACTAGTGGTGGAAGGACTGCTAGGGAACTGACCGACCCAACCAAACGCCTGTATGAGATGTTGGAGACCCTCGAACACTTGCGAAAAGAAGAAGAATCCAGGAACATTGTCGGCCGGCCAAGATACTGTTTTATCATCAGAACTCTTGCTTCGGCGAATCAAAACTTTATGTGAAGATATCAACCCGACTGCAAGATAAGTTCATTCGTTTGGCTTGATCTGTTTTCATATATGTATGTATTCGCTCGCGCCTTCTATTCTTTAATGATGTCCTCCCCCTTTGTTAAATGAATGTTCTTTTTTTCTTTCTTTACTCCGTTATATATATTTATAAATAAATGTCTTATTTTGAAATCCATCGTCTTGTGTCTGTTCTTCGTTGATTCCCTTGTGCCGCTTCCATTTCTGAGTGAAGACCGAGAAAAGAAACCACGTTTTCCTTTTTTTTTAAACCCGTGGTTCATCTATATGCTACAAGTTCGTAACATATAAAATAGGGGGCTCGTTCCGAGAATCTTTTCTCCCTGTTTTTTCACTCAGTAAGAATCGCACAGCTTCAGGGTATCGGCGAATTACAGGCCAAGATGTCGGTTATAGATAGTTTTCTCGCATCACCCTTTATGAAGAAATTATGTAAGCTTAAGAAGGATGATATAGTTGAAATAGGGAAGGAATTAGAACTAGAGGCAACGAAGTCTATGAGAAAAACTCAGCTAGTCAGGATAGTCTCTGAACATATGGTAGATAACGATGTTTTCGACGTAGAAGAATTAAGTAAATTATCACTAGACACGTCAGAACTTTCGCAGGCACAACTCGAGCTCGAGAAAGCGAAAATTGAGGCCGAGGCTAAAGTCAGAGCCGAAGCTGAAAGAGTAAAGGCTGAAATTGCAAAAGCTAGGATCGAGCAAGAAACTCGATTTCGGGAGTTAGACGAAAAGCGGGAACTTCACGAAGCTAGAAGTAGTGAGTTCGACTTAGCGAAGCAGGTCCGACTCGTACCGCAGTTTAACGAGGCTGACGTCGACAAGTACTTTCAGCATTTCGAAAAGGTCGCCTCAAACCTAGCATGGCCCATAGAAACGTGGCCAATTTTACTGCAGACCGCATTAAAAGGCAACGCCCAAGAAGCGTATGCCGCGCTCTCAGTAGCAGATTGCGCTGAATATAGCATTGTTAAATCAGTCATTTTAAAGTCGTATGAGCTAGTGCCGGAGGCATGCCGGCAAAAATTTAGAGCCTGCCAAAAGGGAGACAAACAGACTTATGTAGAATTTTCTAGACAAAAAGAAACCTATTTCGATAGGTTTTTTTCAGTTTCCCTCTGACCAGCGGCAGTTGAACGTCGCTGGGCAAAAAACGTCAGACCGCCCACTGAGATGAGGAAGACAGCAAAGTCTGTCGACTAGTGGTGGAAGGACTGCTAGGGAACTGGTCGACCCAACCAAACGCCTGTATGAGATGTTGGAGACCCTCGAACACTTGCGAAAAGAAGAAGAATCCAGGAACATTGTCGGCCGGCCAAGATTCCCTTGTGCCGCTTTCCATTTCTGAGTGAAGACCGAGAAAAGAAACCACGTTTTCCTTTTTTTTTTAGAACCCGTGGTTCATCTATATGCTACAATATATATATATATATATATATATATATATATATATATATATATAAAGTGAACATTGAAGTCAACACAGACGAAATTGTTAGGCCTCGAGTGTACACTAGCATAAGACTGAGTGTTGATTTCAATATTCACTTTTAAATTTACATAAGCTCTATCTCTGATATTGTTGTGGTAGGATCCACCTAATTTGCATAGTGGAGTACCGACCATATAAATATGGTTGGTACCGGGAAGAGAGGGAGGAATCAAGAGATTCAACCAGAGACTCTGCCCGACTCCGACTCCGACTCAGTCAACACATTCTCCAGGAACGGTCTTACCAGGAATATACAAAAGACTATATGCAAATATTGTGTACACTTTCTTGTTTCAATACATTTTGTTCTAAGTACATTTTGTGTTGCATTATTATTCCATGCATTATTCAAGTTTCAACAGATATTGAACACTTTATCTAAGAAATATAGCACACCTTAAAACTATATTTCTTCTTATATATATACATATATACAAGTATATGATTGCCGTAAATTCCAATGACCAACAATTACTATTCTTAAAAGAGTGCTCAATACAGAATAGACCGAATATAATTATTTATTTAAAAATGATGATGTTGAATGTAGATTGTAGAATAAAGGTTTTTAAGGGTTCAAATTAACCACCCCTCGAAACGTTGTTACATAAGCTGAAATAACCAATCAAAATACAAGACCAATCAAAATACATGTATCTCTCTCTCTCTCTCTCTATATATATATATATATATATATATATATATATATATATATATATATACATATTGATTGGTCATTTCAGCTCATGTAACAGCGTTTCCTTTACGAGGGGTGGGTAATTAATTTGAACCTTTTAAAACCTTTATTCTACAATCTACATTCAACATCATCACTTGATAAGACAGCAGAGGTGTTGAAACAAAATGGCTATTTTTGTAGTGATTTTATAACATATTTATGTTATAATTTTTAAATAGATAACTATATATATATATATATATATATATATATATATATATATATATATATATTCATGATAAAAATATAGTTTTAAGTTATGCTACATTTATAGGTAAAATGTCCAAGATCAGAGATAGAACATACTGAAATTAATTAAAAAATATGCAAATTAACAAATGAACACACACACACACACACATATACATGTATATATATATATATATATATGTGTGTGTGTGTCTTTGTGCGCACGCGCGCCGAACCATTTTTGGCCATGCTTCAGCTAAGTAACTCTAAAATCCTGATGCCCCCCGTGACATATATCCCAATACAGAATTGGTGTAGACGGAATAAATTCCAATAACCAAAAATACTACTCTTAAAAGAGTGTTCAATACAGAGTAGGGCAAAAATAATTTATTCGAAAATTATAACATAATTATGTTATAAAATCACCATGAAAAGAGCCATTTTGTTCCATCCCTTCTGATGTCTTATCAAGTGATGGTGTTGAATTTAATATAATAAAGAGTTTTAAAAGGTTCAAATCAACCAAACGCCTCTCGATAAGGAAAACGGTGTTGCATAAGCTGCAATGGCCAATCAAAATACAAGTGTATGAAAATTCGAAAAACTTAACTACAAACCTTGGTTATAATAATTAATGCTTCAGTTTTAGGGTGAGACTAAAAAGAAATAATTTTAATTGATTAATATTAAATTTTACTATAAAACTGAAAATTAAAAATTACCAATTTTAAATTTTAATCTGTATTAAGTTTAAAATATTATAAAATTATTTAAAGATGAAACTGAGGAAAAAACACATATATTTTATTATTTATTTTGTTTTAATTGAAAAGCCAAAATCTCATTTAGAATAAACGTTAGTCTATCGGGGATATGAATCATCGTTACAACTGAGATACATTTGAAGTCAGGGGAGGACAAAATCTTGCAAAAGACAATACATACACAATCAGATTATAATACACAAACACGTAGACATATTTAGACACACAAAAACACGAACGCAACAAGAAATAGATATCCACGACCCCCACCCACACCAAAAATTATATAAAATCAAACAGTATATACATACAATGAAAGGCATATGTAAGTAATCATACACACATACATTAATAACGATTCATACTCAGTAGAAATAATTCACTGTTTATTATTCATTCTCGAATTGCCCCCTTAAAATCATACCATATATATATATATATATATATATATATATATATATATATATATATATATATATATATATATGTGTGTGTGTGTGTGTGTGTGTGTGTGTGTGTGTGTGTGTGTGTGTGTGTGTGTGTCTGACTGTTTATTCGTTGTATATGATTTCCCTGTATTTTATATTTTACATTAAGCACAATTTTATTTGACACGAATTTTATTACTGTAACATATGCGTTCAATTTCGTTCTGACAATTCCTGGGACGACGTTGGTGCCAAGCTGTATAGGCATCTGCTTTTCCCTTGGACAATATCGATGGCATAGAGAGAGGAAACGCTTTGCATTAGGCAACTGCCGATCTCTCATAACAAAAACAAACCTGCCCAGACCTGCGCCCTGGAGAGGACATATCTATTCGAGCGTAGATCCATGATCCCTCGAAATCAACGGATGTCATATATATATATATATATATATATATATATATATATATAGAGAGAGAGAGAGAGAGAGAGAGAGAGGGAGAGAGAGATTTTAATAATTATGCATTAGCATTTGTAGTGAATTTCACTACTGATCAATGAAAACAATCTTTCCCAACTTATGATTATTATATGCTTTTTATGATTTTCTGATCAAGTGAAATCAAAATATGACTTAATTATTTAACACTGTTATTTTAGTTATCATGATTAATGCTCATGAAATGTGGTTGATCATAACAAAATTAAAGAGCTGATTAAAAATAATACCGGCCTTACGACACATGAAATCATATGGATACTCCACAAATTGAATCCTAACAATATTTGAGCGTTTCAGGATTTAAAGGGAATAAATTTCTTCTGCCATTCTCTGTACAAAAACAACAAAATTGACCTATTTTTTTCAAAAAATAATCGATTATTTACAACATTGAAAAAGTTTTTATGTCAAACTGAGCCGACGTTAATCTATCCAAAAGCCAACACTATGTGACCCGTGATATATTAAGTTACACGTTCCTTGCGCAGAGGCAGGCGTTGATTTCAGACTCTTCCCTATACGGCTTGATTAAAGCGTCCGAAAATGGCCAGTTGGAAATATGTCGTGTCTTCCATCAAGACATCGCCACACCTCACGTCTTTTGCAGGCTCTCTTCAGAAATTGGTAGGGCCGCATTCACCCGATTTGTAGCCTTCGGAATACCGTTGATTTTGATCCCTACAAAACTTTCTTAATACGAAGATTTTCGTTTCTTTGGAAGCCAGTAAAAAATCCATACCCTCACCCAGAAAAAAGTCCAGAGAGTGTGGAATAATGAAGTTTTATCAAGCACGGTCAAAGGTAAAGTCAAAATGACTCATAGGTGTTTAAATAAATCTGTCTGTAAATATATGAATATTGTCTATTAAATTCATTTAAAAGCGTTTCAATCTTTGTGGAGAAAATTTCAAGAGTAAAATTATATGAAATGCGTTTTGAACAATGACTAAAGTCATAAAAACAAAAACAAGGATATTTTTCTTATAAATACATCATGCTAAAATCTGTTTAGAGCTCCTTGAAAAAAAAGAATTAGCAATATTATAGGTCCTGATTTGGCATCTCGGCTTTAATCATTTTCCACCGCAGTAAAGTTGCATCCCTTTGCCTTTTCTATAAATACTTTCATGGTAATTATTCGGGTGATCTCTTTGCTATGATACCTAGACTTCTCGAATTTAAGCGCAGTACTAAACCGGCGTCAAGATCTCATCAATTTACAGTTGAGTTGGCTAGATGTAACCGTAAATTCTATGCTAACATTTTCTTCTCTCACACGTTTGTGGAAGCCTCATCCAGCTCCATGCTTTCCAGCCAATTTTTATCTTTAAAACTTTAAATGCAATGTCAATTACTATGTGCTGTCCTTCTGATTACTTTTCGTCTATTCTCGCTCTTTATCAAAAATGTTGTTTCTAACTCTTCTACACTCAGTAACCCCTTTCGTCTCGTCGACTTTAATGTTCGGCTTAGTGTGAACTAGATTAAAAAAATAGAAACGAATGTAAGATTGAATGCTAGATAAACTCGAAGCTTTTTCCGATATTAAATTAGAATTCTTCATTTTATTTTTGTAAAACTGGTCTCACGCTTTTCTCCACAGAAACTGTATTCACAAATAATAATAATAATAATAATAATAATAAAGTGCCTCCTTATTGATATGGCAGTCCCAGCTGACTGCAATGTATCTTTGAAGATATTCAAAAAGCTGTCAAAATACAAGGTCCTTGAAATAGAAATCTCAAAAATGTGGCATATGGGAACATCAACAATCCCTGCTATAGTTGGAGCCCTAGGACTGGTTGGAAAAGATTGCAGTAGACTAATTGAAGGGATTCCTGGAAGTCCATGCCTCAAGGAGATACAAAAATTTATTCTGACAAGTACAGCCCACACTTTACGAAGGGCTTTATCTCTGTAATTTTTTTTTTTTTTTTTTTTGTCAGTGGAAAGTGTCATGACGCCATTTCTAACCTTAGGTCTCTGGGCAAGACCCGGAAAGAAATGTGTACGTGCCAGAAATCAAAGGAAATAAAAATAATAATGATAAACTATTACATGAATACTTGCACAATTCTTGTTCATAGAGTTGTTTTTGATGAAGCACATTTTGGTCGAAACCTAATAGAGATTTTGTTTAAGTTATCTCAGTTGAAGCATAAGGAAAAAGTACGATTCTGAATTCAGAGTTGACTTCCTCCGAGATTGATTTCCCACTACGGCTAGAAAGCAAGCTCAGTTTATTTAATCCATAGCTGAGGGGGAAAGCGACAGATTTATGAATGTAAAACTGAAACTCGAAGCGGTTCATAATTTTAAATTAGAATTTTTCCTTTCATTAGATTTGTGTAAAACTCATCACTCGTTCTCTCCACTCAAATTCTATTCATAAATAATAATAATAATAATAATAATAATAATAATAATAATAATGATAATAATAAATTATTCCATGGATACTTGCACAATTCTTATTCATTTAGTTGTTTTTAATGAAGCTCTTTTGGTCAAAACCTAATAAAGACCTTGCTGAAGGTATCTCGGTCTCAGTGTTAGGGACAGAGAACGGTTCTGTATTTAGAGTTGACCTCCTCCGAGACTCACTACGGATAAAAATCAAGCTTAGTCTATTTAACCCAAAACTGGGGGAGGTCATAAATTTATACGTTTCCCAAAGCTATTTGCTCCTAAGAGAATGTTACGCACTCGACTGGAATTCGAACTCGACTCTCCGATTTCTCATTTCGATCCATTACAGCACCCCCTCCCGCCCGTATCCGCAAATCTTTAAAAACTCAATTTAACGTATGCCAAATAAAAAATACATTTAACGTAGTCGAGCAGGTCTATTAGCGATCATTAGTCGTAGATGTTCCTCTTTCAACATTCTGTGTCGTTGAAGAAAAACTTAAAGATGGCGAAAGACATGAAAAAACATTTAAGTTAATATCTCTTAAAATGCATAATGCATTTCAAGCATGAAGGACTTGTATCTGTCGTTTTTCCCAGCTGAAAACACATGAACTCGCTTTGATAGAACAGCCACCACACTTACATTTCTTTGTTCTCTCTCTTTCTTACTTTCTTTCAATCTTCCTTTCCTTATGACAGCTATGTCGAGGAACGACGACCCAAGAATATTAACAGCAAAAATACATACACAAAATCTAAAAATAATGCTCTTCCTATGATTAAAAGATCTTAAGTATAAACAAATATGTATTTAAATATATATGCAATTTCTCAGGCAAAAAAAAATGCATACAAAAATAACAAATCATGGATATAAAAAATTAAAATATTCGTATATATATATATATATATATATATATATATATATATATATATATATATACAGTAGCGTCCAAAACTAAGGGACAAAATTTTAAAACCTAATATTTGTTAGAAATAACAACTGTGAAAAGCTGAAATTTTGACAACTGGTAGTCGTTATCATCCATAATAACATACTAAAATTTGAATCATTTGCAAAGGATAGAAAAAGAATTATAACAATTATTTATTTATTTTCAAATTTGGAACGTCCAAAAGTAAGGGACAAAATTGAGATAAAAATACATGTACTATCAATATTTAGTAAATGAGCCCTTGCTCTCAATGACAGCTGCACATCTTCGACTACAAGAACGAATCAGTTCTTGACAATCCTCGATACTAATTTTAGACCATTCTTCTTGAAGCTTCACCCACAAATCCTCCGTGTTAGTGGGATTTCTTTCCATAACTTTCACTCCTAAGGTCTTCCAAAGATTTTCGATTGGATTTAAGTCAGGACTTTGCGGTGGCCAATCCATAATTTCCAAATCTTGCTCGCTAAGGTAACCCATTACCACCTTTGCCTTGTGACATGGGGCATTATCTTGCATAAAGGTAGCCTGAAACCTGAATTCTGTATGATTGGCACAACATGATCTTGAACAATGTTTTTATAGATCTGCGCGTTTACACGAGTTTGTAACCTGACAAGAGGCGTTGTACCATGGCTAGAAAACATTCCAAATACCATGACGCTTCCGCCCCCAAACTTGACAGTTTTCTTAGTACACTTTGCACTTAATCTTTCACCAATACGTCTCTTTACATTGTTTATTCCATCATTTCCAAATAAATTAAACTTGCTTTCATCACTGAAAAATACTTTTGCCCAATTTTCATATGTCCAAATTACATACCTGTTTGCAAACTCTAATCTCTTCTTATTCTTCGAACTAACAAGTGGTTTCTTCCCTGGGGTTCGATTAAACAGCCCTATTTCTTGCAGTCGTCTACAAACAGTCTGTCTTGACACATTAACACATGAGGTACTATTCATAACCCTTTTAATTTCTGTGCAAGACTTAAAACGGTCCTTTAATGACATACGCTGCATTATTCGATCTTCTCTTGCCGAAGTTTTGCGGGGTCTGCCGGTTTTAAAAGCACTAACTATTTTGCCAGTATCATTGTAGGATTTAGCAACCCTGCCTACAACACTCTTGGAACGTTTCACTTTTTCTGAAATCTCTCTAATGGTGTGCTTTTCCTTGTGTAGCTTCACAATAGCTTGTCTCACAGAGTAATCAAGTTTTTGGCGTTTCGCCATGGTGCCGGCTGATGCAACGTTTACAAATGACTAAGTAAGACTTATTCTTTAGAGGAAATCAAAAAAATTGAATATACCATACTGTTTACATTGTTTTTCTCAATTTTGTCCCTTACTTTTGGACGATCCTATTTTGAAAATAAATAAATAATTGTTATAATTCTTTTTCTATCCTTTGCAAATGATTCAAACTTTAGTATGTTATTATGGATGATAACGACTACCAGTTGTCAAAATTTCAGCTTTTCACAGTTGTTATTTCTAACAAATATTAGGTTTTAAAATTTTGTCCCTTAGTTTTGGACGCTACTGTATATATATATATATATATATATATATATATATATATATATATATATATATATATATATATATGCAAGTGTGTTTACATATCTACAGATAGATGCATACATATATAAGTATCTGTGTGAATGGCTGTACATAATTGGACACTATAGTTTATTTAGATAAATATTAACTCTGAAAAAACAAGAAATAATTTTTAATTTTTAAATATATTTTCAATTGCTTCTTTATAGAGAAAAAGAGTGTTTTTTCTAATCACTTCTACATAAACAAGGCAATAAAGCCACTAAGACGCAAGGATACCGTCAAAGTTCTTTTGGAACGAAAGTTTCCAGTTCCAAAATTTTCCCGCTCGAAGATTTATCCAAACCCACTTTCTATATAAGATACCTAGAGGATATATTTTTATATTCAGCAAAAACCTTTTATTCAAAAAAAAATATATCGAACAGAAGCTAGAAAATAATACCCGCCTCCTTTTACATAGATACATATAATAAACAATAGATTTCCATTATTAAACGTTATAATGGATGACCAAAAAAAATAGATAAACTCACAAACTTTTGCCTCCTTAATTACATTGAATGTCCCACAGATATAAAATTACTAAAATAAACAACTATATTAACAGAGCTTTATTAGTCTCATTATCAAACATCTATAAACAAGTAATATAAAATTAATATTTTCGGAACATGAAAAAGAAGCTCGATGACGCATCTGTCTTATGACCACAACAAATAAATGTATCATAATCCATACAACGATCACAATAAAAACAGTAAAACAGTAAAGTTTTTATTGTAACAAAATGCAACTTAATTATCGATATGTGACAACTATTAATAATATCATATGTATGCACATCCCGATTCATACAAACGTATCCGATTAATTCTCTGTTACACAAAAGTAAATATATTGAATCTTATCGTTAATAATAACACCAGTTCTAAAGAAAATCATTATTCACATCAAATGTAATTCTTATGTCTGACAGGAAATTGCAATCAAAATTCTGTTTATATTTGTCATACAACTACCAAGTAAATTAACTTGTCACTAGTCTGACCAAAGTGCAATATGAATATATATTGACAAACAATATTTCAACCAATATAAGATACATAGTGATCGATAATATTCGCATCTTATGCAATATTAATAATTGCCTCCAATTTTGTGAAACTCTTACAATAAAAACAAGATACCCAGTAAGAAAGATAACATTTTTGTCAAGAAAACGCGATTTTCAATGTTTTGAATAATTAATTTAAATCATAACAAACAGAAGAATTTTTTTTTTAAATTTATGCTACAGAAAAGAGGCGAGACGGAGCATCCATTAAACAATGATAAATTTAATACTCAAAAGTTTTCCTTTATTGAAAAATATTGCACAAGTCTGTTACCTTTTTACATTTTGGCCTATGTTGTACAAAGCAAGATTTGTATTTATCCTCCGGGCATCACCTTTAAAGAACCAAGGCATTTACAGAGGGCCTCTAAAGTCAATATGTCGGCGGTGGTGGGAGAGTTTGTCTGGCACGACACTGACCGGGTTAAAAGATGTCCATACTGTAATTAATGATCTTCGTTGATTTCGTCAATTTTATTTTTTTTAACGTTTTCTAACACAAACGCCAAGTCGACATCAGCTTGAGTTCCTGACAAATAAATGTTTTATTTTGAATGACAATAGAATGTTGGCAACTGTTTGAACCGACAATTCAACTCAGCCACTTACAAATCAAGAAGCACGTTCAATACATGGTCTTCTCTTCATAATAGATCAATGTTATATCCATTGCTGGCTTGCTATGTATGTCCCGTAGATAATGCCCCAAGCGTGATATATCCGTAAGCGACGATTGTCTTAAGAGGTTCATAAAATGTTCTTGTTATTAGATATTTATTTTAACGCTTTCGCATGTCCTCCAGATATATATATATATATATATATATATATATATATATATATATATATATATATATATATATGTTTGTCTGGTTGTTTCAAGTGTGGTTGTTATAACTTACTGAGACGAAATATTATTGAGCGTGAAATTATCGGTTCTTGCCAAAATATTAACTTACGACCCGCATTTTTCAAATATCTCGTTTCTTAAAGGAAATATTCCTTTCCTAAGCCAACATAAATGAATATAAAATTAAAAGAAAATGGTTACTTCAAGACTTTTAAAGATCTAAAATAATTCAATTAATATATAAGAAATTAAAGAAAACAAAATAAAGTATTAAAATTAAATAATTAAATTACAATTCAGCTACACCATTTGTTCACTTTCGTTTTTATTTATTAATACGTTACATCAGCATAGTTTCCCTTTCTTTACACAGTTACTTTTAAGTTTTATTTTAGAGCTTTATCGAATTTAAAATTTCAAAACATAACGATAATTGTACTCCACTTTAATACTGTGTATAAATACAAATTAAAATATCCATATTTACTTTGATAACTTTCCTCAGTGAACAAAACTTGTTGATAGAGAATTGTTCTCCTGTTGTCTTCTACCTATATATATATATATATATATATATATATATATATATATATATATATATACACTGTTACATTAGAACATGTAAATATCCACTACAAAATTGTGCATTTTGTTTCAACGTTAAAATCAAACGTTTCTTCAGGTGACTAACAATGATGGCGCTAAACAATTACATTTACATATACTAATGTAACAGTGTATACTAAATATTTATTGTTCAACTTTTGCATTGAGCCCTGTTTTAAATTAATGTTTGGAACGTTGAAATTTTATTCTTCGTTCTTTTACACATTTATATATATATATATATATATATATATATATATATATATATATATATATATATATATATATATATTCCATATTAGTCGATTTAAAACAGTGCTCGATAGGATAACCTAGAGCTTTATACATACACTTATAGATAACTAGACTCGTTTTTGAAAAACCCTCGAATTTTGATTTGCTAACAATCATTCAATCTCGAGGGAAAAAAAATGTTTTAAAAAAAGAAAGAGCTACAAACATGAACTTCTGCCGACAAAAAATCGCACAGATGCAGGTCTGAAGCCCAAAGAAAAAAACCCCCATACGAGTAAACAACTAACTAACAAAAGCGCTCAATACAACCGTAGAGCAGACCTAGATACACCTAGTGAGCCAGACAAACCTACCTAGGTACTTTCCCTGACGATCCGTGTGTATATATATATATATATATATATATATATATATATATATATATATATATATATATAAAACAAATATATTTTATGTTATATATATACATGTAAGCAAATATATGGATATAGATCCGACAGCATGAAGAAAAATATATACGGAAAAAACAAAAATCCTTATATACAATTATGCTGTTTTAATGTTTATATGTCAACGTCGGACGTTTCGGTCTAATAAACCATCTTCAGGACATATTCATAAATATAACATTATCAATACAACATGACAAAGACGATGTACATAAGAATATATATATATATATATATATATATATATATATATATGCGTGTGTGTGTGCGTGTGTGTGTGTGTGTGTGTGAAAAGTGTATATAAATATAAATAAATATATATATGTATAATTATTTCTATATTATATGCGGGTGCTTATTAGAAAAGCGCTCAATATCAGAGATAGAGCTAACATATTTGGATCTATCCAAACAAATATATATATATATATATATATGGCGTAAACAAATATATTATTATATATTATATATATATATATATATATATATATATATATATATATATATATATATATATATATGCATGTTTCATTAAAAACGACAGACAAGGTACTACAGTTCAGCTTTTTATTTAATTTTCTTGTGTTCTGACAAGAGCTTTCTTTTCTGGACAAAGAGTGTAAGAACTGTCCGAATGTTCTGTGTTTCCGAGCGCTTTCGGCTATACCTTTAGCCATTATCAAGGATGGTTCAATTATCAGCTTAGTAGAGTGTGTTCTATGTATGTTCAGTGTGTGGTAGTGATGTTTTAGTTTCCGAATACGGTTAACACATTGTGGCTTTGTTCATAGTTGATATTGTTAAGAGTTGGCTTTTCTTTTTTTTATTATTAGAGCTTCCATTATTTTTTAGTCTTTTTTTTTAAGTGGATGCAGTTAATATATTAGTGTTTTCTACTAGTATGTTCCTAATAGTGTCAGGTAAATCTGAGTGTGTGTTTAAATGTGTTCTGATGGAACTGTGATCAGATAGGTGTAATGTAAGACGTCTGGATAAACATGTGGTTGTGTAGCCGATGTAATTATTTATGAGTCCGGTTTGGTGAGGAAAGCAGTTCCTTAAAGGGCATTTGAACTCATAGATAATGTTCGTTCTTTTGTAATTTTGACTTCGTTGGTGTGTTGTTATTTTTGAGGATAAGGTTGGCCGTCTTAAATTTTTCATAATAGATAATAAGTTTGATTTTTTATCCGGGTCAATAGGAGTAGTATATTTCTTTATAATATGTCTTAGAGCAGATTCATCTTGCTTGTAATTAATATGCATTTGGTTTTTGTAATAAATGTGTATGTGATTTTTAGTTGTGTGTTCGCTATCATTATTACTTGCTTTGGGGAGGAATATTCTAATTTGTTGGTCTATAAGGTAGTTAGGGAAACCGTTGTTAATTAGTGTTTGTTTAACGTTGTTAAGTTCTTTGAAAAGAGTAGTCGAGAGTATGAGTTCTGGTGGGCTCTATTTAGAAAGTTTTTTTTACAGCTATTTTGTACCTAAGTGGACATTCACTTTTGAAATTAAGGTGGCACGAGTTTTTGCTGGTGGGTTTTTTTGTATAATGATGTAATGAAAGTGTTATTGTTATGTTCAACGAGGATATCTAAGAATGGTAGTTTGTTTTTTTGGCTAAGTTCATATGTAAAATTAAGGACGGAGTTTTTTCTCAAATGCGGTCTTAAGTGTCTCTATTTCTTTAATGTTATCAGCTAAAATGAATATATCGTCTACGTAGCGAACATAGATTTTCGGTTTGTGGACCTGTGTAAATATGGTATTTTCTACGTAGGACATATAATAGTTAGAGAAGCATGGACCCAATGGATTTCCCATACTAACGCCATTAGTTTGGGTATAAATATTATATATTATGGTCATAGAAGGGGAATTTGGTTGTGCATGCATGTAGTAATTTTTTTAGGATAGGTGGTTTGATGGATGGCGGAGGGATGGAATTATTATTGTATATAGAGTTGAGGATAATATCGATAGTTTTGTCAACAGGGACGTTTGTGAATAAGTTTTCAACGTCCAGTGACGCTATTATACCTTGATTTGTTCCATTAGTAGTTTTTAAAATTTGTAGGAATTCGTGGGTGGAGGTGATGCTGTAATTGGTAGGTAGGTATGGAGTGATGATATCGTTAAGGAATTTTGATAGCTCGTAGATAGGTGTTGGTATCTGGGAAATAATTGCTCGTAGCGGGTATCCTGGTTTATGTGTTTTTATGTTTCCATATAGGTATCCCGGTTGGTAATCTCAATTATTTTTTGAATTTTCAGGGAATCGACTTCCGCGTTGTGAGCTGTTATTAGCTTGTTAACAGACCTTTTAAATTCTCAGTGGGATTTCGTTTCAATTTGGTGAATTTAGATCGGTCATCGACGATATCTTTTAATTTTTTGCTGGTAATCAGCTTTGTTGACTATAACATATGTGTTAGATTTATCAGCGCGTCTGATGACAATGTCAGCGTTGTTTTTAAATCTTTCGCAGCGTTTTTTTAGTTTTGGTGTTAAAATACTACTATGGTTGGTGCCGGGGGATCGGTTCTTCAAACCCTCAGCTTTGAGTAAGTCTTTCAGGTCAGGGTGTACTGCTATGTCACCACGCGTGGAAAGTTGGGATAGTGATTGGTATAGAATTTCAATTTCTGTTGTCTTGGTGATAAGGTCAAACTTAGGTTGGATGTGGCAGTTTGGACCTAAATTTAGAAATTCTTTTTGGTCATCTGTTAATTTATGGTTGGATAAATTTAAATATTTGTCTTCACTGTTGGGTAGTAAAATATTTCCTTGATATAATTTACAAAGTTTTTTTGTAATTATTTGTCTGTGTGTGAGTTGGTGCTGGTTGATGCTAAGATTGGGGTGGTACGGTGATTCATTATATTCAGGTTCAGTCAAAGTGTTTTTTAGTGTAGTGTTATGTTTGTGTAGCCAAAAAGGAAAATAACACCACTACATTCAGGAAAAACCTCGTCTTACGACAAATAAAATTAGCTCAAAATGAAATCCAACATTTAAACAAAGAAATACACAAACATAACACTACACTTGCTACATTGCTGCCTAAATATACAAATATATATATATATATATATATATATATATATATATATATATATATATATATACATATATATATATATATATATATATATATTGTATATATATATATATATATATATATATATATATATATATAAACAAAAAAGTGTTATATGTGCTTTAATGCATTTTTCTACTTTTTGTAAGATGACGTTTTACATCTGTGTATACTTCGTATACTGTGAAAGTAATTTTTTCTTGATTGCATTTTGGGATGGAATAAAACAATGAAAGCAGAAAAACATAGGAAAAGAGAAATATAAGTTCTATTTCCATTTTCCGGAAAGGGGAAATCCGAAGAAAAAGATCTTCGAATGATGGAATCATCTAAGAGAAAACATGAAGAAAGTATTAATGTTTATTTCTCCCGCTGCTAACTATAGAGAGACTTGCAATGAAGAAGCAAAAAACATCATTAAAATACACTCAAGTAAAAATATATATATATATGTCTATAATGGCATATATTCAGAGCACATAAAACCGCTAGGCTGGCCAAGCAATCTAGGTAGTAGACGACTGCTCAGGTATATCTGTGTTTGTTCAATACACACAGAACCCAATGTAATTATGCTAAGTGGGCCTTAGTTACAGTTTCTGAGTGAGGGCATGCGTAATCTGGCGTTATCAAAACTTTGAACAAGTTCTTTATTTTTAAAAAAATGTGTGATTTCGTTCTAGCACTACCATGAACGTTTTCCGTTTATCCAATTTCACACGCAAGCCTTGAGTGCACCCCTGGTATATGTTTATACAGAGAAGTCGGATCAGGATTAAATAAATACTGATTGGACCAATCCGGGAAATGTGTCTAATGTTGAGAAACTCGAAACAAACCCGCAATGAACTCGTTATATAAATTCACTAATGACATGACCAACTTCGCATCGATAATGCATATTTTCCGAAATATATATACATTATCTATCTCTCTCTCTCTCTCTCTCTCTCTCTCTCTATATATATATATATATATATATATATACACAACAATTAAGATGTTTGCGGAAACACTTGGGAATTTTTTTTTAAAATTGACACCAAAAGAAGTTATGTATTTTTAATAAGAGAATATCATTATACATTGTTAAAAAAAAAGTGAGAGATGATTTTTTATTAGAAATTTTATTATAACCAAAGTAAAAAAAAGCATTTTATGATTAAATTTTGCTCTCGTCAAAATGCCCTTCTTTAGCCTAGATTACTGCAGCACAAAGCGTTGTCATTTTTTGCAAAATTTTCTCAAAAGTTTGATAATTGATTCCATTCTTTCTTCAATATATATATAAAATGTTTTCAATTTTAAAAACACGGTCAAGAGATTGTGTCCATTTTCAAAGATAATATTATGTGTTGTTTTTGTTTTTGTTTTTATTAATAAGGCTTCCATTATTTTTAGCCTTTTTTTGCATGTAGATGATGCTATTATATTAGTGTTGTCAACAAGAATGTTACGAATAGTGTCCGGTAGGTCTCTATGGATATTTAAATGAAATCTAATTGAGCTATGGTCAGAAAGGTCTAGAGTGAGTCTGCGTGTCAAACATGTTTTAGTGTTGCCTATATAATTATTTATGAATTTTGATAATATATATATATTCCTTAATGGGATTATAAATTCTCAAATAATATTTACCCTGTTTAATTTAGCGCTAGGAGGTGAATTATTATTTAAACTATTAAGTTAGAGGTTTTGTAAGTTAGATTAAATATTTATTTAATCTAACTTTTTTTGCTGCACCTTTCTTACTATAACTCAATTAGATCTCTTTTAAATATCTTGACCGTCTTTTGAAAAATGAATAAATTTTATTAAACATACGTACAAAGAACTATTATAGATAGATAGATAGATAGATAGATAGATAGATAGATAGATAGATAGATAATCGACTCTCCCGTCGAGATTCGACGTATGAGGGTCAAACAGATCAGTTTCCAGGAAACCGACAGCCCGACACCGGCACATGAGATTTGATTATAGTGGTGAAGGCCTCGTGCAGGACCATCCCCACTTCTTGAAAGGACGAATACAGGGACCTGGTGCATCGAATGCCACAAGGTTCCCAAACGACCCTCTGCAGGTTTGAATTCAGAGTTGTCCTTCTCCTAGACAAGTTGCCATCCAAGGCTATAGAACCCACTCTGTCCTGCTATTCTACCCATAGCTGGAGGGAGAGGAAGAGGATTCCTACCTTTCCCAAAGGGTATTATATATATATATATATATATATATATGTGTGTGTGTGTGTGTGTGTGTGTGTGTGTGTGTGTGTGTGTGTGTGTGTGTGTGTATCCAGGTAAGAACAAATGGTGTATAATTCCTCTGTCCGTAACATTTAATTCAACATTTATATGTATTTAAAATGATATTGTGTATCGATTTTTAACGTTTTTGTTTTAATCACGCATAATATATATATATATATATATATATATATATATATACGTAACATCTATTAACACTTGTCTGTAGCATATATCTCATTCTTTCTTTCTATATTTTCTCACTTATGCCCTCCATATATCTCCATCTGTCTCATTTTCTCACTCTTGCTCATTCACTCTTATTTTTGTGTGTGAAGCTCTATCACGCACACATACATCCAAACAAATATAGAAACGTATATATGCATTTCCTGTATGTATACCGAAAGCCAGGTCTTTTAGACATATTCATCAATAAACCTACGTAGATAGAGAGACCTGCAGACAGACAGATATGACCACAATGACAGATATAAAGATTTTCTCCGTCTATCGATTCATCATTGTCCAGAACTGCGACGGAAGCAGGGAATTCGAAGATTTTTGTGTGTGTGTGTGTGTGTGTGTGTGTGTCTGTGTGTGTGTGTGTGTGTGTGTGTGTGTGTGTGTGTGTGTGTGTGTGTGTGTGTGTGTGTGCGCGCGTGAAAGAGTGAGAGGGAGGAGAGACTGTGAGCTTGTGTGTGTGTATGTGATTTTGCGTGAAGGGTGGAGTGTGTCTGTGAGCATACTCGTTATTCGAATTTCATCAAGATAATCTAGACCGAACCACATGCTTAACAATTACATTTGTACCCATTTCTTCCCATGAAATCAAAACAAAAACAAAAAAAAAACGTTCAAAAGCTTCTTTATGCAAAAATTATATATTTGAATCTCGTGTAAATTAACATATAAGTGTCCAATGTGACGGAACATATGTAAGGAATGTTTATACATTAAACAAATTCCTGAAAAAAATGCTATTTTTGGAGTGAATAGCATGTTCTAAAGGAGAATATTTGAAGAGAATAAAGAGGCCATTTTCCTGTTAGGGAAAAATCATTCTTAATTTCACTTTCTATATATAGTATATATACAGAAAAAAGAAATTTTATATATATATATATAATTCACTCTTTCCTCTCACCCCATATATATATATATATATATATATATATATATATATATATATATATATATATATATATATATATATGTATATATGTAGAGAGAGAGGGAGAAAGAGAGAGAGAGAGGGAGGGATTGAGGGAGAGAGAAGAGGCACGGTGGAGTAATGGATAACAGTTGGGATTGAGAAATCGGAGAGCCGATTTCGAATTCCACTTGAATCCATTACATTCCCTTTACTGCTACTTACCTTTGGCAAAGGTATGAATCCTCTTCGAAAAGATATGGTTAAATAATAGAACAGAGTGTGTTCTATAGCTCTGGATGGCAAATGGTCTAGGAGAAGAAAAACCTGCGGAGGGTGGTTTATACACCAGGTCACTCAAAAAGTGTGGTTGGTTCTACACAAAGCATTCACAACTATAATCAATTCCTAGAAACTTTGTGGAAATGAACGAAATTTAAAGAGTAGTTTATAATGTCTAATGGAGTTGAACATTATTTTTATGTTTAGATTCAAACATAAAAATTCGGACAGAACTTATTGGATGACCTATATATATATATATATATATATATATATATATATATATATATATATATATATATATATATGTATGTGTGTGTGTGTGTGTGTTCGCGCGCGCGTGTGTGCTCGCGCGTGTGTATGTGTGCATTTGTTCCTGCTTGTGTGTGTGTGTTCGCGTTTGTGCCTGCGTGTGTGTTGTTCGCCATTCAAATATTCACATGTTTTATAATTTAAATGCAGATTTTAAGAAGTTAGTCGGACCGATAATTTTTTCGACACCCTCTCGTATCAATCTATCTGTCTTTCTGTCTGCCTCTTTGTCCCTATCTTTCTATTTTGTATATCTTCTATAACGAAGATTTAAAAGATTAAGTCAATTCTGTTACCGGATTATGGGATAGCACCCCTACTATCCATATATATATATATATATATATATATATATATATATATATATATATATATATATATATATATATGTATGTGTGTGTGTGTGTGGTAAGTGTGTGTCTGGTACATGATTATGATTCTAACGCAATAAATTATAACCATGGAGTATTAGGGCTTGAGCCTTTTGATATTATATTCTACTACGTCCTGGACCTTGAGATCTAGCTACATTCTATCCTCTTGAAATTTATATATATATATATATATATATATATATATATATATATATATATATATATATATATATATATATATATATATATATGAGTGTGTGTGTGTGTGTGTAAAAATATATAGAAAATAGGAAAGAACTCGTTAGGTAAATAATCCAAAGTTCTTTAGTATTTTTGTTATTATTTTTAAAAAAATAATGCTCGATACAAAAGTAGAGCATAAATATAATTATTTATTTAAAAATATGATTCCAACACGCTACATAAGAGTTCTCATGTTTGAAAACATGTTTCAAAACATGTTTTGAAACATGAGAACTCATATGTGACGTGTTGGAATCATATTTTTGAATAAATAATTATATATATATATATATATATATATATATATATATATATATATATATATTGACCACTGATATTATTAATACCTCTTCATTATTATTTTTTTTTATTATTATTATTATTATTATTATTATTATATGTGTGTGTGTGTGTGTGTATGTGTGTGTGTCTTTGTGTGTATTTTCACACGCGCGTATTTACCAAGCCTATCTTTAATCTGGCAGAAGACTATAGTAGACCTACATCATTGTTAAATTCATCTACAGGACGAATCTGGTAGTCATTACACAGAATTAGGCACTATGTTGGAATACACATATGCACACACACGCAGAAACAAACAGACACGCACACACACACGTATACACACACGACCACACGCAGACACACACGCACGCTGACACACACACAAACACACACGTACAAACACCCAAACATGCGGATACATGCTGACACACACATTCAGAGACGCACACAAACATGTATTTTGAGAAATCATAAGAAATATTATAGTCAGCTGAATTTTTAATTTAGAATACCAAATATGAAACGCCAATTTGAAAACTCTTTTTCACCTTGAATTAACTCTGTTAGCTATAAAGGCTTTGAAAAAAAAAAACAATACGATTAAATGCAATAAAAACTTTGATGGAAGAAAATTACTAAAATGTTTAATGTTATAAAGACTTAATGCCAGAAATTTTTTATTAGTTTTTCGAAAAAAAATTTTTTTTTAATTTGCTTAATATTGAATTTATATTTTTCAAATCATTAGAGATGTGAAATTTGGCACCAATCTAATATTTATTTACTTGCTAATGTTGATTAATGATTCAACATCGTAATAAGAGACCATCTATTGTTACCGAGCTCAGAAAAATAGTCATCAAGGCAAGTTTAATAACTATCTCACCATGCTTGCCGCTGAAACTGCAGAGTCCTCCCTTTCCAGCCTTGGTATCATTCAAAATCATTTATCTGACCTTGTCGGGGATGAATTATTTCTCAGCATAAACCCACTTTCCCCATCATTGCAATCATATCGCTACGCTATCTCTATTTACATTGAAAATGTTCTGACGAGCCACATTCCCCAGTTACACATTTTCAGACCTTTACAGCTAAGACTCTCCATGCCACAGGCAGAGAGGCGAACCATTTTCATTAACTTCTTATTCTATTGGTAAAAAGTTCGCTTCGAAAAGATTCTTCAAAAGATGAGCTATTTTACAGAACAGGCTCCCGAGAGGATGCTTCCGCGACCACTTCAATGTTAACCAATTGAAGTCAACCTCATAATAGGCTCATGCGTACAAGCCTCTAATTTGACTGAATTTCGGCTTTGTGGACAGAAAAAAAAAATTCAAGGTTTTTTTTACATTATAGCGTCTTCTTTAAATCATAATTTCTTAAGATAATATAAAATACGTTGCATCATATTAATATAGTTATTAATAAAATATTGATCACTGTGCTTTCATCGGAATTGTTGGCAACAAATTAATGACATTTACACTTAGACAAAATTGATATATGTATTTTCTATTCAGTGATTTGAACATTAGTAAGGTTCCGTAGTCGATCAATTTTTTTTGGTCCTGGATATGATGGATAAATTTTCATAGTAGTTGTATCTGCCCAACTGAAAGATCGATATCAATATCCTGTGACAAAATATAGATTTATATACAATCAAAATATCCAGATAATGTGTAAATATCAATTTTATTTTTTCAATATATCTATCATTTCACAGATATCATATTTGTGTGTGTATGTGCGTGTGCGTGTATAAAGAGTGAAATAATTTAACATAGATGCTTTTAGACAATAAAATTGAAAAATGAGATGCAAAATCAGTTTCAAAAAGATCTGTAAAAAGAGATAATCTTATGGAAATCTCTCCCTTATTATTTATTTAATCACTGCATTTATATCTCTGATTTGCCAGGATGACATGTGATTTACACATCTCTAAGAGCTTTTCTTGCCAGCAAAGTCTATTATCGCCACAAGGAATAATTCTTTCTGTCTTTCTATCTTTCTTTTATATATCTTTATCTGTTTATTGAAAGTATTTCTCTTCATTTTATTGATTTTAGTTTTCTTTCTTTTACCTTTTTTCTTTCTCTTGCTATTTCTTTCTTTCGTCTTATTTTCTTATTGTTACTTTTTTCACTTGCCTTTTTATTTTTCTTGCTTTCCTTGTTTCTTTCGTTTTATTTCTCTTTCGTTTTCATTTTCTCTCTCATTCTCTGTTCTGTCTCTTTGTTTCTTTTTTCATCCTTCTTTTTCATTTTCCCCTCTCTTTCTTTTACTTTCCCTTGACATCTCTCTTTCTTTCTTTAATACTTTTTTCTTTCATATACTTCAATATATTTGAGTGTCTGTCTGAAGAATTCTTTCATTCTTCCATTATTTCGTTAGTCCTTAGTTACTTTTGTTCTTTTTCTTCATTTCTTTCTTGAACGTTCTGCCTTTACCCTTTAATCTCTCTCTCTCTCTCTCTTTTTTCTTTCTCTCCTTCCATTTCATTAGCTTTCTTTCTTTCTCTCTTTTCTTTTTCTTTTTTTTTATTGGTTCTAAACATTATAATTTCCTCTAATTTTTCTTTTGGATATTTTCTTTTTCATTTCTTCTTTCATTTTGATTTTCTGAATTATTTTATTTTATGATATTCTTTCACTTTTTTTTCTTTTATATTCAAAAATTATTTTCTGTTTATTTATTTGACTGATTTTTTCTTTCTTTATTTTTCGTTTATAGTCGAAAAATATTTCTATCTTTCTGAGTCCTATCGTTGTTTATTTATTGAACTATTCATTCATACTTTTATTTTTCCTCCTCTTTCTTTTGATACTTTTTCATTCGCCTTTTATTCTTTATTTCTTTAAATATTTTTATTCTTTAATTATATTATCTTTCACTTTTTAATTCTTTCATTTTTTTATAAATCTTTCATTCTATTTTTTATTATTATTTATATCTTCATTTTTTTTTTGCATTTTCCTTCCTGCTAGTCCATCTTTGTTTTTTCGCTTTCATTGAACATTTCTTTCACTTTTCATTATTTTGCATTCATCTGTTATCTTTAATCATTTTAATTCCACATTTTACCAAACAACCATTTTTTCTCAGTCCTAAATTGGAAAATATCCTTCAATTTTCAATGTTCTTTTCAAATTCCTTTTAATTCTGAACTTTTCTTTATTTGAATCTTTTACTCGCTCTGAACTTTCCTTCGTATTTGTAAAACAGCTTAACAGTTTGGTCGCCTTCTTTCCTTTTCTTAAATCATCTATTCTTTTCTTCATCCATTCATCTATTTACTTTCCTTTCCTTCTGCATCCTTTTTTCGTTGCAACAATTTTATTACGCCATAGTATTTTCTGCGGTTCAAGTCATTTATCGATTAACGCTATAATATATGAAAACAAAAAGAGAGTAAACAGAAATAGTTAATTTCTGAACTTGTAGAATGTGTAAATGCAAGGCCCTTTAAGAAAAATAAAAGACAAATGGGGAAACTGAACAATATTTGCATATTACATCAAGGTGACGGCAAAATATGCCATCAAAAATAACTTCACGATTTTTGATTTATACACAAACTCCATGAATCGATACGAAAAAATGATTATTTGGGTAGAGGAATTTAAAAAGAACTACAAAGCTGATAAGTTCGAGCAATTGAGGTCAATGTAAATAGGAATGAGACAGAAAAAGAAATCATAAACTACTTCAAAACATTCGTTATTCTTTGGATTGAACGAACCACTGAGTTAAATGCAAGTTGTGCTGAGAATTCAGTCGTAAATGAATGGGTTTGAATTCAGCAGTTTTAAAAGAATTTTCCTTGAGCTGACAATTCTCTCGTACATGTATGTCTTTTAATTAAGCAGTTTTAGAGGCATTTACCGTGAGTTGAGAATTCTTTCATAAATATATGTTTTTGAATTAAGCAGTTTTAGAGGGGTTTTACCTGGGGTGATAATTCTCTCCTGAATGTATGAGTTTAAATTCAGCACTTTTAGAAGAGTTTGCCTTGAGCTGACAATTCTCTCGTACATGTATGTCTTAGAATTCAGCAGTTTTAGAGGCGTTTTACCCGTGCTGAAAATTCACTCGTAAATATATGTGTTTGAATTCAGCAGTTTTAGAAAAGTTTTCCTTTAGCTGAGAATTCCCTCGTAAATGTATGGGTTTGAATTAAGCAGATTTAGAGACGTTTTACATGCGCTGAGAATTCTCTCGTAAATATAAGTGTTTGAATTCAGCTGTTTTAGAAGAGTTTTCCTTTAGCTGAGAATTCTATCGTAAATATATCGGTTTGAATTAAGCAGTTTTACATGGAAAACGCGTTTTACATGGGCTGAGAATGCTCTCGTACATGTATCTCGTTCAATTAAGCAGTTTCAGAGGCATTTATCTTGAGAAGAGAATGCTCTCGTTCATGTATCTCGTTCAATTGAGCAGATTTAGAGTCATTTTCCTTGAGCAAAGAATACTCTCGTTCATGTATCTCGTTCAATTAATCAGATTTAGAAGCATTTTCCTTGAGCAGAGAATACTCTCGTTCATGTATCTCGTTCAATTAAGCAGATTTAGAGGCATTTTCCTTGAGCAAAGAATACTCTCGTTCATGTATCTCGTTCAATTAATCAGATTTAGAAGCATTTTCCTTGAGCAGAGAATACTCTCGTTCATGTATCTCGTTCAATTAAGCAGATTTAGAGGCATTTTCCTTGAGCAGAGAATGCTCTCGTTCATGTATCTCGTTCAATTAAGCAGTTTTAGAGGAATTGTCCTTGAGCAGAGAATTCTCATATAAATGTATGTTTGAATTCAGCAGTTTTAGAAGAGTTTCCCTTGGGCTGAGAGATCTCACGTAAATGTATGGGTTTGAATTAAGCAGATATATAGGCGTTTTAGCTGGACTGATAATTCTCTCGTAAACGTATGTGTTGGAATTATGCAGGTATAAAAATGTTTTCCTTTAGCTGAGATTTCTCTCGTAAAAGTATGTGTTTGAATTATGCAGTTTTAGAAATGTTTTCCTTTAGCTGATAATTCACTCGTACATGTATGTCGTGGAATTAATCAGATTTAAAGGCATTTACCTTGAGCTGATAATTCACGCGTAAATGTATGTGTTTGAATTAAGCAGATTTAAAGGTGTTTTACCTGGGCTGAGAATTAAATCGGAATTGTATGTGTTTGAATTCAGCAGTTTTAGAAGGTGTTTTCCATTAGCTGAGATTTCTCTCGTAAATGTTTGTGTTGGAATTCAGCTGTTTTAGAAGAGTTTTCCTTTAGCTGAGAATTCTATCGTAAATGTATCGGTTTCAATTAAGCAGATTTAGGGGCGTTTCACATGTGCTGATAATACTCGTATCTCGATCAATTAAGCAGTTTTGGAGGCATTTTCCTTGAGCAGAGAATTCTCATATAAATAGATGATTTTGAATTCAGCAGTTTTAGAGGATTTTTTCTTGGGCTGAGAATTCTCACGTAAATGTATGGGTTTGAATTCAGCAGTTTTAGACAGTGTTTTCCTTAACTGAGATTTCTCTCGTAAATATATATGTTTGAATTCAGTAGTTATAGAAGAGTTTTCATTTAGGTGAGATTACTCTCGTAAATATATGAATTTGATTTCAACAGTTTTAGAAGTGTTTTCCTTTAGCTGAGATTTCTCTCGTAAATATATATTTGAATTCAGTAGTTTTAGAAGAGTTGTCCTTTAGCTGAGATATCACTCGTAAAAATATGTGTTTGAATTCAGCAGTTTCAGAAAAGTTTTCCTTTACCTGAGATTTCTCTCGTAAATCTATGTGTTTGAATTAAGTAGTTTTAGAAGAGTTTTCCTTAACAGATTTCTCTCGTAAGTGTATGTGTTTGAATTCAGCAGTTTTAGAAGTGTTTTCCTTAACTGAGATTTCTCTCGTAAATTTATTTGTTTGAATTCAGCAGTTTTAGAAGTGTTTTGATTTAGCTGAGATTTCTCTCGTAAATATATGTGTTTGAATTCAGCAAGTTTAGAAGTGTTTTCCTTCACTAAGATTTCTCTCGTAAATGTATGTGTTTGAATTTAGCAGTTTTAGAAGACTTGTCCTTTAGATGAGATATCACTCGTAAATTTATGTGTTTGAATTCGGCAGGTTTAGAAGTGTTTTCCTTTAGCTGAGATTTCTCTCGTAAATATGTGTTTGAATTCAGCAGTTTTAGAAGTGTTTTCCATAACTGAGATTTCTCTCGTAAATGTATGTGTTTGAATTCAGCTGTTATAGAAGTGTTTTCCTTTAGCTGAGATTTCTCTCGTAAATATATATGTTTGAATTCAGTAGTTATAGAAGAGTTTTCATTTAGGTGAGATTACTCTCGTAAATGTATGTGTTTGAATTCAGCAGTTTTAGAAGTGTTTTCCTTTAGCTGAGATTCCACTAGTAAATATATGAATTTGATTTCAACAGTTTTAGAAGTGTTTTCCTTTAGCTGAGATTTCTCTCGTAAATATATATTTGAATTCAGTAGTTTTAGAAGAGTTGTCCTTTAGATGAGATATCATTCGTAAATTTATGTGTTTGAATTCAGCATTTTAAAAGTGTTTTCCTTAACTGAGATTTCTCTCGTAAATGTATGTGTTTGAATTCATCAGTTTCAGAAGAGTTGTCCTTTAGACGAGATATCACTCATAAATTTATGTGTTTGAATTCAGCAGTTTCAGAAGAGTTTTCCTTTCGCGGAGATTTCTCTCGTAAATTTTAGTATTTTAATTCAGCAGTTTTAGAAGAGCTTTCCTTTAGCTGAGATTTTCTCGTAAATGTATTTGTTTGAATTCAGCAGTTTTAGAAGTGTTTTCCTTTATCGGAGATATCTCTCGTAAATGCATGTGTTTGAATACAGCAGCTTTAGAAATCTTTTCTTTTAGCGGAGATTTCTCACTTAAATGTATGTTTGAATTCAGCAGTTTTAGAAGCGTTTTGCTTAACTGAGATTTCTCGCGTAAATGTATGTTTGAACTCAGCAGTTTTAGAAGGTGTTTTTCTTTAGCTGAGATTTCTCTCGTAAATGTATGTGTTTGAATTCAGCAGTTTTAGAAGAGTTTTCCTTTCTTTGAGATTTCTCTCGTAAATGTATGTGTTTTGAATTCATCAGTTTTAGAAATGTTTTCCATTAGCTGAGATTTCTCTCGTAAATGTATGTGTTTTAATTCAGCAGTATTATAAGTGTTTTCCTTTACTGAGATTTCTCTCCTAAATGTATGTTTGAATTCACCATTTTTCTAAGATTTTTCCTTTAGCTGAGATTTCTCTCGTAAATGTTTTTGTTTGAATTCAGCAGTTTTAGAATAGCTTTCCTTTAGTTGAGATTTCTCTCGTAAATGTATTTTTGAATTCAGCAGATTTAGAAATATTTTCCTTTAGCTGAAATTTCTCTCGTAAATGTATGCGTTTGAATTCTGCAGTTTTATAAGAGTTTTTCTTTAGTTGAGATTTCTCTCGTAAATGTATGTGTTTGAATTTAGCAGTTTTCGAAGTCGTTTCCTTAACTGAGATTTCTTTCGTAAATGTTTTTCTTTGAATTCAACAATTTTAATAGAGTTTTCCTTTAGTTGTGATTTCTCTCGTAAATGTATGTGTTTGAATTCAGCAGTTTTAGAAGAGTTTTCCTTCGAGATATCTCTCGTAAATGTATGTGTTTGAATTCAGCAGTTTTAGAATTGTTTTCGTTTAGCTGATATTTCTCTCATAAATGTATGTGTTTGAATTCATCATTTGTAGAATTGTTTTCGTTTAGCTGAGATTTCTCTCGTAAATATATCTGTTTGAATTCAGCAGTTTTAGAAGTGTTTTCGTTTACCTGAGATTTCTCTCGTAAATGTATGTGTTTGAATTCAGCATTTGTAGAATTGTTTTCGTTGAGCTGAGATTTCTCTCGTAAATATATGTGTTTGAATTCAGCAGTTTTAGAAGAGTTTTCGTTTACCTGAGATTTCTCTCGTAAATGTATGTGTTTGAATTAAGGAGTTTTAGAAGAGTTTTCGTTTAGTTGAGATTTCTGTCGTAAATATATATTTGAATTCTGCAGTTTTAGAAGTGTTTTCCTTTCTTTGAGATTTCTCTCGTAAATGCGTGTGCGTGAATTCAGCAGTTTTAGTAATGTTTTCCCTTAGCTGAGACTTCTCTCGTAAATGTATGTGTTTGAATTCTGCAGTTTTAGAAGTGTTTTCCTTTAGCTGAGATTTCTCTCGTAAATGTATGTGTTTGAATTCAGAATTTTTCGAAGTGTTTTCCTTAACTGAGATTTCTTTCGTAAAAGTATTTCTTTGAATTCAGAAATTTTAAAAGAGTTTTCCTTTAGTTGTGATATCTCTCGTAAATGTATGTGTTTGAATTCAGCAGTTTTAGAAGAGTTTTTCTTTGAGATTTCTCTCGTAAATGTATGTGTTTGAATTCAGGAGTTTTAGAAGATTTTTACTTTAGTTGAGATTTCTCTTGTAAATGTATTTTTTGAATTCAGTAGTTTTAGAAGGTGATTTTTTAGCTGTGATTTCTCTCGTAAATGTATGTGTTTGAATTCAGCAGTTTTAGAAGTGTTTTCCTTTAGCTGAGATTTCACTCGTAAATGTATGTGTTTGAATTCAGCAGGTTTTGAAGAGTTTTCGGTTAGTTGAGATTTCTGTCGTAAATATATATTTGAATTCTGCAGTTTTAGAAGTGTTTTCCTTTCTTTGAGATTTCTCTCGTAAATGCGTGTGTTTGAATTCAGCCGTTTTAGAAATGTTTTCCCTTAGCTGAGACTACTCTCGTATATGTATGAGTTTGAATTCAGCAGTTTACAAGTGTTCTCCTTTAACTGAGATTTCTCTCAGAAATGTATGTTTTTGAATTCAGCAGTTTTAGACAGTGTTTTCTTTTAGTTGTGATTTCCTTCGTAAATGTATGTTTTTGAATTCAGTAGTTTTAGAATGTGATTTTTTAGCTGTGATTTCTCTCGTAAATGTATGTGTTTGAATTTAGCAGTTGTAGAAGTGTTTTCGTTTAGCTGAGATTTCTCTCGTAAATGTATGTGTTTGAATTCACCAGTTTTAGAAGAGTTTTCCTTTAGTTGAGATTTCTGTCGTAAATATATATTTGAATTCTGCAGTTTTAGAAGTGTTTTCCTTTCTTTGAGATTTCTCTCGTAAATGCGTGTGTTTGAATTAAGCAGTTTTAGAAGTCTTTTCCTTTAGCTGAGATTTCACTCGTAAATGTTTGTGTTTGAATGCTGCAGTTTTATAAGTGTTTTCCTTTAGCTGCGATTTCGCTCGTAAATGTTTGTGTTTGAATACAGCAGTTTTAGAAGTGTTTTCCTTTAGCGGAGATTTCTTACGTAAATGTATATTTTTGAATTCAGCATTTTTTGAAGTGTTTTCCTTTTGCTTAGATTTCTCTCGAAAATATATATGTTTGATTCAGCAGTTTTAGAAGAGTTTTTCTTTAGCTGAGATTTCTCTCGTTAATATGTCTGTTTGAATTAAGCAATTTAAATGCGTTTAACTTGAGCTGAAAATTCTCTCGTAAATTTATGTCTTTATATTAAGCATTTTTTAGGCTTTCTATTTATGAAATCTCCGTCGCGAAAATGTCAAAATTAAAGTGGTTTCTGGTGTTGGAGTTTGTGGGCTAAATCCACCCCTCTATTTTTAAATATCTCTAAATCGGTGTTCCATATAAATCCACTAATAGGTCTGTATTTGTAGAAGATATGTTGGCGCGGTATGAAAAATCCTACTTGCCCAATATTTTTTTTTAAATATTTATTATTAACTGTGGATGTCTAAATAAAACTCCACTACAAATTACAGCCCTGGTTATATTTTAGTGAAACACGTTATTTAAATTATAAGGAAGACGGCTTACTTGGGCTCAGAATTCAATGCTATTTATTTGTATTTTAATTCAATACTTTTAGATGCGTTCCCTGTGGCTTCCCTCTGTCTTTGTTACAAATATTTTCATGGAAATTGCTCTGGTGAGCTACTTTCACTGGTTGCCAAACTGCATGAATTTCATCGCGCTAATTGGTTGGCATCTCGGTCTCACCTTTTCAATGTCGAAACCGTTACATTTAGCCGTTTATTCTACTCTAACAGCTTCTTATCATGCACTTCCGGACAGTGTAACTCCCTTCCTCTTACTTGCTTCCCTGATAGCTATAATCTTCAAATATTCAAGTGTAATGTTAAACGACATCATCCGATGCCTTGATTTTGTTCCCCGTCCTTCTCTTTATCCTTTCCTTGAATACCCTTCTTTACGCTTGATCTCACTCTCCGTAACCCTCTTACGTGTGCGACTGACAATGATTCTTTACTGATAAAGAAAGCAGTGGCTTTAATGAACATCGCAAAGGACCCTTCAGTGATTAAAGATATTTTATGAAATGGAATACGACGTACATTCTGATAAAATGGTGATGATTGAATGCCGTAATGTTCAATTTCTAGAGATAGCTCAAATATGGTCGCTATCACAGCAGCAAGCTACACTATGACTTATTTACACGAAATTTATCTGGAAAAAACTTAGATGATCTGAATCTTGGTTCCCATTGGCTAAGTCTGTTAAATTTAACAGCCCAAAACTCAATATGACAATTGACAAAAATTGATCTCTGTATCTCTGTCATATTAAATATCTGTAATTACTTCTATACGTATATATATATATATATATATATATATATATATATATATATATATATATATATATATATATTTAAAATTAAATAATATAGACAATTCTTGTCTATTTATTTTATGTAAATTCTTTTCATAATGTCTGATAAGCTTAATAACATTATCATTAAACGAAGAAAGAAAATCACAATATTGATCTATATTTTTAAATCCAATCTAAGCTTTCGGCTTACATTAACCATTGTCAAAGTTGTCAATTACTGTACTATATATTAGGCATTATACGGACAAGACAGTCATGTTAGTCTGTTATTGTTTACATGGACGATTTCCAAGCAATGATAAACACATGCGTATAAGACATAACACATGACCACGCGAGAGTGAATTCGAGAAGTATTAAGTATGGGAAGCCGTTGGTATAAACCATTGGCTTCTGTTAACAATTATAGGCATTTAATGATATTTGTGGAGATTTCATAGTTGATTTTGTTTAGGTTAGATTTCAACTGTTTTATGTATATAGCTTCAAGAACTTTTAGTTTATATATACAATTATTATTATTATTATTATTATTATCATTATTATTATTTCTCAAACGTTATTATTAATATATACTCGTATTTAAGCAGACATTCTGTTTATTTATTAAACAATATATTTATTTACTTTCGTTTACCGGCCTGAATATTCGAGATAGCTTATTCGAAAAAGGAATATACTCTCTCCATCAGGATTCGAACCTGCGTATTACATCATCCGTGATTTGACCTCTTGGCTACAAAGTGCGTCGCTGACGAATCAAAGTTGAATAATGCCTTTAAACACAGACTCTTCTTTGTCTTTTGAAATAAACATATCTGCTCAGCTTCATATCCTAACGTAAACCAAGCAACTTCTGGGGAAAAGGATTGATTTTTATATCTATTTATTCGACAGCATTTATTCAAATCGAGTATCCACTAAAACAACGTTTACGTAATAAAAATCTGTCGGACAAATGAATTTAATAACCATCCCTTACTCTCTCTCTCTCTCTATCTATCTATCTATCTATCTATCTAACGATGTATATATATATATATATATATATATATATATATATATATATGAAGAAATATAGTCTTAAGGTGTGCTATATTTATAAGATAAAGTGCTGAATATCAAATAGAGCGTGTGTAAATATAAAAGTGAACATTGAATTCAACACTTAGAGGTGACAGTCTTTTTCATGCTAAGTATTGACTTCAATGTTCACTTTTACATATATATATATATATATATGTGTGTGTGTGTGTGTGTAGTACAGTTAAGTATTGTTTTTCTCCTTAAAGTTTCTTTTATTTACGTACTATGAATAATTTTGTCTAAATACCATAAAATCTGAGACGCGACATTGTAGCTGTAATATGTTACTATCTTGTAGCGTTTTATTTCCGTTCAAAATTGTATTCTCCTTTTCAGTGTGGCTTCATTGGATTAAAATTTGTGAACAACTTCTCATATATTATTTTCTTCTCTTTCCTCTTCCTTTGTATCCGTATAATTTGGATATACTCCTCTCCTTGTTTTTCCTTTCTTTTCTTTCCATAATCTTGGTAGTCGGGTTGATTTCTTTTGCTTCTTATGCTTTTCTTTTCTTTCCTCTTCCTTTTCTTTTTATTGATTTCTTATTTTCTTTCTTTTTATACTTTATTTTTTTTTTTTTTTGCTTTTATGGAAAATTTTCCAAAAATGTAAAAAGAAGTGATGTTTCAGAAATTGTAATTTTAAATAATTTTTTATTGCCATCATTGTTAAAATTGTCTGATGAGACGTGTTAAAAGTCAAAACAAAATATGCAATTTTGTAATAGTAACTATCATGATCTAATTTAACAGTGTATAATAAAATATATATATATATATATATATATATATATATATATATATATATTGTAATCCACAGGCAGACTGTTTCGCAGCTTATCAGTGTGACTAGATATAAGATTTCTTCAAGCTTGGATCGAGAACCGACTGATTTGTTATACTTTTACATAAACCCGCCAGTGTCTGGAGAACTCGATTCGTCTTATCTAAGAGTTTTGTATCAGCAGTAGTAATAGTCAGTTTACAAATTCACTTTTCTCCCCGAGAGTTCAACCGAAATAATCTTTTTCGGGAGCATATACAGTGTAACCCGGATATAAGAGAGTTGTCGGGACCGGAGAAGAAGTCTCTTATATCCGGGTTTCAATATATATATATATATATATATATATATAATCAGTATCATCTCATGGAAGGCAATAAAGCTATTAAGACACATGTTATTACAGGTTGTAGAAGAATTAGGAACAGAGCCATTAATAAACAACGGGAAGAGAATAGTGTAATCAGGGGGACATTAAATAACGATTAACATTGCATTTAAATTTTTGCAGATTAAATTTTGCTGAAATGCATTGAACGGGAAGGTAGAAGTGCGAGAAAAACTTACGGTTACATCTAGGTGTTGTATTCTCTTCTATGTTGGAAATGAGTGTTGGTCGGACTCATCAATTAAATCTTACTAGTATATTAACCACATCGACGGGTACACATTCTATCTAGTGGGGGTTACTACACACCCATATTTGTGAGCCGCTTCCAAACACAAAATCTCACAAGTCTACTTCCATTGGTGCCTAACAACCAACCCTCGAAAAACCCTTCCCAACTGCGTCTAGTTAGCTCGACTTCCCAACAGCAAATCCCTAAAAACCTTAATCGACTTCCCTATTTTGTCTAACATCTGAGCTTAAAAGTCGGCCTAAGAATGTCTGGGCCAAAATATACTGCCGCTAAATATAATAATCTGAAACTATAATTTAACACTACTTAACTAAACATAAAAAAAAAATCATTTATGAATTTTATTTCAACTACATTAGATTTAACATAGCTCACCTATAAATTGCTGAAATCTCGACGCCATTCATGTAATGCGCTTAAATTCAAAAAGTCCAGGTACCATAGCAAAGATCCCATCCAAACACTTACCGTGAAAGTTTTTATAAAAAAAAAGACACAACGAGGCAACCTTACGGAAGTTGGAAAACAAGATCAGGACCAATAATATTGCTGATTCTTCTTTGGATTTTATCAAAGATCTCAAGGAATATATATATATATATATATATATATATATATATATATATATATATATAACGTAAATCTGTTTAAATTCGGTGGGTGAAAAAACTGGATAGCACAATTTTCAAACAAATTCGTATCCGAAGAAAACCTCTGGAAAAAAAATGAATGAACCAGAAACCACCTCCGAACAGAGAGAAATTAATCGTCCAGTGTCTTAAATGTGTGGTAGAAAGAAAAAAAAAACAGCGAGTAGTAAGTTAAAATGAAGAATGAAAAATACGCTAAGTAGAGGAAAAGTAAAATAAATAAATCCTAATGAGTCAGGTACTACTACGTACCTACCTACCTAGGTTTCCCTAGATGGGATGATCATGATGATCCCATGTGGTGAAACCTAGGTATATAAGTAATGGAAATTTTGGTAATCCGTATGGATAATCCCAAGGAGGATATAATCCAGAGAGCTCAATGTCAAATCAGAGCAATTATTAATTTAAATAGAAAACAAACAACCCTAAGGGTCCATGGACCCTTAAGGTGGTCTGTTTTCTATTTAAATTAATATATATATATATATATATATATATATATATATATATATATATATAAAAATATTATATTATATTATATAATAACTTTTCTCTGCGCAGTGCTTAGCAATCGCGTATCATCTACTAGTGGCTTTCTACCATTATTAGTTGTTTAATATATATGTGCATGTGTGTATAAATGTGTCTGCATTCGTTCACATTCAATTTCATTTTGTAGAATATTTCTTCAATATATTAACTTGGTCGCGTATGGTTTTGTTTTCTCCTTTTTGTTAAAGATTTGTCGTCTTACCAATCTCAGTGTTTATTCTGCTTCATGAATTCTTCGGCAGACCAAATCATTGGGAATCTTTAAAGCCGATGCAAAAGGGAAATGTTAAATAAAACGAAACAAAAATTCGAGTGTCAAACATTATTTCAGATGAATGTGAAGCACAAACTTATTAGTTAACTTGTTATCGTTATCATGACGGAAAAAAATGAAGACACGTAGTCGGTTCAACTGAAATTGTTAACCTTAGATCATTGACATTTATTATTGTGTATATATCTGAAAGCCTTTTAAAATATAGTCTTCAATTTTAGTGTAGGTCAATCAAAGAAAAAAACAAATACTGAAAAAGGCAAAAACAGTATTTACTATATCAATACTAGTCTGGCACAAGAAAAAAGAAGGATACGATTTTGTCTTTTAGCAGCACAAGTCCCAAAAGCCACTCAAGCTACAGGATTATTGAATGAGGTTGTTTAATGAACCTAAGAGGAAGGGGTAGTAAGTGCATATCATGAGAATATATAGAAAAATAACGGTTAAAATTTGTGAGTTCAATCCCTCCTCGTAGCAGAGAGAACAAAATTAAGTGGAATTAACTGAAACCGAGATATCCATTGCATGTTCAATTAGAGCAATCAACCACATGGGCTAAATAAAGGTCCCGGATCGAAATTGCAACAAATACTACCTGAAGAATGCCGGAGCATATAACAACCGAAACGTCGTAAATAAAGCAATGAAAATGAAGACAACTGTCCGAACAATGTAAATATTTTAAATAGATAAATAATGAAGAAACTGAGATAGATAGATAGATAGATAGATAGATAGATAGATAGATAGATAGATCCATGGTTGCCTTAACATGAATTCACAAGTCATCGCGACCAAGTGTTGAAGCGAACTGCCTTTTTTCAAACAGGTCATCACGCCAGATTATACACCCTTTCATAGGAAATGTAACTAAGGTCTGTTCAGAAAATTTGCTGTATACACCACTGGTTTTCCTGTGGATGTTGAACAAACACAAATGTGACGAAGCAGGCAGTTGCTGCAGGGATAATCCCACCCCCAGACAGTCATACTCGGGTACAAACGGCTACCCTATCTATCTATCTATCTATCTATCTATCTATCTATCTATCTATCTATCTGTCTAGCTAGCTAGCAAGATATCTAAGTATCTCTCTAGATAGATCAGTTATGTGCCCTGCGTGAGACACGCTTAGGCGATCATGTATCTTTCGATACATGTCTGTCAAGGCAGATTTTTTTCTCGCAGTAAGTTGCTATTTCTTTCTGCGGTAGACCAGTTGTCATCCAAGGCTATAGAACCCGGTCTGTTCTTGTATTTACCCATAGCTTAGATGAAGAAGATTCGTTACCTACACGAAAGTGAATGTAATGGATTCGACTGGAATTCGAATTCGACTCTCCGATTCCTCAATCCCAGCCGCTATACATTACCTCACTAATAGATAGATAAAGGGGGATTTAGATAGTCATCAACTTATTGTACTGTAAGCAAACTGATTCCAAATACATGAAAAAAAATCTTATAAAAAATCATGTCCATAGATATAGAATATTTTCTGACAGAAATAATTACTTTAGATTTATCAAATATTAAAAAAAAAGTTGTAAATCTTCAATATTGATGAAGTTTAACTTTACACAAAATATCTCTTTGCAAAAGACCAATATTGTATGCCAATTTTATTGACGTTTAGGAAACACTATTTCGGTTGATAATAAAAGAAAATCAACAAATATTGGTTCTATCACATTTCTCGAGAAAATATTGAACACTGTCCTCTTTCTGAAGTACTTGCAATTCACACAGATCTTCGTCGTGACTGATAATTTCGTCGACAGGACTATAGTTCTCTCTACCTTTAAGTACCAAAAACTATTACAAATCTTGAAAGGAACTTTACACTAAAAGAAAGAACTCGGCAATTAATAAAACCTGTTTCAATTTAGACGTATTTAAACTATAAATTTATATTTAGCACGTGACACTAAATTCTGTTTTATAGAAAGTAAATGGAAGATCATTTCAAAGGTTAATGTGACAAGACTAGAAACATGATACTAGTTAATTCTGGACTTCCAGTTTATTCCACTTTGGAAACAACCAACGACTTGGATCTTAACCTTTAATTTCAACAGGTTCCTTTGCATATCTCCACCTGATATACAATGAAAAATTTGGCATCAGCGGGACGGGCCAAAAATGTTCACACACACACACACGCATGCGCGCGCGTGAAGCTAGCAGATATAGATTAGTAGAAATCATAACGGGAGATATGTGTTCCTTAAATAAAATAGTGGTTGATGAAGATGGTCTCCGATGGTCAAATTCTTAGTAGCCCGTTTTGTCCCCCTTGGTGTAGATTTTATGTTGTATTTGCTAGGGAGATATGGTGTGATAAGTTAGTTGATGGCATTTGTTAATTGATAATCGAAAGTAGGAATTTGCGATATAATAGAGCGGACACGGTAGTTGTGTTTGTGTTTTTAAAGTGCCATATATGTAACCCGGCCTATAATCACCAAATGATTAAAAAAACATATTATTATATGTTTATTAAAATATTAAAAAATTGAAAGCATACGTTAATAAAATGAATTATGAATACTCCACAAAAATTTAAAAATGTGTACAATAGATAGTTTGAAATACCTAGCTTTGTACTAATAATTCTTCCCTTTATTTTTCTACTACTCATTTCATAAAAACTCTCCACAACATACCTACTTACTTCCCCTTAAACGATGTCTGAAATAACGTCTGACTCAGCACTTCTCACTCCACATATAAGAAATTTAATTTTCAAATGATCACAGCAATTTTTGCTTTCACAACAATGAACACTACAATATTTATCCTGTAATAAACAATACCATAGCAATGACATTGTGCTATGTCGAAAGTAATCGGAAATAAATATAATATGTATCAATACGGTGATTTCCGTTTGTTTTTTTTAATATTGACACCAAAAAGCTTATCAGGGAATATGAAAGGATCCTATCGAAAATTAGTAGACAGAACATGTATAAATTATTCAACGAAACATGTAACACACACACACACACACACACACACATATATATATATATATATATATATATATATATATATATATATATATATATATATATATATTACTTTGCTGCTGTACATATATTGTAGGAGTGGCGCACTTCGATGTGATGTAATGGTTAGAAATCTTGTTTCGCTAGACAGAATAGTGATCTCCAATGCGTGCTCCATACTTTCGGCCTTGTGCCATATCTACGTTACGCTTATAAAAACACCATATAGTGTAGCAGTGTTCAATGTAAGGAAAAAAACAGTTTGTAGATATAAACATTGTGTACATAATATTCAACGCTGCATGGCAAAAATTAGGTTTCATGCCTTACCTTATATATATATATATATATATATATATATATATATATATATATATACACACACACATATATATATATATATATATATATATATATATATATATATATTCCATGAAAATAAGTGGATACAATATAAATATATTTCCATGAAAATAAGTGGATACAACATTCAAAAACGCACTATCCAGCCGGGCTTAACCACAAATTAACAATATAGATAGTATTAATATATAACCCCACAAATCAGGGCCCACCCATATTTCTCACCTACACAAGACAGACAAGTTTACGGGGGTGTTGAGGCCTCAAACTTATACACACACCCACACGAATATACACATTTACACACATCATACTCACTCACTCCCTAAGGAGCCAAATGATAGAACACACCCATAGTAATATACACGCTTACACACATCGTATGCACTCACTCCCTAAGAACCAAATAACACACACACACTTAACAGAGACACATCCCCTTTCCAGGAACCAAGAAAACTGTCAAAATGACCAAAGGCATTCAGAGCAGCATGAATCCATCCAGCTCTTATCTTAAATAACAACTTAAAAGAGACTGTTTGGCCAACACAAGGACTGACCAAATTTCGTGTTAAAAAAATAAAAAAGACAAATGAAAACTACAGACAAAAGTTCATTTTCTCCATCAAGACATTCATTTCTCTAGTTCACAGCTACCAGAAAGCAGGTGTTTTTTCTCCTGATGATGGCCATGTTGGCCGAAACTAGTCGAGGAATATAAATGAAATAATAATAAAAACGAATGAATGTTAATATACAGCCCAGTGTGGATGAAGATTTAATGTTTTTAATATTTTTTATTGTTCAATACATATATATATATATATATATATATATATATATATATATATATATACGTGCGCCGGGACGTAGAAGTACGCAGGTTGGTGTCTGGGGGCGCGGATAAAACACTGGGAGAGATGCCCCCCTCAGTCCTTGTTATGACAGGCATCTAGGAGAAGGACACTCTGATGAAAAACCTGAGGTCTGTTGTTCATGGTGTACGTGGCAAACTTTTGCACCGGCGTCATGTTATCAGCAGTTCCAAGAAGTGTGGATGGTGCTACACAAGACTTCACCACTATAATCAAAGCATGTGTCGGTTTCTGACAACTTAATTCACGTTAAAATAACGTGTGTTATCTGACTGAAGTGTCACTTGCGACTCACACACGGGGTTAAATAAACAAAGTTGTTGGAACCTCATACGTCGAAACCGACGGGAGAGTCCATCATATGTGCGTGGGTGTGTTCCCAAGAATTAGGAAACTTTACATATATCATCGATAATGCCTTGTAATTTTAGCTAATGTTTAGTTTTTATCAGATCGCTTGCAAGTGATATCCACCAAAACTGAAAGTTAGCACTTGATAACCTGAGCCATATCAGAACTACTCTGGCCTATTTTTTTTCTTTTTTTTTTTTTTTTTTTTGTTAAAAAATTTTATCTGTATCAAATTCACTCAAATCTTTCTCCTTGCTAATGGCTGCATCATTCGGCACAAACATGAGGCCTAATCTTCTACTCATTTGCTTCTGACACTGACATGCGTATTGTTATGAGGCAGTAGCTATAATTCTTGCCACGTGTCGCTATATCGTTAGTCATACGAATTTGTCTCATTATTGGATGTGCGATTTATTAATTTTCGTCGTCAAGGTCGCTATCATAGTTAAAATTTTCAGGTGCATCATCAAGGATAAATAGGCTTTGTGTTTTATTTGATTTTTTTACCAAAACGTATATATGCCCTAAGGTCTTGGTCACGCCTTTCAAAAAACATTTTATATAATATTGTACTGAACTTGAAAGTGATGGTGTAGATATTCCTTTACCTTCATGTTCATTTACGTATATACCTGAAGGTAAAATACAAAACAAATTATTTTTCTAAGTGTGTAGATGATTCGGATATATTTCTAATCCCTCACTTTCTAGAAAATGTACCTTCCAAACTGGAGTTGTATTAGGAATTCTTCCATGAAGTGATAAAAATCTAGAGGCAAACGAACATCATGTATGCCTTTTTCAAGTCTCTCTATCGAACACTCAGCTACAACCCAAAATAAATGTAGCAGTATGGGTGTCACTTTATGCTAAAATATATCCAACATTACGCAAAATGTTTTGTCGATATTTTAGAGATGTTACGACACGTTTTCTTTTTGACTTCTCGTCATATTTGTCTTTGACCACTGATTCACTTCCTTTTTCTTTTTCTTTTTTTTTTGTAAAATTCTTCTAACGCCTTGCAAAATGTGTTATCTACTTGCTGTATTCAAAAAATGTTCTGCCTTTTTTCGCTGATATCTCCTAAGTCCGTTCAACGGTCTTAATAGTCTATTTTCAGTTTTCTCGGAAGCTGCGTCTAAGTTCAGTTTGTCAAAGCATTTGCTGGAAAGCATTGGAGTTACGTGTAAAAAGCAAAACATAAGTTAGAAAGGTGTAATAGACCAAAATTTTCGAACAGCCAAAGGGAGAGCAGTGTCGATATATTTTTTTTTTACTCTGAGACGAGCTGCTTTTCTGATTACCGTTTGTTCAATTCGTGCAAAAATATAGATCGGCTCATCTTGCACATTTATAAATCTACCATTCGTCTATGCATCGAATACCGCTGCTATATTTGGACAGCTGCTCCGAATATAGACCTCGAGATTCTTAATAAAATTCAAAGAATGATCTGCAATGTTATCAATCCTCACTTGGCATCCAGACTACAGTCACTTTTCCACTGCCGTGTCGTGATTTTACTCTGTCTTTTTCTATAAATATTTTCATGGAAATTGTTCTGATGAGCTCCTTCTCTTGGTATTTTGATGGCGTGAATTTAATGTACTACTAGATTGGCTTCCACCTCGATGCAACCGTAATTTCTATTCTAATAGTTTTTCTTCCGCACTCCCTCTAGAAATCTCTACTTCTTTCTAGCTTCTCTGCTGACTACAATCTACAAAAATTTAAATGCAACATCTATCGACATCTTCTCTCTACCCGAATACTTTCTTTGCTTGTCCTTTCTCCTCACTAAAGTCTTATTTTTTTCAACTAACAGTAACCCTTGTGCCATTATCACCTTGCTTAGGGTGAAATGATAAAGAAAATGTAGATTAATAATCAAAAGAGTCGAATGCGTCGGATATGCTTTCAGAAAAGACACCAACTGTGTTCATATAGCAAGCAAAGATTGTAATATGTAATCACCAGTGTTAGGTGATACAGAAAAATCATATTTGTTCAAACTTTCAAGACGAAGCCAGAAGAACACGACTAAGAACTGTTTATACTTCATCCCTTGCAGCTGTGTTAAACAATACAACGGGAAACCTTACCGATTCTTTAAAGTAAAGCTGAAAATATATCGAAAAGCCGTAATTAGTGATTACAGGCAAAGGTTGTCACCAGCGTTTGTGGAATTAGGTAAAAACACAAGACCGATAAAACCACTGGAGAACCGAAGAATTCTGTGCATCAAGGACTGTGGAGAAAGCCAGTCATAAAAGCAAAACATCTATAGCAGTAGTAAGAAAGCTAATTGGTGGCAGAGGAGGTCAAGCGTAACAGTAAGACGGCATGAGTAGCAAGAAGGCAATAAAAACATTTGGTTTCACGAGACTGATTTTTAAAATCAGGATTAAAGGGTTGGTCTGAGTTCCATCTCTGGATCGATTACTACCCATTTAGATTCAGTGGAAACGGTTAGCATTAAGCGAGCGGTACGAAAATAGAACACAACGAAAACGGTCTATCCCCGCAGATTAAATAATGCATTAAGTTTGAAATTCCTTGAATGTTACTCAGGTACCTGAAAAAGACGATAAGAAAAAAGATACTTGCGCCACTGTAAACAATAGAAATAACCTTCAATATGTATTTATAATTTTACAGTAAAAGGTGTTTGCACAAGTCAAAGTAGATTGATCCAGGTTGCCATTTGGATAGGATTTGACATTCTTTAAGCATGAAATATATTATAACATTTATTTTAAATAAATACAAATTTTTGATCCTTGGCTATTAAAACTGACTCCCCCACACCCTGCAAACTTTCTTCCCGCAATTCTAGTCTAACCATTAGTTTGTATTTGACGAGCTTGCCTATTTTATTTGCTCTATCTCAGAAGAAGCTACTGTCTTATCAACTCATCCCAGTAGCAGGTCAACTTGATAGGATTATATGTTCACCAAGAAATATCTTATTATAGCATAAAAAAAAGATTATTTTTTTTCATATTTTTCCATGTGAAAAGGTAATTCAGTGTCTGCAATAATTTTAAATTCAAAACCGAGTTTACCCTTTTTCTCCTCCTGTTTCTTCTTCTTCTTCTTCTTCTTCTCTCTTTCTCCTTCTTCTTCTTCTTCATCCCTCTTTCTTCTTCTTCTTCTTCTTCTTCTTCTCTCTTTCTCCTTGTTCTTCTTCTTCTTCTTCATTCTACAACTTTTTCAGATTTTCCCTTCGTCTTAATCTTTTTCTCCATTTTATACTACATTCTGAAATATATATTTTTACCATATTCTGAAACAAACACAAATTGAAGAAATAAAATGAATATTTAAGCAGCAAATAGCTTCTTTTTTTTTGACATTTTGCACTTGTGATCCAGTTCAGTCAGAATAAAATATTTGAATAAGATACAAAATATATTGACTTAATTTAGTAATTTTTTTAATATGACGTTGCATAAATACACGGACATGGTCATCCCATGCCATATAAAATATATAATTTAGTATAGAATATATATGGGGGTGCTGCAAAAGTAGATGGACAGTAATTATTATAGCAATATTACCATTATTAAAATATTCGTTCCAGCATTCATTTAATACTAGAATTATTTTAATCCATCATAATTATTTTTAGTATTTTTATTTTCATAATTTTTATTATGATACTTGCAGGTAAATAGGTAATTTAAAGATGTCTATTAATCTAACAGACGAGGTGTGCAAATGAATTTTGAAATAGTACTGTAACACATTATTGTTGATATGTTTATATCATGAATACAATACGTTTTATGTGCAAGATTTTTTTTTTTTTTTTATTACAGTATATCTACTTTTGCCCCCTGTACATATAACAAGAATAATATATAAGAATACATACATGCATACATATATATATATATATATATATATATATATATATATACATACATGTGTGCATATATATGTGTGCATGTGTATGGGTGTGTGTGGGTGTGTGTGTGTGTGGGCGAGTGCATGAGTGCGGTTGTGTATATCAGTTGATTATGTTTTTAGGAAAGTTAATCATTAGTATACACCACTATATTTTAGAGTGGATCTTTTTCATAAAAGCGATTTTCTTTTATTTCATTTCCATGCCAGTTCTACAGAATATTTGCCAAGTCTTGTCAGCTCCTCTCCTTTGAAGTCGAAAAATATACGCATTTTTTTTTTTATCTTCCGCTCGTTTCTTGCTACCCGCCGTACGTGCTATTCTCCTGCCGATGACACTATATAGAACCGAACCTTAGTGTTTGCGTGCATTTTAGAGTCTCACATAGCATTCCATGCCTATAAATTTCCCGCCTCCTTTAAGATGGAAGGCAGGGATTAACGCTACAAAAGACGAAGAAGAAAAAATATCGTATATCGCTATGTCTATCTGCTTGTTTATAATCACTAGCGTTGAAGACCGATAAAAGTGATTGGTAAATAACATTCTTGTTATGCAATCATTTATATTTATCTACATATATGTATTCATGAGTAAATCTATATCAATACATAACTACATCAGTCAGTATATATATATATATATATATATATATATATATATATTATAAATTAATTGATTTAAAATATGTTTTTTCCGCTACACAGTTCTAACAATGTTTCAAAAATAGAAGCTAAAAGCTTCGAATTTAATTTTGTAATTAAATTGAAGACATTATTTCCATTTCATCCTCAAGCGAATTTTGAAGTAACTTATTACTAATAACACATTATTATTGTTAAATAAGTTACTCCAAAGTTCGCTTGAAGATGAAATGGAACTAATGTCTTTAATTTAATTACAAAATTAAATTCGAAGCTTTTAACTTCCATTTTTGAAACATAGTTAGAACTGTGTAGCGGAAAAACCATATTTTAAATCAATTAATTTATAATATTAATGCTCTGTAAATTTACATTGAGCACTATTTTGTAAAAATAAAAATATCTATAAGAACAACCGATTATATATCTTACTGTTCTTTCTTTATATATATATATATATATATATATATATATATATATATATATATAAACCGGACTCATAAATAATTACATCGGTTACACAACTACATGCTTATACAAACGTCTTACGTTACACCTATCTGATCATAGCTCAATTAGAACCCATTTAAACACACACAAAAACTTACCAGATTCCATTAGAAACATACGAGTAGAAAACACAAATGTAATAACTTCATCCACCTGCAAAAAAATTGTTAAATAATTGAAACTTTAATAATAAAAAAGAGAAAAGCCAACTCTTAACAATATTAACTACGAACAAAGCCACAATATGCTAATTTCATTCGTAAATTAAAAAACATCTCTACAACACACTAAAACATACACATAAGGCACGCATTCAATTAAGCTGAAAAACTGAATCATCCTTGATAATGGCTAAAGGTATAGCCGAAAGCGCTCGGAACTATAAAACATTCGGAAAGTTTTTACACACACTTTGTCCAGATAAGAAAGCTCTTGTTCGAACACAAGAAAAATTAAATGAAAAGCTTAACCGTAGTACCTTGTCTGTCGTTTTTAGTGAAACATGCATAAGCGAAGGATTGCTGCCTAAATATACAACTACATATATATATATATATGTGCGTGTGTGTAGAAAGATATTATCATATATATATATATATATATATATATATATATATATGATAATATATATGTGATAATATATATATATGTATATATATATGATATATATATATGATAATATATATATATATATATGATAATCATCTATCTATCTATGTATCTCTCTCTCTCTCTCTCTCTCTCTCATATATATATATATATATATATATATATATATATATATATATATACTAAGGTAATGAATGGTTTGGTAATACATGGATATTTCCAAAGAGGATGTAATCCAGGGAGCTCAATGTAACGCCAGAACAAATATTAAATAAGTCAGAAAGAGACAACCTTAAGTTTCCATGACTGTAATTTATTTCCCCAGAAAATATATTTTCCTGGTTCATCAGGTCACATCTGTAGTTACAAACCAAATTCTTTTGTAACTAGAGATGTGACTTGATGAATCGGGAAAAATATATTTTCTGGGGAAATAAATTATAGTCATGGAAACTTAAGGTTGTATCTTTCTTATTTATTTAATTGATATATATATATGTAATTTGGTTATTGGAATTTATTCCGTATACACCAATCCTATACTTGTGCGTCTATATATATATATATATATATATATATATATGACTATTAATAGATATCTACACGTCAATGTTATAATAATAGGGGGAAAATTATTGGATATTTTGTGAGTTCGTTTAAATGAGATTTGGGGAATGGAGATAGAGTGACAACAAGGCGCAGCCTAAAAAAGATGCTAGAAGCTACTTAATGAGATATAAAACCAAAACAATTTTATTAAAATAATATGAAATCGCTTTTTTCTGTATATTAAGGATGCGCAAATTTGGTGGTGTGTGTGCTCGGAAAAGTGGGGTAATAAATTCCTTGGCAAATAACTCATTTTTTTCTAAAATTAATAGTCTCAGTGGTAGCTGAGGTAAAAAACACCAAGTTTACAATCAATATCAATCAAATAACATGAAAATATAATAAGAAAAATATCAGCGTTTACAAAACAATACAAATTACAAGGGAGAAGATAAACTAAAAGGATTTCAGCGAGATGGAACCCACGTAAAATGGTATATTTACCTTGAAGTTATTAAATGAGAATATTCTTCATAGTTCTTGTGATATGATTTGAGTTGTCAAAATTCGTGACAGAATCTGTTCGTGCTTTCAGAGTTCAGAGTCTTCAATGTAGTGCAATAGCGATGAAGTTACGGAGCGACAAGTAAGAGCAAATTCCTCATCGAGTTCAGTTAATTTAACAATATGATAAAAAGGAAAAGAAAAAAACTATTAGCATTGACATTTGCGGGCTTTATTAAAAGAGATTGGAGAGAATCAAGCGACAACAAGACACACATTAAAAAATAACAAGAGATACATAGTTAGATATAAAACCAAAACAATTTCATTAAAATAAAATAAAACAAATTTGATTATTTGTGCGCTTGGAAAGGTGGGGGATAAATTCCTGGACAAGTAACTTATTTTTTCTAAAACAATGGTTCAATGGTGGTTGCCGGAAAAAAGATAAAGTTTACAATCAAAATCAATCAAATAACATGAAATATGACAAGGAAGAAGATAAAATGAAAGGGTTTCAATGAGGTTGAATCCCTGTAAAAGGCTATATTTTCCTTGAAGGTATAAAATGTGAAGGTTATTAATAGTTCTTGAGATCTGATGAGATTCGTGTCAGACTCCGTTCGTGACAGACCCCGCTCATGAGAGACTCCGTTCGTGGCAGGCTCAGTTCGTGACAGACTCTGTTCGTGGCAGACTCTGTTCGTGACAGACTCTGTTCGTGGCAGACTCTGTTCGTGACAGACTCCGTTCGTGACAGACTCCGTTCGTGACAGACCCCGTTCGTGGCAGACTCCGTTCGTGACAGACCCCGTTCGTGGCAGACTCCGTTCGTGGCAGACTCTGTTCATGACATCCTCCGTTCGTGACAGACCCCGTTCGTGGCAGACTCCGTTCGTGACAGACCCCGCTCATGACAGACTCCGTTCGTGGCAGGCTCAGTTCGTGACAGACTCCGTTCGTGGCAGGCTCAGTTCGTGACAGACTCCGTTCGTGGCAGACTCTGTTCGTGACAGACTCCGTTCGTGACAGACTCCGTTCGTGACAGACCCCTGTTCGTGGCAGACTCCGTTCGTGACAGACCCCGTTCGTGCAGACTCCGTTCGTGGCAGACTCTGTTCATGACATCCTCCGTTCGTGACAGACCCCGTTCGTGGCAGACTCCGTTCGTGACAGACCCTGCTCATGACAGACCCCGTTCGTGGCAGACTCCGTTCGTGACAGACCCCGCTCATGACAGACTCCGTTCGTGGCAGGCTCAGTTCGTGACAGACTCCGTTCGTGGCAGGCTCAGTTCGTGACAGACTCCGTTCGTGGCAGACTCTGTTCGTGACATACTCCGTTCGGGACAGACCCCGTTCGTGGCAGACTCCGTTCGTGACAGACCCCGTTCGTGGCAGACTCCGTTCGTGGCAGACTCCGTTCGTGACAGACTCCCTTCGTGCCTTCTGAATGCAGAGTCATCAACGAAGAAAGTTGTTTTGAGAACAGTACTTGCTCTTTCTTTCTTTTTTTTTTTTTTTTTGTTACAAATTATTGTCACATAATTCTTTCATGAAAATGACAATTTGGTTGTCAAGACTTCGTTAGGGAGTGGGTTTATTTGATTCTACGCTCTGTCGACTTTTCAAATGTTTTTAGAAGGTGTCTCCCTCGCCTCTGAACTCGCGTCTCCTACCCAACCCCACCCCACTGTCCTTCGCGTGTTCTACTCCTCGGCGTAGTGTGTCCCACTGCTTGACATCACGTCTACAACTCCTCTTGGTCGCATCAACCACTGCTAGCAATGGATGTATCGCAAGGATAGTTATAGTCAAACGTCGGCTCTGATACACCCAACATATTTTGTCGGTTAACACAATTTATTGTAGTAGAAAAAAAAAAAACACTTCTGTTTTTATTTCCCTTTCCTTCGCCTCCAATTGATACATCTCCACTCCTTGGTCAAGGAGCTTTGCTGATAGGCAAGCTTGCAACGTTCAGGTTTCAGTAAATTATTATATTACCTTGACATCTTAGAAATATCGGTTATTAAAAAAAACTACAAAAACGAAAACAATTCAAGCGAAAACAACAGAAAAAAAATAATTTGGTTCAAGCACCACGCTCTACAACAATACAATAAAAACAAAAATAATGAAATATTCTTCAAAATAATTGACAAACACTTCCTTAAAAACATCCAATTATCAAAAATTATCAACAAAAATACAATCAAACTTAGTTACAAGTGCATGGATAACATGGAGAATATAATAACTGAGCAGAATAAAGAAATTACTCAAAAAATACAATAGTAATTACAACAATAACATGCAGCAAAATAACACGATTAATATTTCGCCGATAGATAACGGGTCACTCATCAAAAAGGGCAGGAATAGGCGTGGGCTTTTAAGTGACAGTCTATCCAGGTAGAATGTTAGTAATAAGAGTAGATATGATATTGCTAGATTATATCATGTTACATTAGTTAGGCTATTCCGACCATAGACTTGTCGGTACCCGGATCGTGTTAGATGCTAGGCCTAGATGGCTGGACACTGGAAGTTCAATCTGTCTTTACTGGACAGGAGGGACTTCCTTCTGGCAACAGCTAATTAGATTAGTGGGGACGGTTACTGGGAACAGGATTAGATCTTTCACAACCAAATATAGCCCTAGATAATGCTAAAAAGTTGAAGACACTACAGGATAGTCAGTCCCTGGCGGAAGCTGGAGAGGATTACCGAGACATAGGCATAGCTAGACAGGCTCTAGAGTGTGAGACTAGCGAGCTCTACCATTGTCAGGTAGTTAGGCATAGGTTAAATGGGCCCTAAACTGCGCAAGAAAGAGATCCTTCGACATTCCGATCGTTACATTCGAGAGGCCAATACCCCGGAGAGGCGAACTCTGAGATCGACCAACGATATATGTGAGGCTTTTCGGTGGTATTTCGAGAGCCAATTTCCAAAGAGCCTGATCTCTGTGGCAACTAGCTTCGAAGCTATTTGATTGACTTTCTTCGGCTTTCGTTGACTGAAACGGCTAGTTGGAAGGTCAGATCAAAGTAGGCAATGTTCACTTGGCATTGAAGAGGGCCTGCTGTGGCAAGTCTCCAATACTTGATGGTCTGCCATGCAAATTGTACTTGAGGATGTCGCACATCTTTGTTCCAATTTAGACAGTCGTGTTTAACAATTGGTTCTGGCTGGTATTTGTCCCCGACTGGATATCCACGGGTGTGATCACGCCGTTGAAAAAGTGCGATAATGGTGGGCGATATTTAGATTACAGGCCCATAATTCTGCTAAGCACAAATTTAAAGATTTGGGTCGAAGATCCTGGCGGCTCATATGCGGTCAGTTGCCATACACTGTTGGAACCTGAGCAGGCTTGTTCTATGTTCAATTCAGAGGAACCTGCATCTGTACCGCACGATCAAAGAGGTTGTAGAAAACGACGAAGAAAGGAAAAAACTGCGCTGATCAATTTGGATCAGTTAAATGTGTTCGATAGGGTCGATTATCAGTACCTGGCTGCAGTCTTTCAAGCCGCGGAAATCCATCCCAACCTGCAAGTAGATCAGCATCCTGTATCACTCTGTATCAGCGCGGTGGTATAGGTGAATGGAAGACGATCTAGCGCTTTTGCGCTATTTCAGACGGAAGGTCAGTGTTGTCCACTATCACCCTTAATTTACGTTTCGGCTTTGTAGCCTCTCCTTCGCCGACTAAGGAGTGTGCAGTCCGACCCGTCTTGAAATCGAAATCCCTCGTGGGGTCGAGCCAGGATTTCCGTGTATGCCGATGACGTATCCATTTTTGTGTCGTGCCGCTGTCGCTGATGGTTGATTAGATTAGATCTTGGAGCGGAGTGTTAGGGGAGCCCCTCCCTTACCTTACCATCGCTACCCTGTTTCTAGGGCTGAGCGCCGACGTAAACTCCGGAAACAATTGACGTTCTTCAAAGAGTCTCGAGAGGTTTTGAGGATGATTCCTCGGTCAACTAATCTAGCAAGGCCTATTAAGTTTGTGCGTCGGGCTTTAGTGGTGGTGGGGGGAGGGGTCGGACTCGTTTTTTCAACGGCTAGGCATGTCGACGGCCGAGTTACGGTCTTCTGGTCTTGGGCACCAGCGGCGAATTATCTTAGCAACCCCGAGTTTTCGCTTACCTGGGAATTGATTCGAAACGTGGTGTCTCAATGGCGTAGCCTTCTGATTGGGCTAGATGGATTTGCCCGATTGTCATTGGTGTGACATTGGTTTAGAAGAAACGGCTTCGCACGCCTTTTCCCACTCTCTTCAGGTGCGCCCGTTCTGAGACGATGTCGACGAGTTGACGGCTAGTATCGCTCTCGAACGTCTCCTGTCCATCAATCTCGCGTATGTGTTCGATAGTGTGTTTCCTCTATATTCTGATGAAAAACGAAAGGTGTTTTTACGTTGCTAGCCGTGACTAGAATGGTGAAATAGACTTTGCGATACGAACGCTATTCTTATAACGATTTGATCGGATTCTTTGGTCATCAGCTGAAGATAAAAATCAGATGTGATAGGAAACGTGTTTTTATCGACAGATTTCAGTAAAAGGTGGGTAAAAGTGGTGAGCTTGTTGCAAGTGAATGTGACCAGCCTTGATTTTATTTTTTAGGTCCCCTTTAGCGTAATGGTTTCTTGTCGGATACCTCCCCTGGTTGAGCTAGACTTCTTTGCTGCACCTGTTTCCCGTTCCCGGCGTTCTATTTGTTCATGGTCCATTTTGAGATTCCCAACCTCCCCAGTTTGTTTTTGTCACGTTTGATCTCGGCTTGGTCAGTCTTTTGACTTTCCCGTCCAATCATTTATTTTGTCATTCCCTCTCCCTTACTGAGTAAACCTCATGATTATGCCTAGAGGCAGAATACAGCGGCCGCTCGTATTTCCGTGATGTGGACGGGTTCTATTAACGTGTTTTATTTTAGTTTATTCTTTTGTTATATTTTAATTTGTTTTTCAGGTTCATCTCCTTCTCCTGCGATTCATGCAAATTTTTACCTATTTTTATATTGGAGATTTTAAGCGTTTTATATCACGAGGTTTTTTTTAGATTTCCTCGTTTGTATGCGGTACTGTGGTTTGAATTATTGGATTGAATGAAGACGGATGTGATCTTTTAGTGAATGGACAAATTATAATGCTAGGTCGTGATTATTTTAGCTAGATATAGAATAATTAATGACGGACAGCCTCTCCTCACACACCCTACGTCTTTTGGCACAGTTGTTCATTTTTTTAATAATAAATATACTAAAAAATGGTGAAAATTATAGCTAACGAATTGCACGAATATTGATACCCGCGCAGTATCGGCTGGATCACCACGGAGAGCGGCTATGATGCTGAAAGACCTGAAACACATAATGAAACTCGGCTAGAAACATCAAATATAATGTGTGCCAAAGAATCCAGCAGATCTATTTTAGAAAATGTATGTTGGCGGGAAGATCAATAGATTTTGTTTCTTTGCCTATATCAGTATGCTAAGGAGAGAGATATGATCAGGTTGAGAACGATATATATATATATATATATATATATATATATATATATATATATAACCAGTATAGGATTAGTGTATACGGAATAAATTCCAATAACCAATAAATACTATTCTGAAAAGAGTGCTCAATACAGGGTAGAGCAAATATAATTATTTATTCGAAAATTATAACATAAATATGTTATAAAATCACTATAAAAATAGCCATTTTATTTCAACACTTGTGCTTTCTTATCAAGTGATGGTGTTGATTCAACACCATCACTTGATAAGACATCACAGGTGTTGAAACAAAATGGCTCTTTTTGGAGTGATGTTATGAAATATTTATGTAATAATTTTCGAATAAATAATTATATATATATATATATATATGTGTGTGTGTGTGTGTGTGGGTGTGTGTGTGTATGTGTGTATGTGTGTGTGTGTGTGTGCATTTGTTGAATGGTGGGTTGATTCTCAAAGTTCAACATGGAAGGCAAAATTAGACTAAAATACTAGAAAAAAAATACTGCAGAATTTTAATATATATGCTTGTATATGTATATATATATATATATATATATATAGCAACCTGTCCATAACTATCTCCCTATTGACCTCAACATATCATATCTCTCTTTATATTTATCTATCTCAGTCTTATCTATCACAATTTGTTCATAATCTATATCAGTCTGTTCATATCTATCTATTTTTCTATCCATCTGAACTGATATACTTATTGCTACTTCTATTTCTAAAATAGAATATCCGTCGTTATAATGAAACAGCAGAACTGTTTCCAAACATAACTCTTATATGAGAAATATCACTTATGAATGTAGTTCCCATCGAGCAATTATTCTTTTTCTAAACGGTGATTTACTAAGCCCAAGTTCACGAGTCAATTAATGTAATTGTTGGGCCATTGCTTTCGACTTTGTATAGAGACACCAGGCTTTAGGGTAAATCGAATATCATATGATTACAGACGTTCAATGCTACTTGAGCTAAATTCAGTTTTTAATTTAAGATTGTCATGTCTCTTGAATACATAGGCGTGCTTAGCCCTCGACAGCTTCCTTTTTCATTACTATCTATTAATTGTCAATCTTCTTCCAAAAGATATTGGAGTAATTTCTCAATGAATCCTTGACAGTTTTGAATTCAGACTTGTATTAACAAGGCAAATAATAACAGCTTTTGCTCTGCAACTCAGCACAAGCTTTAAGAAAAGATGGTTTATCTAGTTTGCTCAATTAACCTGTTTTCTGCATTTTAGAAATTATCTGAATTTAGTGTCGTTAGATGTAAATATCCCCAAAGAAATTTAAGACCAAAATTACAGAAATAAAATATAATGTATAAAAATAATTTCTTTCAATGTACTAATGATATATTACATTGTTAAATAACACTAGGGGGTGTTTGTGTATCGGCAACTTAATTCGATGTTGTCCTAAAGGGCGAAACGCATCGCAGAAATCTTTTTTTCCACTTTGGCATACATCTTTCTCATCGTTAGGTGGGTGCATTAATTCAGGATTAGAAATATACTTATGGGTATGTCTAGATTAACCAATGAACGTCACGTTTACGCTAACATATGAAATTAAGGTCGGGGGGTGAAGTTAGTTGGGTTATTATTACCTGTCATGAAGACCGATACATAGACATTGTCATTAAACGATGCCAGCGAACAATTACCGTGACAAATGCAGCATTGGTGGATCCACGTATGATTTGGCAATTTGTTGAAGTAAACATAAATTTATCAGAAACAGTTTTTTTTTTAATTATTTAAAAAAAAATTAAAAAATACTCAAGAAATTTCTTAAAGGGTCCTTTGGATAAAATTAAACGTGGAAACAACTATTTTAGTTGTTAATTATACTGAATAGACGATAAAACATGACAATATTATAGTTGAATAAATCAATTAAATTTTGTGTGAACCATTATATACTAATAAAGTAATCGTTAAACAATTATAATACGTAATTATTAAAATATTTGCATCTGTATTTTAAGGGGAAGGTAAGGCAATGGCGGCATTGTACCTTTAATTCATTTCTTTGGATTAACAGTTTTATATTATTGGGAATCTTTATAATGTGGATTTTTTATTGTAAACATAGGTGACATGTATAATATAAGGATTTACAGGTTCTATTTATTTTTAATATTTTCTATTTTACCGTAGGAGTTTTGATAACTTCTTTTAAGTGCCAAAAATATTTTGAAAGGGAAGTTCTGTTACGATACACATTGTTGTTTAAAGATGATCTGTTGACACCAAGTTTTAAAAGAATTTTTCGTACTACATATATAAATTTTTTCATCAGTTGTATTTTCTTTAGATGAAATAATATTCAGGTAAACAACAGAATCAGTTAGACATCTATTTTATAGTGGACCGTCGTTAGGATTTCTACAATTACAGAATTTTGTATCATTATTGTTTGTTGCTTTGGGATGGCTATTGTTATTTAGGTTTAAGTGTTGATTTAACATTTTATTATTGTGTTTTTTAAGAATTTTTTCAAGTTTATCTCTATAGCTATTGCTTAATTTATGTATTTTTATTAAAAATCTTATTAAGAGGATTATTACTTGGGAAGGGTTTCTAAATTGAATTGAGAAACATCTGTCCTAACGTAGTACTAACCATTTGGTTAAATAGGGGAGTGTACCAAATGATTTTTGCTAATCTATTTGTTTCTTATACTAATTTCAGGGTACTTATAGCCATTATTTTTTAAAGCAGTATTGTAAAATTTCCTATGTTTATAAAATACATATTCATTTGAAGAGTTATTACTGATTCTATATTCTATGGAGGAGGTTATGGGTTTGATTATGGATGGAGGGGTAATTGAACTTTGGGTGGATATATAATGGATTTGCTTTAGTTTTCATGTAAGCTTAGTATGTATTATTGACTACGTCTAGTATTACATCGAAGAAATCTACTTTTTTAAATTTGTGTTTATTATAAATTTCATATTTAGAATTTTGAATTCCCTATGTAAAATTTTATTTTTATATGTTTGTTTAGACGTCATTGGGTAATATAGACATACCCATGAGTATAATTCTAATCATGAACTTATGTCTCCCCACCTTTAACTTACGAAATGAGGTAATGATTTGTTTTCCATATATAAATATTTTTATCAATAGTTAACTACCATCGCCTGATGAGGTACCGAAACATGTAATTTCTTGTGTAGCGATGTAAAATATGTTTATTATAATATATATATATATATATATATATATATATATAACAGTACAGATTAACTGATTTAAAATATGGTTTTTCGCTACACAGTAATAACCATGTTTCAAAAATGGAAACTAAAAACTTTAAATTTAATTATATGATTAAATTAAAAGCATTAGTTCCGCTTCATCTTCAAGCGAATATTTTAATACATACTGTTGTGGTAGGATCCACCTAATTTGCATAGTGGAGTACCGACCATATAAATATGGTTGGTACCGGGAAGACGAGGGGGGGGAATCAAGAGATTCAATCCAGAGACTGCCCGACTGCGACTAAGTCAACCCATTCTCCAGGAACGGTCTTCCCAAGAAGATACAAAAGACTATATGTAATTATTGTGTACACTTTCTTGTTTCAATACATTTTGTTCTAAGTACATTTTGTGTTGTATTATTATTCATGCATTAGTCAAGTTTCAACACATACATACATACATACATATACATACATATATATATATATATATATATATATATATATATATATATATATATATATATCCTTAAAGGTCATTCCTCTAGATCCTTTGGTAATAACGTAGTTGTCACCCGGATTTACATCTTTGTTTCTACTCTATTTTTAATTTTCATTAATGATCTCAACTTGGTATCTATGCTGAGGACACAATGGTTTACTCCTGACTCAATAGTAAGGCTTATTACTCTGACAAGGTCAAAATAGCAGCTGATGTCCAAAACGACCTCATGTCCGTATTTCACTGGGGTAAAAAACTAAACTTCTCTCTATTAATCATCTGAGAGACGACGTCTCGTTGTCTTCCATTAGTATGGCTTATGCTGTCCTCCTAGAAAGTAACTCGCTGCACCTTCACGGGTTGAAATGAATTGAAAAGATGATATTGAAAACATTTATAAGTCAGCTGCTAAGAAAATCGGATCACTATATCAGGCGAGACAATTTTTCTCTCCAGAATCTATCTTACATATCTATAAGTCTACCATTCGTCCATGCCTGGAATATTGCTGCTACATATAGTCCAGTTCTCCTTCTATTTACCTTGTGCTCCTTGGTAAGATCCAAAGAATAATTATTGATCCTGATCTGGCAGCTCAGCTCCAGTCATTTTCCCACCGTCAAGACGTTGCTTCTATGTCTTTTCTATAAATACTTTCATGATAATTGTTCGAATGAGCTCTTCGCCATGGTACCTAGAGTTTTTTGGGGTTTTTTTTTAAATCTAAGCACGGTATTAGACTGGTGTCGAGATCTCACCAATTTACAATTGAGCTGGCTAGATATAGCCGTAAATTCTATGCTAAAAGTTTCTTCTCTCACGTTTTTCGCTTGTGCAAGTCCTTTCCGGCTCCATGCTTTCCAGACGATTTAATCTCAAAAAATGTGAATGCAGCGCTAATCGCTGAATATTTTCTGGAAGATAACACATAATATAGCAGTTTGAACAAAGCCAGAACGGTTGCAATGACTTGTTACTTCGTATTCGCACAACTTTCAATGGCTTTCGAATAGTTCTGTCTACCCAATTTCACACACATGGTTTAAGTCAAGTAACGGATTGGTCTTCAGACACTTTCCAACTGTATCGTACGCTAGAATCATTTCTCCGGGTCGATAAGGTTAAGAAGTTCACTGATGGGATTGGAACACGCCTCGTAGATGCAAAGCGAACCTTTTAACTATTCGGTTACGCGCCCATACAACAATAAGTCAAATATTAACATCACCTTCACCATAACATATGTTTATGTTTGTCACTCTTTGGTGCTCGTTAGTACACACTGCTAGCGGAGCGAGCATGTTTACACTGTAACAGCAACAATAAAACTGGCGCGATCAAGCTCAAACTTCGATATTGCGATATCAATAGTAGCAATGTGCATAGATGGCCAGAAGGTATCTGACAAACCTGTATATATATATATATATATATATATATGTGTGTGTGTGTGTGTGTGTGTGTGTGTGTGTGTGTGTGTGTGTGTCTGTGTGATGGCGAAAATGTGGATAATTTTTGACTTACCCTTGTATAATATATATATTTTTAGGGCTGAATCTAGCTGAAGGAACTTCTTGCTTTTCACTAAAATGAAACGATTTGGACGCCTAATACTCTTTGCAATGGTAGATCTCAGAAAACAGTAATTTGATTCCAGCTTTAACAACCCCACCTGTGACTTACTATATGACTAATCGAATCATACGCGGCACAGGCAGTCTCTAATTATCTTAAGGTTTTCTTGTCTTCCGACCATGTCTATTTCATGCTGAGAATCCACGTAGCCATGAATGGTTAAAAATACTCCTTCGGTTGTCTTTGATTTTCCGGATGTTATGTGTTTCATTTTCCGGAATAATAAAGTACTGGTAATATCGGGGCTAACCGTAAATTATAACATATTCAGATCAATACGTGCACATATTTCAAAATAAGAAGCGTATTTGTTATTATGTATGCTGGTAATCGCTGTCCCTAAATTACACAGATCTTCGCTATCGTCGGTATTCCATAGCATTCCAGCGGAGGTAGACATGTTCACTCGATCACTGTTTCCTCTATGGAAGAACAATAAAAACGCTGCGACTAATAAATCAGTGATTCTCTGAAATGTCCATCAAGCTTGCCACGAGCGAACAATCCAACCCTTTCAATCAGTTTTAAATGCACGAAAGTAGACAGTATAGGCCTACAAGTGGAATCATTCACTGCACTGAACTTTATTGCAGCCTGGTCTAAAGTATTAGCATGAATTTTTATCCGTTAGAAAAAGAAATGATGTACACTGGTCAAAATTGACATCGACCTTCAATGTGACGTTGGTACGTCAGATTATTATATGTTTGTTTTTAGCCACTTACCTGGGCGATAATGGAAAGCAAGTCCGTAATAGAAATGTTAACACAGAAGATGAGCTTTTTCGCGAATTAAAGAAATGCTGGAAAAATCTGACGAAGGATTTTGACTTAATAACGAATACTAATTACTAAGGCCATTATTATAGCAAAAGGTTACACAAAAAAAATACCAAATCATTTTTGATATGTATAATGTACATATGTATACATATATTAATACCCTATATTAATAAACGAATTCTATTACTCACTTGGTTTGGTAAAAAAAAAAATCAACTTTCTATGGGTACATTCATTTTTTGGCCTCGGACTGTATATTACAGTAAAATTTGATATTTTTTTACTCTCTTCGAAGTTCTCGTAGCAACCTCAAGTTATATAATATCATAAATTGATCTTGAGCTTAAAACATTTATTTTTACGACTTACTGTATATAACCCTTAATACTGTGATGTACGTTCGTAAAAACTACATTTGATTTACGCTTAAATATATTTTCCTTCCTTAAATTTAACTCTGTCCTCTAGAAGTAGCCCCTCATCACACGAGAGCATCCGTATACCAAAACCTTCAAAAGTAACGCTTCAAATCGATATCTTCTCATTCTAGGTGTCGTATCCCTTGAAGAAGTGGGCGAAAGTGGACTCATCAAATTCCATAGGGCTCTTAGTAATGTCTGTCTTTTTCACTTTCCATTACCGTTCCACCATCTGTTCTCATTAAGTAAGCCATCCACTGCTTCTCACAGTTACTTTTGCCATAGATAGATCCTGTGAGTGTCATATTATCCAAACCACTCTTTCTCATTATATGCCATAGAAATGTCAGCTGTCTCCTGATTCTGAGAATAAGTGTCTGTTTTGCTTTCATTTTCGTCAAGAATTTTCCGTTTATGGTTTGCTCATCAGCATTTTGTAGAACCACATTTCTTACACCTTTGCTTCATCTGTAAAGAAATTGTCCATCATTGACTGTCATAAAAGAGAAATGATATTTATATAGTTTATTAATAATGAAAATGTTAAACATTTGTTTGGCAGAAAGCCACAAAATGCTGATAAAACTCAGTAAACTTGAAATATATTTATATATGTTTGATTCTGTTGTATGCATTAAAATATAAATATCTCAGTAACTACGTATCTCAGACAAGCTTAATTAAATAGGCTTCATGTGAATAATAAAAGATTTATTTCTAAAAATTCGAACAAGATATTCAAAGGGATGTAGATTTTGTAGCCAATTTCACAAAGCTTCACTAATGTTCAATATGCGCATCACCTGTGACGCAACATACGTCAAGTCGGTAGAGCAGCTCCTGCCAAACACGTTGCAGCTTGTCTTGCTTAAGATTCTCCAGCGCCTTTGAAATTTTTGTGTCAAGTTAATATCTCTTTTCCAGTTGATGCCTTTTTCTTGAATTTTCTCGAAATTGCACACTCTTGTTTGACTGTGTTCGAGCCTATTCTAAAACACAAAATGTTTTTGTTTTTCATTTCTAGGAAACGTCATACTTCACACAGAAAGAAATAAACATTTTACACATTTTTCTAAAATTAGAAATCATTTGAGTGACAATTGAGTATGTTATTAGACTACAAAATGATGTTAACTTTGGTAGTGGATATATATATATATATATATATATATATATATATATATATATATATATGGGGGGGTGCCTGTCTGTCTTTCTGTGTATGTGAGTCATGTAAACTCTCCCTTTGGAGGATGGGGCCATAGATTCACCATGCTAGGAAGCCTGTCCCTTTTCTGGAGCAAGTACTTGTCTTATTGTTATATGAGTTGTCAGACCATCGCCCAAATGATTTTAAGTTCAGAGTTGTGTTTCTCATTGACTGGAGAACCTAGTCATACATGCTATTAATTTCTAACTGGAGAGAGAAACGGACTCATATCTTTCCAAGTGTATTTTTGAGAAAGTGAATACAACCGACTCGAGTGGAATTTTAACATGACATCCTACAAGCACATACTTTCGAGGAGTTACTCTGAAAAAATTGTCGACTTTAGTGAATATAGAAAAACTTTGATATAAAACTCAAACTGAGAGCCGATCACTAATAACCCTAGAAAAGGCATGAACCCGTCTTTTCTTTCTTTAACTATGGATTAAATAACAAAAGAGATGGAAAACGAATTTCAAAATAGTGGAAAATGCAAATAACTCCATTACCTTTCTTATGGCACTATGGAAATTCACTTATAATAAAAATGAATGTGTGGCTAGGCTACGATTCTCTCAGGTCTGTAGGAAAAAGGCTCCAAGTATATATTATAGCATAATTCCATACAACTACATTAATTTCTGACACATACACGTGTACGATTATTTTTTTACATTGCAACAATCACACACACACACACAACTAGATGTAGATAGACATATAGCTAGAATGACAGATATACACGCGCGTACTCATTCTCATACATACACACACACATAAACACACGCCCGCCACACACACACACACACGCATATATATAAGAAACTGTAAATCCTTATATGATCCATGTCACCATTGTTTACAAGAAAAATTCCACATTATAGTTTCCCAACAATAAAAACCTGTTAAACCAAATAAATGAATTAATGCTACTATGCGACATTTTCTAACCTTCAACTTAAAATATAGTCATTTTTTTTATATAATTACGAATTATAATTAGTTAGCCATTATTTTATTAGTATACAATGGTCCACCCAACATTTAATTGATTTATTCAACTATAATATTGTCATGTTTTATCGTCTATTCAGTATAATTAACAACTAATATAGTTGTTTCCGTATTTTTAATTATTATCCAAATGACCCTTTAAGTAGCTTCCTGAGTATTTTTTTTTAATATTTTTTTGAAAAATCCATTTTTGATATAATTTATGTTTACTTCAACAAATTGCCAAATCATACGTGGATCCACCAATGCTGCATTTGTCAAGGTAATTGTTCTCTGGCATCGTTTAATGACAATGTCTATGTATCGGTCTTCATGACAGGTAATAATAACCCAACTCCGACCTCTGACCTTAATTTTATATGTTAGCGTAAACGTGACGTTCATTGGTTAATCTAGACATACCCATAAGTATATTTATAATCCTGACTTTATGCCCCCTATTTAACTTACGAAAAGAAGTAATGATTTGCTTTATAAATTTCTTTCATAAAGCATTTTTATCATTAGTGATCTACCACGTCTGATGAAGTACCATGTCAGTACCGAAACATGAAATTTTTTGTGAAGCGATGTAAAATGTTTTCATTGTAATTTATTATAATAAAATTAGTATAATAATATTTTGCTCTACTTTGTATTGAGCACTTTTTAAAAAATAAAATCTACTTAATGTGGAGTTTTACCCCACCCGTTCGTGCTTTCTCTCAATTTTGCATATATACATGTGTGTGTGTGTGTTTATTATATATATATATATATATATATATATATATATATATATTTCAATGATGTTTCCTCTGTACAAGGCTCAAATTAGTTGTTTTTGTTTAGCGGCATATCAACAGCCCTATATGTTATTTAATCCAGAAATCTAAATATTTCGTACGCAATTTTTTTCAGATAATAATGATTCTCGTGATACAAGTCTTACTAATTAATCCATAGCTGGAGGGAAAAGATGGGGGATTTATGCCTTTCCAAAGGGTATTTCCGCGTAAGTGAATATAATGAACACAACGGGAATTGGATTACGACTCACCGATTAACAATTTCGAGAAATTATCCATTACATCATCCGCACATTGTAGTTTATAGCATCTGGTATTCCCATGTGGTCAACATCTAGGTATTGACCAGTCTTGCTTAACTTCGATGATCGTACGGGTACCAGTGTTTCAACGTGATGTAGCCATAAACTTGTACACGATCCAAGAGCCATTCGAGGTAGAGGGCTACAGAGTAAGAGGCACAACTAATTGGCATATGTGGGGAAGATAACGGTTGACGCTGGACTTAACAGGTTAAGATTGTACTGATCGGGTAAGCATTCTCTCGAGAGTCGCTTCCACAAATCAGGTGCTTAATGGCTTATCTCACAAGAGGAATTACGATTTAGTAGTGATCCTCACTGGGTGCTCTGTACTTTCGGCCCTGTGCCACATCTAAACTAAGCTTAGTAAATTGTTATCGTATATATAGTTTTGTATATTTGTAAAGTGTGGCCTGCCGAGAGCCTTTGATGACCGTCTATCTTTTTCTTTCTTTTATGTGCCATGTCCTTTCAGCACATAGGCTATCATGGCTCTCCAAATTCCTGTATCTCATGCAGCTCTCAAAAAATGAATTCCCTTTGCTACCTACCCTAGACCACGTTTTGTTATCCACTTACTTAAGCCCGCTAGGTATTTCATGCGTTGTTTCCCCTTGTCTCTCTTTCCCTCTATTTGACCCGAAAGTATCAGATTCTCCAGGCCCTTCTTCCTCGTTATGTGCCTCAAAAACTTCAGCAACCTCTTCTTGATGTTAAATATAAGCCTCCCACTAATTTGCAACCACTCTATGACATCATCGTTGCTCACGCGCTCGGTCCATGATGTCCCTAGCATCCTTCTGAAGAACCACATCTCTGCCGCTTCAAGTATCCTCTTCATCTTTGAGGAAATCGTCCAACATTCGCTAACTTAAAGAAGGACAGATGTCACGTAACAGCTCAGTATCCCATTTGTATATAGAAATATTAGTTTGAGTCATAAATAATTTCCGTTTTTATATATCAAATTTATTCAAAATATAACAACCTTCGCCCGCAAAAAGAAATATTAATTCTTCTGAATCAACCTAAGAATTACTGTTTCATGCAAATCCAAGATGCCAAAGGAAATTCTGAGCATAAATGGCATATGCGTATTCCCATTTGTACAATCTGGACACACACCTACATAATTTAAACAAACACACATCTGATTTCATTTCTGACATACACACACATATGCGTACGTTTTGTTACTTGCGAATTACAACTGCTATTACTACAGTTTCTAGAGAGACATTCTTACACAGATATAGATACTAAAAATATAAGTTTTGGTGAGCACAGGTAGAAATATCTTGCAGAGACAAAGAAAAATCAGCTTTCAAGTAAACAGCATTTTTATGGCAATCCTCAGAAATTTTGTCATAACGTGTATATATATATATATATATATATATATATATATATATATATATATATGTATACTGTGTGTATTTAGGCAACATTTTTTCATTGATGCATGTTTCATTAAATAATATAGACAAGTTTTGTCTATTTATTTTATGTAAATTCTTTTCATATCGTCTGATAAGCCTCATAAAATTATCATTAAAAAAAAGAAAGAAAATCACTATATTGATATATATCCTTTAATCCTATCTAAGCTTTCGTCTTACATAAGTCATTATCAAAGATGACAATTACATTACAATATATTGAACAATACACGGACAAAACAATAATGATACTCTGTTTTCGTTTACATGGAGGATTTCCAAGCAACGACAAATTCGTGTATACGAGACGCTGAAAGCGAAAATCTCACCGCAGCTCATGACATTACACATTTAAGAAACTCGCTTTCACGACGCTTGACTATACATGTTGAGGCATTTAAAACAACATGCCTGGCCGCGTACACAATTTCGGAAAATCCTTGTTGAAAACACAACTATACTTAAACATGAAAACAATGAACAAAAACTAAAAATTCTTAAAGCTATTTACATAAAACAGTTGAAACCTAACATGAACAAAATAAACTATGACATCTCCACAAATAGTCTTAAATGCCTATAATTGATAACAGATGCCGTTGGTTTATACTAACAGCTTCCCATACTTAATACTTCTCGTTTTCACTCTCGCGTGGTCACGATCTGCGTCGCGATTTTCGCTTCCGCGTCTCGTATACACGAGTTAGTCGTTGTTTGAAATTTTTCATGCAACAAAAACAGACTATCATTATTGTATCATCTTGCATTGTTTGATATATTGAGATGTAATTGTCGTCTTTGATAATGGCTTATGTAAACCGAAAGCTTCGATTGGATTTAAACATGTATCAATATGATGCTTTCCTTTCGTCTTTCAGCGATAATATGATTAAGCTTATCAGACAATATGAAAGGAACTTACTTAAAATAAATACACAAAATTTGTCTGTATTATTTAATGAAACATATATATATATATATATATATATATATATATATATATATATATATATACATATGTGTGTGTGTGTATACGCATATATATATATATATATATACATATATATATATATATATATATATATGAAGAAAGAAAGAAAGAAAGACTTATACAGGGAAAGAAAGAGTGATGTATAGATTCAGAATTATGAGCTAGATTAGATAGATAGGTAATGAACAGTCTGAAATAGATAGATAGATAGAAACAGACTGAGATAGATAGATAGATAGATAGATAGATAGATAGATAGATAGATTCCTTTATTTCATTTGGTGTCCCATTTAAAGGTGAGATGTGAAACCCTGAATTTTCTTCGAATCATGACTTTCCACTGTTTATAATCTAGTTTTTCATGTGTTTATTTAGAACACGAAAATTGTGTAGCATTAATTTTTATAATAAACGGATAGGCTTGCTTTGAAAATCAACGTTAGAAAAACCAATCGTTTTATTCAGTGTGTTTAATGTACCTCACTTTGGGGTAATGGATAACGAGATAGTCTAGTAGCTCGTTACTACTGTGCAGTAATTTCGGAACTCATTGTCGCACACTTGTGACTTAGTTCTGTATTATTTTGAGTTAAATCCTCCACAGCAGTAATAATTTACTAGTCTATGACGCCGACCTATGATGGGTTCCTCTTCGAATAAGAATAGACTCGAGGCAACAGAAATCTGGAAACTGAGAATCCCATGGACTGAACATGAATAATCAGAAAGCTTTTCGGGAAATAGAAACAAAAAAATGGACGCTTATACTTCGAATCAGTAAGAGCCAAATGGAATTTCTAGAGTGCATAATAAGGATAGAGTGTTCAAAGAATTTGATACTCACAGAAGTTACTGAAAGCAAGGAATCATAGAGTAAATATGCGAATAACCTACATAGCTAGTTTGTTTAAATTGTTGGTAGAATTAGAGATTAAGAGAGATAGATAAACCTTCCTAAGAGTTAAAAAAGAGTGGAAGTTGTGGAGATCCATTTCCATGAACGCCCCGAAGGAAACAAGATATATAGAAGAAATGATACATATTTACAACTCTCAAGCACCGAACGAGGATTTGATTTCCTGCACTCATAAGCTTTTTAGAATGACTTTCACGTCGTCGTTAAAACTACAAAATAGTTATTTACATGTACACAACCAGAAACAAGATGTTTCTTGTCCGTGCATCCATATATATTTCCAAAATATGGCGCTTACTATAGATATCTACCACACGCAAGTTAACAGTAGCCTTTATCGTTAAGGCCTTTTTATTTTCGGGATTCTAATGTTATTCCTTTCACTCTTGGCAAAACACATGAACCATCGTAACGAATAAATACAAAGCGACATTTGCTTAAATTATGTTATGCATTATTGACGCCCAGCGTACAGAATTGCTTGTTAATTTTCAGTTGTCTATCACAGAGAAGAGGAAAGCTCTGGCAGTTTTCTCTAACTCTCAACCGATTGCTAATGAAACATGAGGTGTGCTACAATAAATTGATTTACGATATTAAGATCGAATTTAATTAATATGAATCGAACAAAATGGGTTTATGAAACCGAAGAAGCCGAGTGCCGTCACTAATAAATTTCTGAGAGGGAAATTTGCCACCTTTCCGACTTCTGATGATGGCGGGAAAAGAAAGACCGTTCCTTAAAAAGAAGAGAAAGGGAGAAACAATATGGAAACAATGACAACATCGAATAGAGCTCTAAAGTAAAATGGTAATCATGTTTCTAGAATTTCTTTAGCCAAGAGGCAAAACGTGGAAAGATTGGGTTTAAATGAAATCATGGAGAATTTTAATATAAAGCATGAAACAAAGGGAAATTTAGAAACGATGGAAACCTTAACTTAAGGTGAATGAAATAAATGACTGAAATAAATGACTGAAATTTGCAGGAAATTCGATTAGGATATTAAATTAATTTTAGAAGCATTTTCGTTTATTCAGCTTTTATTAAAATCATTGAAAAGTATTATTTGAGTCAGGTGTATATTTTACGAGAAGAAACTAAAATCTATGATGACAGGTGAAATATTGGACATGCTCCCCTCCAAATAGAGATTAAATATTATTCCCGTTCATATTTCATAGGAATTGCAAACGGTAAGATTTTATCGAACGTAACAAGACAACACTATAAAAAACGTGTAGGCATATATGAGTGAAGTATCATTTTTCTAGTTCTCTTTTTCCTATTTTATCTGTATTTCTGACATGTGATTACTACCGATTCATTCAAATAAAATCTGTAGTCTTTAATTAGGAAATCGACAGGTCAATATCAGCATTGCATTATATCTCAGATTAGAAAATCATTTATACTAGATTCAAACCTATAGACATTTTCCTTTAGTAGCCTCGTGAATAAAAGAGCTGATCAAGCTATTTTGTTTCATAGGATTTCGCGAGTTCAATTCCCAAAGGTGGTAGTGCAGGAATATACAAATGATCAAAAAAAAAAAAAATATTAAAGTAAAAAAATGAAATTTCTTCTTTCTTTACCGGCTTTTGCATTTTAAAATTATAAGCGCTAGATTTTGAAAAGAAGAAACAAAAAGACAATATTTTTCGAATATAAAATAAAACACTGGGGGGGGGGTGTCACTTTTTAAATTAAAAGCATTAAAATAAGTAATATTGACTTTATTGAGGTCTCTGGTCTCAAAATTTTGCTGTTCGAAAATGAAATAAGTGAGGAACTGATTTTGCAATTACGATAAAAGTTATTTCAGTTCAAGAAATTTTAATGTTTTCAGTAATTTTCTCTATAAGCAGCTTATTTTAAAGTATATCCTTGATCGTTTGACGATTATTCTTAATTGAATAGGATACATTATACTAATGTTCACCCAATCTAAGGCACAAGAGTTACTCGAGGTAGAGGTTTAATGTGAGGTGTTGCATGAATGTAAGCAAAGGTAAAAGCGAAGTTCCTTGGGCTACGCAGGAAAGTACCAGTTCACCCTAAACCTTAAGAGATCTAGATTGTAGTGATTTGAAAATCAGCCGGACATTTATTTTAAAAAACGGCGGTTCTTTGGAAGACATTGTCCGAAGACAACTTCATCTTTACTATTGGAATACAAAGGGAATAGTGATAATTCACGTCGCATGATGGGGTTTCAGGTATAAATGTCAGGGGTGGTGCTACTAAGGAATGAAGCTCGTCAGAACACAGGCATGGAAATAGCGATACAGTAGCGAGAAGCTAATGGGAAAGAGTATAAGATAATTAATCACCCAAAAGGCCATGTAGACGCTCTCGAGCTATATCAAGACAGACAAATGAGAAATATGAAAAGCTTTAGCACTGATTTTAAATACGTACCTTGCGAATACTTTGCCTATCCACTAATGGTGACAATCACCATTAGTGGATAGAAAAATAAATTTGAACACAGAGTTGTAAAGTAAAATGAATATCTATAATCAACATTATTTATCAAAAGCGCAAAACAATTACAATTTTTAGTTATTAAAATAAAAAATAAATATTCATTTTTCTTTAATCCAACATGTACTACAAGTTCTTAATTCTAGATTCTTTCAGGACGGAAGCTTTCGTAAATCCAGAAAACCCTGTTATTTCTCATCTATAAATTACCATGTGCCCTGGGAAATATATTGGAATTCAGAAATTTCCTTCTCTTAGAATGATTAACAGCAGAGCTAGAGTGATCAGTCTACCCGTCGATTTAACGCTTAATTGAGGATAGAGAAAAAAAGACAGATTCGCGCATTTTCCAGGTATTCCCTATTTAGAATTCAGATAAATTATTTTGAAATACACGAACAATATCGTTTTAGATAAAAAAAAATATAAACGTGTGGGTTATTAAGTACGTAAATGGATTATTAATTACCTTTTTTTTTAAAGAAAATCTCAGAATGTGTCGGATGTTAAAATTTGTAGAAATTTGTTCACTGTGAAATTAGAAACATTGAAATTTGCTACATTAACACATATGCATTCGTAAATTGATGAAACAAACAAAATTTGTTGCGGCGGTAAGGTAACCTTTAGTCTATAAACTGTTGTAAAATATTTTTTACCGATTGACTTGTTTTTTTTATTTTTATTTTAAGTTTTATTGTATAAATATCAGCTTAATTAAGAAAGGAACATAATTCTTTACGTATGAAATACCTCGAGGGAATTCTGATAAATATTTCACCATCTATAAACGCATGTCAAGCACACTATAATACAGCAGCAACTTTTTAAAAGCCTATTGTTGAAGCATCTACAATAGTTGTCATGCAAAATGTTTCCAAATGAAAATATAGACAGCAACCAAAGATAAATAAAAATGTAGGTGTCCCGGAAAGGGATATATTTGTTCGAAGTAGCAAAGTGGTTGTTGACTACTGTAACCGGGTAGGACAATCTAGCAGGTAACCGTAATGGACTGGTCCTCGTCGTAGTGGTAGGCAATAGGCGTAGGCAATAGGCGAAGACTATAGGCGTCGTCCATGTACATCCACATCAGTCTGTATTTATGGCTGACACCAGCCAATCATCTTACTCTGAGTGGGAGGGGAACCCAGGTGCATGCATATTCATTACATCAAAATGCCTACTACATATACAAACACACACAAACACACACACGCGCACACACACACACACACACACACACACACACACACACACACACACACTCAAACGAATATACACCGTCATCCGAATCCAAGATATTATATAAATTTTAGACACGAACTACTTGATAAGATAAATGCGGTCTGCTTAACTTTTGTAAACAATACAGGAATAAAAAATGCCAGAATTTTTCCTCATTCTTTATTTTTCTTCCTATCACATTCACTCACGAAGCTTTAATAAAAGCGGTAGATGTAAGATTTATAAGCATTTCTCATTTGTTCCGTATTATTTTATTTCATTTATTTTCTGACAAAACTATCACGTTTGAATCTTAACAGGGATGACCAATGCTTTGCTGTTAGAATCAGAACGTGACATTTGAAATTTTTGTAAAATATAACGTGTAAAGTTAGATTGGATAATTCAACATTGTAAGGGCATAGTGAAGGCAATAGAAGAAGTGAGTGTTATGAATCAGATGAGTTTTTGTGTAAATGGATGGGATAGAAAAGAGGGTCTGAGTGGTAGAGTAGGGGAACAAACATTCAGTAAAATTATAAAGAAAGAAAAAAAAGTTGTGTAGAACTATGAAGGCTCACCCCACCTGAATCAAAGATAAGGTGGTGACGTTGGCTAACAATTACATTTCAGTCATCTTCAAATGCAATGATGCAATAAAAGGATATTTTAAGCACTTGAAATGCAACGGAATTTATACCTAAGCTTTAATTTCCCAATTACTAATGGAAGGGTTCTACTTTAGGAAAATGTATTTTTCAGTAATAACAATGTTACATGCGGCTTGAGGATCTCATATTAAACGCTCATCCAGATTAGATGCAAGTAGTCTGAGTTAATTTCCTATTTTCTTTTCTTATTTATTTATTTATATTTTTTATATTATTTTAAATCAAATTATACTTATTTTATTTCTTAACTCACTAAATTTTATTTGATTTTATTTTCGCATATAAAAAGTTTTTGTAGGTAAAAAAATTGTTTTATTAGCACACTCACATCCTTTAGATGATAAGAAAAAACAAAATGTATAGGGTTGTTTGATTGTTTTTTGTTGTTTTTTTACGGTTGTCAACCTTATTCAGGTTAGTTAAAGCCAGGAAATATTTTTTTAGATTTTAAAACTTTTTTTTATATATATATATATAATAATGATTTACTCATACAAGCCTGACTATTTAACCCATAAATGGGGAGAGTTTTGGATTCATATCTTTCGCAAAGGTATTTGCGCTTAAGTGAATAAAAAAAACCTGACTGGAACTAGAACTCGGCTCTCCGATTTCAACTTCCAAGGCGTTATACATTTCACCATCCTTACATGCACTTGATATTCCCAAGTGGTCACCCATCTTGGTACTGACCAGGCTCGGCGTTGCTTAAACACATTGATCGTACAAGAACCGGTGTTTCAACGTGATATGGCTATAAGTCTATAAAGCTGTTAACGAACTGATTAAACGAAGACATTTTGAAAAAATACTAAAAATGCCTTTTTTTTTAAATTATAAAGAACAAAAATGAAGGAAATAAATCGAAAGCTTTGCATTAAGACAATGAACGTCATAAATAGTGTTATTTTTATTCCTGCTTCAATATAATCGTTGAATCCGGATGGCACAAATGAATACAAGTTTCGCGAGGAGCGTGGTGCTGATGATTTTAACAACGGAAACAAAATATAAAGAAAACATCATGGCAGGATCTTACGTATAAGAGCGCGAACGGCCATGTATACTTAGCGTTTGCACTCGGTAAATAAATGTCAGGTCGACTTTGAAGAAAACAATAATAACAGCAGCAATAAAAGAATAAAATATACACCAAGATTCAACAAAAGGAAATAATACATTTGTATTGGTTATCTAATGGTGTCTTTATTAAGTCTTCTCTGTTAAATTATGCCAATCTCTGTGATGCAGGTTCAATATGAATGGGAATTATATCATTGATTTTAAAAGCCTTAAAATATCGCGTTGTCTATAAAGAAAAAAAAATAGAAGGTATTTTGGAGATTGAAATTATTCCAGCAATCTACCGTAATATCACCGGACAACGACTGACAAGTTTTAGAGCTTCCGATGCTGAACAAATATCCACTCTTGAAAATGCATATGTGAACGATAGAGAAAGACAGAGAGAATGAGCAGAAAATGCACGGTTATTAATTTTATACCTTTAAAGTAATGTATATATATATATATATGAAGAAATATGGTCTTAAGGTGTGTTGTATTTATGGGATAAAGTGTTCAGTATCAAAGATACAGCGTATGTAAATATAAATATAAAAGTGAACATTGAAGTCAACACTCAGCGGCGACAGTCTGTTTCATGTTAGGCGCTATCGTCAGGTGGCCTGACGATTGCGTCTAGAATGAAACAGCCTGTCGCCTTTAAGTGTTGACTTCAATGTTCACTTTATATATATATATATATATATATATATATATATATATATATATATATATATATATATATGAGGATATTACACCGAAAATATATGGTATATGAGGATATTACACCGAAAACATGCCAAAATCGCTACACAATTGAAGTCGTGTTTCGATGCGTAACAATGCATCTCATCAGGCGATTGTAAATTGTAAATTCAGGCGAGTGAACGATTTATTTAGATTTAAAAGCAAAATACAATCTCTTTTTACAAAAAAACGGGAGGGTATGAGTTTTGTGGGCTTTACTCTGATCAACCAATCAAATATGACCTACGTTAAATTTAACCTAAGCGAAGAAGCAAAAATTAAAAAGAATATATGTACGGGTGTACGGACATGCATCTATGTTTGCGTTAGTATGAGTGACATCATGACGACGATCCCCCCACTTCCATAATAACACCAATACACGCAATCTACATAAACCCAAATTTTTAAAAAATTAATCAGTTTGTCTGACGATCGCATATGTCACCAACTTACATCAACCCAACCATATATATATATATATATATAAAGAAATATAGTCTTAAGGTGTGCTATATTTATGGGATAAAGTGCTCAATATCAGAGATAGAGCGTGTGTAAATATAAAAGTGAACATAGAAGTCAACACTTAGAGGCGACAGTCTGATTCATGCTATATGCAATCGTCAGGCCACATCTGATGAAACAGACTGTCGCCTCTAAGTGTTGACTTCTATATATATATATATATATATATATATATATATAATATTAGTGGTAAATATACACATACATATGCAAAATATATACATATATATACATAGGTGCATACACATACATGTATATTTTTTGAATAAAAAATTCCGAGAGGATAGAATCCAGGTAGAACTCAATGTCCAGGACAGAGTAAGGATATACTAACATTAGATCATCTATGGTGTGTGTATGTCACCACGAAATATATCTATAATGTATTAGACATCCGACAACATTCATATTTCCCCCTTCCACTCACCTCAAGTAACAATAACACTCTCTGTTAAGGTTTAATCTCCCACCTTCTCTCGTCTGTTACCCCTCTCTTTATCTCTAACATTCCTCCCACACTCTCATATTTACATTCTCTCTAAATTCTATTTTTATTTCCGGAGTTGTTCTTTTCTGTTTTCTTTTTGAATTTGTAGCTCTGATGAATTGGATCGTATTTACGATTCTAATGGAATAAATTATAACCATGGAATATTAGTGTTTAAGCCTTTTTATTATATATATATATATATATATATATATATATATATATATATATATATGTATGTATGTATGTATTGTTTTTTCTACTGCAATAATGAGTATATTATTTAGTATAAAACAAACGTTTATAAGCAATCAAAAATTCGGCGACAAAATCAATTTCTAGGGATATTCTGAAAAGAGATGTAAATGCTTTCAATTGCATCATTCCTTCCTTTATTCCACGCCGCTGTGGTCACCACTCCCCCATAGTTCTGTTGTAATCGTCGTTCATGTTGACATTCAAAGGCAAAATAGTGCAATGACTTTCCGGTTCCGTTTGAGTATATTTCATTATTCTGAATTTTCACTAAAGATTGAAGATTTTGTACATGATTTTCATAATTCTGGGGGTTTTCTGGACGTGAGAAAGGAGTCGTCATTCAAAACTAAAATGAGGGCATCTTATTCATTCGTCGAATCATCAACAAGGATACTAAGACGATGTGGTTTTGTATTCCATTTTTGAATAAATCGATTATTTGCCATCGAATTTACGTCTATTAATTTTTATTTATTTATTTTTTTTGAAGATCAAGGTTTATATAAAACTTTAAATGGCAAATGTGAAATGAATGTGAGCACCAAATGGGTAAGAAATTATCAAAATCTATTATGTTTGGATTTATTCTCCCATTTCTGTTTACAATCAATCATGTCAAGAAATACTTAACTTCATGAATCCTGGGAAATAGTAAACGCATTAATCCTAAAGTTGTCAATTAAGCATTCAAAATCATGGAGGAATGAATCTCACAGTGGAAACGTTTTAAATCATCAATTGAGAATCGACGTTGATCTCCGATTGAAAATGATCAGATGGTATCTACAGTTTAGGGGAAAATTTCGATTTCAAATTTTATTCCAATGTTACGTATCGAGAAATAATTTAAGTATGATTTCTTCGAACCGGATCGAATTCATAATGTTAGGGATCGGCGTAATGAATATACCAATCACTGTTAGGTGATCATGCTTATTATTATTAGGAGGATTTGAATAATCATAATTCGGCGAGTGTAGAAGAATCCTCAACAGAATGCAGAAAGCACTGGGCGGCCGTTTCATCCTATCTATGGAACTCAACTGCAAACACTACCAAGAATCGAACCCGAACTCTTGCGATAGAATGCAAGCGTCATACCTACGAAACGGTGACGACAGGTAACATAGTAATTAAGAAGAAGCAACACACTGAATTAATTATGATATATATATATATATATATATATATATATATATATATATATAGTAACCATCGCGGTTCTAGAGTTTCACCCACTCGTCAGGGGATATCAGCAATTTACTTTTTACTTTATCGTTTTACTTTTATATTGCATTGAAAAATAATTTATGCAGTTTTCATTGGGGGAAGTTTGATTTTTTTCTTCTCATGGTCATGTGTGTGTGTGTGTGTGTGTGTGTGTGTGTGTGTGTGTGTGTGTGTGTGTGTGCGCGTGTGTGTATGTGTCTGTGATGTTTTAAGATATGCTAATTTTATGAGTAAAAATGCACAATATCAGAGATAGTATGTAAATATAAATATACGGAAACATCATCTTTTACAAATATGCGAACAACAAAAAGCTTTCTAAATATATATGGGTAAATAAAAAGAAAAGAAAAAATTACATCAATAATATCAAGGAAAGCACAAACAGCTTACAACAGTAAATGAAACAAACTGTAAATTTGTCTGGACGAGAAAATAATCACTGTCCCTACCCAGCACAAATGACTAAATAAACTATCGTAACTCTCATATATATATATATATATATATATATATATATATATATATATATATATATATAGTAAAGGTAAAAAATGCGTTGTTATATAATCCAAGTGGATCCTAGTTTGGATCATCGCGGTTAGTGTTCCATTACTATCGGGGATGAAAATAAGTCCATCATCCCTGTATATGCCTATCCGTTTGGGATCTACTATTCTACTATCTAAAATAGTTCCTGCTTTTCCTAACAGTACACTCGCAAAATCAGTTCACACCGGGGTTGATAAAACAGACAACCGATATCTACATCTGCCGAAATAGTCTATTTTCTATATGAGGTAATTTTAGATTATATATATATATATATATATATATATATATATATATATATATATATATATATATATACTGTAAAAAGACAATTAGTTCTGCATTTTTCAAAAGATAATTATTTTCATGTCTCCATGGGATCAATAATTCATTTATTTTATTTACTAAATTTGGGTTACCTAAATTTTTTAGAATGGTCAATTTTTCTTGAAGACCAAGATTACATTTATCTCCCTTACCATTTTAAGATTTAATTCTTTCCATCATTTACAATTTTATATCGGATCGGAATCCACTATCGTTTATTTGACAGTAATATTTTAAAAGAATTGTATCATTCATATGTGTGTGTGCTTGTCCCCATGTGTTTAAAGAATCTCAAAAAAATTTAAAGAAATTTCACAAATGGAAAATGTTCCATTGAAACTAGGTTTGATTACGCTTTTCGACTTTCAAAGCTTCATCAGATCCAGAAACGAAAGAAAAAAATGTCTGTGTATTTATGTGCATCCTTAGGAAAAATGTACTAATGAATTATTATTTAAGCATGCACACAAATACACACACATTACTTTTTACGTTGTTGTCTCTGATGAAACCTAGAAAGGTGAAACGCGTAATCAAATCTTATGGCAATGTAACATTTTTCCATTTGTCAAATTTCTTGAATACACACACACACACACATATATATATATATATATATATATATATATATATATATATATATATATATATATATATGTATTGAAAAAAATTGACAAATGGAAGAACGTTACATATTTCCAATATATCGTTACTAAACGGTTCCTTAATAATACCATTATTAATGAACTGTACAGCAATCGTTTAAAACTATTTGTTTTAAAAATTCCCCGGAGTTGGAAATGAAGGTCTCTCGTGAGCAATTTAGAAGCCTAATAATTTTTGAAGAACCATCTTTGTTTGAAAATAAAAACGTTAATTGAACTTTTAAACACAACTCAGCTCGACATATATAAAATAATTCGGGATTCACCTTTGAATGAAAAACAAAACTACGCCAACAATAAATCATGGAGGGAAAATTATCATGTTTGAGGTGCGGATATTTCACCTTCATGATAAGGCGGCACATTACCGCAATAACGGAAACAGAAATAGGTTGATATATTGGAATTTTTTTTTCAGTACAACATTACGTGCCTAAAGAAGTTTGAATATCTCAACAAGATAACGAACTTGAAGCCGACAGCTAAAGAAACTCACCCACGAATAAAGCATGCTTCAGTTGCTTAATCTATATCCGGACTTGAATCTGACTAGAAATTTACGAACCTGAAAGCAAATTCAACACAAATATTAATAATTTGGTGGTAATTTTCAAGTCAAAGTAAGCCAAGATTTTAAAAAAATACGGTACGAAAAACTTGTGGAAGGTTAAGGAATATATTTCAGAAAAGTAGAGATCAAACAGCAACACGTTACTAATCATTAAGATATAAAGGTCTCTGAATATTTTTTCTTTGCTGATATGTTTTAAACTTTATTTTATATTACATTTTTTCTCGTGAATTACTAATTACTTATAGAATCATATCACTCATTGAAATTGAAAATAAAGATAAACAGAAATGAAGTAAAAATCATTAAACACACCCGAAGAATGATAAAGAGAGAAAGAACCTTTGACATTACAATGTCGTCATGTTTTGATGGTTCAAAAACCAACCAGATTGCAGGTATACATTAAGTACATGAACCAAGTCAAATAATTGATAGAATTGATATAGGCCTCTACAGGGATGACGGTTTCATATGCCTAAGAAACTGTGACAGACAAAAAAGAAACAAAATCAGAAAAATAATCATAAAGATTTAAAAAAAAAATAAAATGGTATATAGACATAAAAACTACCTAGTAGAATACTAGTAGATTTCCTAGATGTCACATTCAACCTAAGAAAAGGTACATATCAACTGTGTAGAAGACCCAAACAAAAACCATTTTACATACGCACATCTTCCAACTACCCACCATCAATAATCTAACAGATCACACAACCAATTAACCGCAGGTTTATCTGACTATTCTTCCTGTGAATCCATCTCAAACGAAACCAAGAAAGATTATGAAACAGTCGTAAAAGATAATGGATTTAGGAAACACTTACATACATCTCATACAGCACAAAAAAGCTAAAAGGAAAATAAAATTCATCAAAGAATTAATGCCCCTTAAACAGAAATTGATTGCAAAAACATATTATATACCAAGCCACTACAAAATCAGTAGAAAAACGAAAAAAGTTTTAGAAATAACTGAAGGACCCTAGAAATAGAAACTATTCACTTAAAACATTTTTATGGGAGAAATTATAAACAAAAGTTAAATCACACTGAAAATATCATGGAAAACTGCGTAAATGTAAATACCTCCTGGAGGAGAAAATAGTTATAATTACTTCCCCAGACGGACACAAATTACTAAATAAACGCTCAAAATTCATTTCAAAATCAAAACACGTAAACAATTTTTACTACGTTACTTAAAAATCAAAAACTAAAAACGAATACATTTTTAAATAAATAAAAAAAAATGAATAAATAAAATAAAATAAGTTAAATAAACAAAAATAAGTAAATGAATTAAGTAAATAATACAAAATTAGCAAACTACGAATGCACACATAACCTCAAATAAATGTAATAAGAATAATTAACAACATAATAAATTAATACATAATAAGTACATAAAGATAATTAACAAAAGACACTATAAAAACTACAAAAAACTGCATACGCTCGACATCTATTTCTACTCAATAACCGTTACCGTCCACCCAGTAATCGTTAGGATAATACAATAGACCTTCTCCCCAAAATGCACCATTGGCAAGCATGTATAAACAATCAATCCAAAAGACAACAAACATTGCGTTTGAGCATGTAACAGTCTGTCGCCGTTGGGTGTTGACAAAAATTCTACTTTTATATTTATATATATCTATATATATTTACGTCCAGATACTTACAACTTTATATATATTTACGTACATCAGTTTGCCCTTCTTGGTCGTCTATCAATTTAGGATATTAAATAACCATAAATAACCGATGGAAACATGAATAAAACTAATAAGAAACTTAAAGAAATTGGCTAGAATATAAACACAAAATATATATTTATAAAAAAGGAATTATTTAAAATTTTCAGAATCCATTTTCTATCGTGCGCATGCGTAGTCTCATCATCGCAAAAGTTACTTTAATCCGACGAAGACGTAAATGATGCCATAGCTATTTTCTGTAAAATTATTCTCGATATATCAAAATGTATATATCGTTTTCCCATGTACAGTTCGTCTGAAGACATTATGTACATCACGAAAACCCCAATAACAAAAATTTGATTTGAAAATTCTTGTCCAATTTTAAAAGATTTACTTAAAATTTTAAGTAGTTTCAGCATCTTTTATTAGAATTGTTGGCTTTATTATAAAAACCGCAATCTGAAGTTATTATACAGATTAAACTATTAGTCTAAGGTCTCTGATGTCTAATAAAAACTATTTTTCTTTTGTTCCATAAATTATGGGAAAATGTACGTAATGGAAAAGATCTAACAAATGCTGGAAAATAGAAAATATAGAAAAGGTTACTGAATGAGGGAATATCCACATTGAACAATAGGTATCGAGAGAGTTTCACAGAGATCATCAAAAGATAAAGAAGGTTTTTAATATTAAAACTAAGTTGAGAACTCGAAACGAACGAAGAAGCTTTAAGAAATTGTTTCCTGGGGGAAACGCAATTAAAGCGAGTTTATAGCGAAACTTTTGACTAATGTTCAGATAAAAAATGCTGCAATTGGTGAATTCGAGAAAGGCAAAAGGTATAGAATACTTCGCGAATTGGTATCTGTCAAGAAATCTCCCAGATAAACTCAACTCAGTAAAGGAAATATTTTAAAGTGTCAAAATTGGTCCAAGAACTACTTGTAAATTGACTTTTTTAAAGTCATTTCCATAGACAAATCTCGGGTGTGACTCGATGAACTTGATGGATGGACAAAAGAATGTATTTTATCCGATGGAGATTTACCTGTGGCCAATCTATTTTTGTCCTTTTTCCATAATATTTATTGAAACATGGGTAATGGAAAGGATTAGGCAAATGGTGAAAAACAGAAAATAACAAAGATATTGAATGAGGGAAGGTTCAATATTGGAAATATCAAACAAGCTTCGCTGAGGTCATTGAATGATAAAGAGGGCTGTTAAAAATATAAGTTGAGAAGTGGAAGTAAAGTTAAAAGCTTTAGACTTGTGTCCCCAAGGGAAGCGTTAGCTAAGGAGAGTTATAGCGAAACAACCACTTTTAAACAGTGCACAGATATTTGAACAGGCTTGACTTGAGGAAGTTAAGAAGGGCAAAGGTGAGGGATAAGTTCCAAATTGGGTTCTGTTAAGAATCTCCTGAGCAAACACCTCTCAGTAAAGCAAATATTTTAAAGTGTCAAAACTGGGCCAAGAAATACATGAAAGGTGACTTTATTTTTAATCCGATGAATATGTGATTCTTACTTAAATGAAGGCAGCAAGGGGGTGGCTGTGCGATATTATGGGCTAGAACTGTCGCACAAACCATTATTAGACCATTCAAAGTCAATGAATGAGTGAAAACAGAACAGTGCTACCTATTTCGAGTTCATGGACAAGAACCTACTTGAATCGTACAAGTTCTAGCCCCACAGTTTCAATGTGAAATGTGTATTTCCGCACAATGCCCTTTCTCATATATCTAACTTTACCCGTGAAATTTTGAGCGTAAATGGTTTACAGTAGAGAAGATAATGGAATGACCACTATCAAATACCAATCGGAATCCAATCGAAAATCTATGGTTTATGAACGTATATGAAGGAAACAAAACAAGATGTCAGGATAACAGGCCTCTGGGAATCAATTAAAACCAACATGTCGGGAATTGAACCTGCTGAAGTATAAAATTTAACTGTTATGAAGAAGAGTCATTATAATAAGATGTCAAAGCTCCAAGGAATTATCATATATGATTTTTATTTGTTCTATAATAGATGATGATCAATTGCTGATTATATTATTACTTTGTTATGGAATTAAAAAGTGAGTTTTCGGTTTTGAACAATAGACTGCAGTTTATATAATAAATTCAATAACTATAAGAAAACATTTTGAAACTGCCTAAAAATATAATTCCAGCTTTGTTTTGACATCTAGATTAATCGTTTCAATATTTGACAAAACCATTCAAATGTGTGTGCGATAAATTGCAGTCACGTTTGAAACGAAATCATGTGTTCAAACAGCATCTATTGAAAACGTTACGATTTCCTCTAGCCCAATGCATATCTAATCCGACTGTCGAGTGAGCCTAAAGACTTGTGTATACATGATTACATCTTTAATATATGAATAAAACATTATCCAACGATAATTTCAGATAAAACATTCTCCTACTAACTATACACAAAGCTACATATATGTTGAGGCATTTTTGTATATGAAAAAGTACAGTAATATAAGTAAATTAATGCGTACGTGTATGCATACTTAGGTGGAAATATCATTATGTTTATGTGGAATTACGTGTCTATGTAAGTATATTTAGAATTTGTTAACGGAAAGCGACCATCCCATAAGCCATAGAAACGTAATAAGGAAGACCTGAAAGAATGAATTAACCTCTCAAACATCAATGAATACGAATGCAGTGTTCATGATGGAAAGCTTGATTCGAGAATTCTAGGAGAGCAAACGTAAACGTGTAAAATCTCATGATGAGGTACTTCCAGATCATATAGGTTACAGGCGTGATCACCACCTGCTGTTTTGTGTAAGCGGGAAAACTGAGTTATATGCGAAGTCATTTTACTATAGTATTGACTAACTGCCCTCTATTACTCACCACAGGAAACCATACCTGCCGTCCATTAGAATGTCTGATGCTCAACTCCATGAGAGCACCTCTTTACGACAGCTTGGACTCACACTGTCCGCTGACCTGAGATGGAACAATTACATTGAATCAATAGCTTCATCTCCCGCAAGGAAAGTTTGTTCCCTGTGTCACGCCAAAAAGTTTTCCCCGCCTTAGTCCGTCCATCAAATCTACAAATCAACCATTCGCCCTTGCATGTTATACTGCTGCCATATATGGTCTAGTGCCCCCGCTGTTCGCCTTAAGGGCTTCGACAAGATCCAGAGACGGATGTGCAATGTGGTTGGTCCTGATCTGGCATCTCGTCTGCAGTCGCTCTCTCACAGACGTGCCGTCGCCTCCCTCTGTCTTTTCTACAAATACTTTCACGGTAACTGCTCCGATGAGCTACTTTCGTTAATTCCCAGACTGCATGAATTTAAGTGTGCTACTAGGCTGGTATCACGATCCCACCATTTCACTGTCGAAATGGATAAATGTGGCCATCTCTTCTACTCAAATAGCTTCATGTCTCGCGCCTTCTGTCTGTGGAATTCCTTTATTACTACTTGTTTCCTTGATGGTTGTAATCTTCAACTGTTCAAATGTAATGTCAATCGGCATCTCAAGATGCTTTGAACTATCGCCTGCCCTTCTCTTCATCCTTTCCTCCATCACGCCCCTTTACTCTCGCTCCCACTCTCTAACCCCTTGTGTACTAGTAAGTCCTGCCTTGCTTGGAGTGAAACACTTAAAAAAAAAACCCCAAAAAACAAAAAAACAAAGAAATAGGATGGAATACCACCAGTCCCAGTCATATTTGTAGAAAAGTGTGCCTATCAGCTCGCAGGCTGAAAAGATTCGCAAATATTCACAAGAATAAATGAAATGATAAAGGATTCTATGCTTCTGCCAATTATTTCTTGCTTAAAATGGTGTATCCGTTCAACGCACAACTGAGTTTTGCAATAATGTATTGCGATAGTCCCATTCGACATAAAGATGATGGCCATCATATGAATGCATACGAATAATGATACCTATAAGATCTAAAAACACATCAGGAAATAGGAAGCCTAAAGAAAAAATTCTTGTTTTACACAATAAATATTTACATAATCGCCTTCTTTGGCATAGTACGTATTTCAATGTTGAATATCAATTCCATCACTCGACCATTATGTCATAAACATTTGAGATCAAACTTAGAATTTATCCGGCTACGGATTATTAAGCCACCGTCTAATGTGCTCACAAAGAAATCTACATGGCTAGACATATTGTAATTTGCAAATCCGATTATAATCGAGTTAAATATATTAAGATTTACATGATTATTTTTCATAAATCAAACAATTTCGCATTCAAATGCGATGTATGCTTGCTTAATTAATATTCATAATGATTTAAAATTGAATTAAAAAAACATTTTTTAGAAAATTAGTCAAACATTGATATGATTCTGCAGTAAAAAGGATTTATAGATAAATACGTAAATGTGTATTCTTTACGTAAATTTTATGATGTTTTTGTTTTAATTTTTATTTTCCAAAACAAAAATACTCTAAGAATCACAACTCTGACTATTTTTAGGAAGTTTTTTCTATTATTTTTCTCAGAAAGATCAATATTTTCCATTTAATAATAATAAATCTCAGAATATTTTTAATTACATTTAGTTAATAAAAATGTAAGTTTTTTGAATATAAAAATAGGGAAATAGTTGCATCAATAAGTACATAGAATGAAAATGTAAAAAATCATTTATATTGCAAAATAAATATTTATTTTGTAAAATAAATATTTATTTTTCAATATTATGTTTTAACATTATTAATCTACATAATTCCTTAGGTTCCCGACAATTTTCAGCCTGTGCTTTTTTGATTTGCGAATTTCAGTAAGTTAACTATTAACCATAAACACATATAAGCATATCAGTAAGTTCTACAGCCTAAATAGTAAAAGGTTAAATACTATTCACATGAGAAGTTTAAGAAATATTTGAAAAATTAAATGACAAGATAGGGTCCCGGATACAAATGTGCTCAAAAGAGCTGGCATTCAATTATTGTATCCCATCTAACAGGTTTGGTGTCTGAAGTGGATTGGGCACTTAGTGCGCGTGAATAACTTCCAGAATTCCCAAACAAATACAATATGGGGAACTGTCTGAGGACACGCGTAACGTTGACCAACCCAAGCTTCGCTTCAAGAGTAAAGCATCCATGATGGAATTGTCTATTAATGTAGCAAAAGGGTTGAGGTTGCCCGGGATCGAATCGGGTGGATAGCTCCTGTTTTCGCTGATGCAAAAAACTATGAAGGGAATAAAGTCCAGCGTGTCGTAGAGGCTAAACAAAGACGCAAATGATCAATGGTGGATTTCTCTACAGTATTCAACTAATGTGGTCGTTCTCAAAAACCTTACCGATCGTTCATTGGTTGTTTTAGCCATGAGCGGCGATGTTTTAAGACTTATTTTCCGCTGCCGGCCGACGCCATCGTCGAAAAAGGCCCATTATTACAGCCTAATGACGGAAGTGCATTTATTTTACACAGAAATTAATTCAATTGACCATAATTTCCTGTAGATATTCATTTCAGTGTGAGACTAATAACTTCATATCAGGCAACAGACTTATTGATCTTTCATACTTATATACATATATATTGTATTTGGACAGCAATTTCACATTTATTTATGTACATAGGATCAAAAAATAATGAAAGTTCTTTGTAGATTATCTTTTAATTATTTTTAAATATTTCTAATAATTTTCCCGATTTTCGGCTCGTATTTGTATAAATATATATATATATTGTCCATTTCTTAATATATGACGTCATTTGTTTACATTTGATACGCCATGAGCAGTTATGAATGTACGAGATTCATGGAAGATTGAAGTTTATAAGCAGTAAATTCAACCTTGCCAACCGAACGATCCTTTGTGGCCGAGCGGTCAAGGCACGTCAGCGTAAAAAAAAGAACGTTAAACATAAAAATGTCTTTAATATATATATATATATATATATATATATATATATATATATATATATATATTTCACATGTCTGAGCACATTCGGTTAACACGAGCTATTTTCAAAGACATTTCTGCTGTTTATGTTGTCAGTAGTAAAAGTTATGTAACAATCCCCATGCCATAACATACTTTGTTAGAAGCCTTTTATTTATGTGAAGCGATCACATTCTTGTTGAATTTATTTTCAAGCGTGTAATTGATTCTCTCCGGAATAACAGACTAGACATCAGAAGTGGATCTAGAGGACTAAAATTAATAATGTTTGCCGCTCAGGAGGTTTTTTTTCTATGAAAGTAACCGTCGAGCTTCTTTTGATTCTCAACTTAAAAAGTGTGCTGATCACAATAAGATGGCTGAGTGGTTAATATTCCGACGCGGAGTTGCGTTCCCACACCGCATTCCAATAAGCAGGTGACACATTCAACAGATTTAAGAAATATTTCTCCACTGAACACCATTTAAACAATTTTTCTATGACAGGGAATAGTTCTGGGCTAAGATTTTTATGAACAACCACAGATATTTTATCCAGATCAGTAGCTTTTGTTGAATGAAGGTTTTTTCGTAGGTCTAGAAATTTTGCGAGACGTGATAGAAATATCGGAAATTTTGTGTTCCATGTGAGGAGGAAATGTCTGTTAGAGGATGTCATTTGTTGTTAGCGGCAAAGTTCATTGCTGGAAATGTGAACAGTCATGCTGACTCATCACAAACGACGATGAACAGATATATCACGTGTAAAATCCAATAATTATAAACGTATTATAAGCGAATGACTGAAGCTAATCCAAAAAGCTAATATAAAAAGAAGAATAGAAAATTAGGATGACACGATAGTTATACAAACAAATTACTTTTCGACGATATGGGCTACTCTAAAATATAAAATAATAAGATAGATCCCCCTCCCCCACCAAAAAAATTAGTCAAATGACCAGATATTCTTGTTGTTAGAAAGAAAAAGTGGTTCTTCTACATTTTTGACAAGATAAATGATTATCAATCATACGGAGTGACTGAAATCTGCGCACATCCGATTTTCTTTTCAGTTTAACACACTAATCTGGTTACACACCCACCCAATTTAAAATATTAACGACAAGAATATTAAAAGTGATATTTTATATATTTGACAATTATTTTATACTATTTATTTATTGTTTATATATATTTTTCATATATATATTGATTTTATAGATAATTTTATATATATTTTTCATATATTGATTGATTTTCTATATATATATTTATATATATTTTCATATATATTGATTGATTTTATATCTTTATATATATTATTCATATAAATTGATTGATTTTATATATATTTTTCATATATATTGCTTGATTTTATATATATTTATATATATATTTTAATATAAATTGATTAATTTTGTATATATTTATATATATATATATATATATATTTCATATATATTTATTGATTTTATATATATTTTTTATATATATTTTTCACATATATTGATTGATTTTATATATATTTTTATATATATTTTTTTTATATATTGATTGATTTTATATATACTTTTATATATATATTTCATATATATTGATTGATTTTATATATATTTTTATATATATTTTCACATATATTGATTGATTTTATATATATTTTTATATGTATTTTTCACATATATTGATTGATTTTATATATATTTTTATATATATTTTTTCATATATATTGATTGATGTTATATATATTTATATATATTTTTAATATAAATTGATTAATTTTATATATATATATATATATTTCATATATATTATTGATTTTATATATATTTTTATATATATTTTTCACATATATTGATTGATTTTATATATTTTTTTATATATATTTTTATATATATTGATTGATTTTATATATATTTTTATATATATTTTTCACATATATTGATTGATTTTATATATATTTTTTATATATATTTTTCATATATATTGATTGATTTTATATATATTTTATATATATATTTTCATATATATTGATTGATTTTATATATATTTTTATATATATTTTTCATATATATTGATTGATTTTATATATATTTATATATATATATTTTAATATAAATTGATTAATTTTATATATATTTATATATATATATATATATATATATTTCATAAATATTTATTGATTTTATATATATTTTATATATATTTTTCACATATATTGATTGATTTTATATATATTTATATATATATTTTCATATATATTGATTGATTTTATATATATTTTTATATATATTTTTCACATATATTGATTGATTTTATATATATTTTTATATATATTTTTCATATATATTGATTGATTTTATATATATTTTTTATATATATTTTCATATATATTGTTTGATTTTATATATATTTATATATATATTTTTAATATAAATTGATTAATTTTATATATATGTATATATATATATATATATATTTCATATATATTTATTGATTTATATATATATTTTTATATATTTTTCACATATATTTATTGATTTTATATATATTTTTATATATATTTTTCATATATATTGATTGATTTTATATATATTTTTATATATATTTTCATATATATTGATTGATTTTATATATATTTTTATATATATTTTTCATATATATTGATTGATTTTATATATATTTTTATATATTTTTTTATATATATTGATTGATTTTATATATATTTTTATATATATTTTCATATATATTGATTGATTTTATATATATTTTATATATATTTTCATATATATTGATTGATTTTATATATATTTTTATATATATTTTTCATATATATTGATTGATTTTATATATATTTTATATATATTTTTTTATAAATTGATTAATTTTATATATATTTATATATATATATATATATTTCATATATATTTATTGAGTTTATATATATTTTTATATATATTTTTCACATATATTTATTGATTTTATATATATTTTTTATATATATTTTTTCATATATATTGATTGATTTTATATATATTTTTTATATATTTTTTCATATATATTGATTGATTTATATATATTTTTTATATATATTTTTCATATATATTGATTGATTTTATATATATTTTTATATATTTTTCATATATATTGATTGATTTTCTATATATTTTTTATATATATTTTTCATATATATTGATTGATTTTATATATATTTATATATATATTTTTTAATATAAATTGATTAATTTTATATATATTTATATATATATATATATATATTTCATATATATTTATTGATTTTATATATATTTTATATATATTTTTCACATATATTTATTGATTTTTATATATATTTTTATATATATTTTTCATATATATTGATTGATTTTATATATATTTTTATATATATTTTTTTATATATATTGAATGATTTTATATATATTTTTTATATATTTTTTCATATATATTGATTGATTTTATATATATTTTTATATATATTTTCATATATATTGATTGATTTTATATATATTTTATATATATTTTTCATATATATTGATTGATTTTATATATATTTTTTATATATATTTTTCATATATATATTGATTGATTTTATATATATTTTATATATATTTTTCATATATATTGATTGATTTTATATATATTTTTATATATATTTTTCATATATATTGATTGATTTTATATATATTTTTATATATATTTTTCATATATATTGATTGATTTTATATATATTTTTATATATATTTTTCATATATATTGATTGATTTTATATATTTATATATATATTTTTTTAATATAAATTGATTAATTTTATATATATTTATATATATATATATATATATTTCATAAATATTTATTGATTTTATATATATTTTTTTATATATATTTTTCACATATATTGATTGATTTTATATATATTTATATATATTTTTTCATATATATTGATTGATTTTATATATATTTTTATATATCTTTTTCACATATATTGATTGATTTTATATATATTTTTATATATATTTTTCATATATATTGATTGATTTTATATATATTTTATATATATTTTCATATATATTGTTTGATTTTATATATATTTATATATATATTTTTTAATATAAATTGATTAATTTTATATATATGTATATATATATATATATATATTTCATATATATTTTTTTTCACATTGATTTTATATATATTTTTATATATATTTTTCACATATATTTATTGATTTTATATATATTTTATATATATTTTCATATATATTGATTGATTTTATATATATTTTTATATATATTTTCATATATATTGATTGATTTTATATATATTTTTATATATATTTTCATATATATTGATTGATTTTATATATATTTTTATATATATTTTTTTATATATATTGATTGATTTTATATATATTTTTATATATATTTTTCATATATATTGATTGATTTTATATATATTTTATATATATTTTTCATATATATTGATTGATTTTATATATATTTTTTATATATATTTTTCATATATATTGATTGATTTTATATATATTTATATATATATATTTTATATAAATTGATTAATTTATATATTTATATATATATATATATATTTCATATATATTTATTGATTTTATATATATTTTTATATATATTTTCATATATATTTATTGATTTTATATATATTTTTTATATATATTTTTCATATATATTGATTGATTTTATATATATTTTTATATATATTTTCATATATATTGATTGATTTTATATATATTTTTTATATATATTTTTCATATATATTGATTGATTTTATATATATTTTTATATATATTTTTTCATATATATTGATTGATTTTATATATATTTTTATATATATATTTTCATATATATTGATTGATTTTATATATATTTATATATATATTTTTTAATATAAATTGATTAATTTTATATATATTTATATATATATATATATATATTTCATATATATTTATTGATTTTATATATATTTTTATATATATTTTTATATATATTTATTGATTTTATATATATTTTTATATATTTTTCATATATATTGATTGATTTTATATATATTTTTTTATATATTTTTTTTTATATATTGAATGATTTTATATATATTTTTATATATATTTTTTCATATATATTGATTGATTTTATATATATTTTATATATATTTTTCATATATATTGATTGATTTTATATATATTTTTTATATATTTTTCATATATATTGATTGATTTTATATATATTTTATATATATTTTTTTCATATATATTGATTGATTTTATATATATTTTTATATATTTTTCATATATTGATTGATTTTATATATATTTTTATATATATTTTTTCATATATTTGATTGATTTTATATATATTTTATATATATTTTTAATATATATTGATTATTTTTTATATATATTTATATATATATATATATTTCATATATATTTATTAATTTTTTATATATATATATATATATATATATTTTCATATATATTTATTGATTTTATATATTTTTTATATATATTTTTCATATATATTGATTGATTTTATATATATTTTTATATATATTTTCATATATATTGATTGATTTTATATATATTTTTTATATATTTTTCATATATATTGATTGATTTTATATATATTTTTATATATATATTTCATATATATTGATTGATTTTATATATATATTTTATATATATTTTCATATATATTTTGATTGATTTTATATATATTTTTTTATATATTGATTTTTTTATATATATTTTTTATTGATTTTTCATATATATATTTATATATATATATTTTTAATATAAATTGATTAATTTTATATATTTTTATATATATATATATATATATATATTCATATATATTATTGATTTTATATATATTTTTATATATATTTTCACATATATTGATTGATTTTATATATATATTTTATATATATTTTTTATATATATTGATTGATTTTATATATATTTTTATATATATTTTTTTACATATATTGATTGATTTTATATATATTTTTATATATATTTTTCATATATATTGATTGATTTTATATATATATTTTTATATATTTTTCATATATATTGATTGATTTTATATATATTTTTTATATATATTTTTCATATATATTGATTGATTTTATATATATTTTTATATATATTTTCATATATATTGATTGATTTTATATATATTTATATATATATTTTAATATAAATTGATTAATTTTATATATATTTATATATATATATATATATATATATATATTTCATAAATATTTATTGATTTTTTATATATATTTTTATATATATTTTTTTGCCATATTGATTGATTTTTTTATATATTTATATATATATTTTTCATATATATTGATTGATTTTATATATATTTTTTATATATCTTTTCACATATATTGATTGATTTTATATATATTTTTATATATATTTTCATATATATTGATTGATTTTATATATATTTTTATATATATTTTTTCCATATATTGTTTGATTTTATATATTTATATATATATTTTTTAATATAAATTGATTAATTTTATATATATGTATATATATATATATATATATTTTCATATATATTTATTGATTTTATATATATTTTTATATATATTTTTTATACATATATTTATTGATTTTATATATATTTTTATATATATTTTCATATATATTGATTGATTTTATATATATTTTTATATATTTTTTTTATATATTGATTGATTTTATATATATTTTTATATATATTTTCATATATATTGATTGATTTTATATATATTTTTATATATATTTTTCATATATATTGATTGATTTTATATATATTTTATATATATTTTTTTCATATATATTGATTGATTTTATATATATTTTTTATATATATTTTTCATATATATTGATTGATTTTATATATATTTTTATATATATTTTTCATATATATTGATTGATTTTATATATATTTATATATATATTTTTAATATAAATTGATTAATTTTATATATATTTATATATATATATATATATATTTCATATATATTTATTGAGTTTATATATTTTTATATATATTTTTCATATATTTATTGATTTTATATATATTTTTATATATATTTTCATATATATTGATTGATTTTATATATATTTTTATATATTTTTTATATATTTTTTTCACATATATTTATTGATTTTATATATATTTTTATATATATTTTCATATATATTGATTGATTTTATATATATTTTTATATATATTTTCATATATATTGATTGATTTTATATATATTTTTATATATATTTTTCATATATATTGATTGATTTTATATATATTTTTATATATATTTTTTCATATATATTGATTGATTTTATATATATTTTTTATATATATTTTTCATATATATTGATTGATTTTCTATATATTTATATATTTTTTCATATATATTGATTGATTTTTATATATATTTATATATATATTTTAATATAAATTGATTAATTTTATATATATTTATATATATATATATATATATTTTCATATATATTTATTGATTTTTATATATTTTTATATATATTTTTCACATATATTTATTGATTTTATATATATTTTTATATATATTTTTCATATATATTGATTGATTTTATATATATTTTTTATATATTTTTCATATATATTGAATGATTTTATATATATTTTTTATATATATTTTTTCATATATATTGATTGATTTTTATATATTTTTTATATATATTTTTATATATATTGATTGATTTTATATATATTTTTATATATATTTTCATATATATTGATTGATTTTATATATATTTTATATATATTTTTCATATATATTGATTGATTTTATATATATTTTTATATATATTTTTCATATATATTGATTGATTTTATATATATTTTTATATATATTTTTCATATATATTGATTGATTTTATATATTTTTATATATATTTTTCATATATATTGATTGATTTTATATATATTTATATATATATTTTTAATATAAATTGATTAATTTTATATATATTTATATATATATATATATATATTTATATATATTATTGATTTTATATATATTTTTATATATATTTTTCACATATATTTATTGATTTTATATATATTTTTATATATATTTTTCATATATATTGATTGATTTTATATATATTTTTATATATATTTTTCATATATATTGATTGATTTTATATATATTTTTATATATATTTTTTCATATATATTGATTGATTTTATATATACTTTTATATATATATTTCATATATATTGATTGATTTTATATATATTTTTTATATATATTTTCACATATATTGATTTTTTTATATATATTTTATGTATTTTTCACATATATTGATTGATTTTATATATATTTTTATATATATTTTCATATATATATTGATTGATGTTATATATATTTATATATATATTTTTAATATAAATTGATTAATTTTATATATATTTATATATATATATATATATATATTTCATATATATTATTGATTTTATATATATTTTTTATATATATTTTTTACATATATTGATTGATTTTATATATATTTTTTTTTATATATATTTTTTTATATATATTGATTGATTTTATATATATTTTTATATATATTTTTCACATATATTGATTGATTTTATATATTTTTTATATATATTTTTCATATATATTGATTGATTTTATATATATTTTTATATATATTTTTCATATATATTGATTGATTTAATATATATTTTTATATTTATTTTTCATATATATTGATTGATTTTATATATATTTTTATATATATTTTTTCATATATATTGATTGATTTTATATATATTTTTATATATATTTTTCATATATATTGATTGATTTTATATATATTTTTATATATATTTTTCATATATATTGATTGATTTTATATATATTTATATATATATTTTTTTAATATAAATTGATTAATTTTATATATATTTATATATATATATATATATATATATATATATTTCATATATATTTTATTGATTTTATATATATTTTTATATATATTTTTCATATATTTATTGATTTTATATATATTTTATATATATTTTTCATATATATTGATTGATTTTATATATATTTTTATATATATTTTTCATATATATTGATTGATTTTATATATATTTTTATATATATTTTTCATATATATTGATTGATTTTATATATATTTTTTATATATTTTTTCATATATATTGATTGATTTTATATATATTTTTATATATTTTCATATATATTGATTGATTTTATATATATTTATATATATATTTTTAATATAAATTGATTAATTTTATATATATTTATATATATATATATATATTTCATATATATTTATTGATTTTATATATATTTTTTATATATATTTTCACATATATTTATTGATTTTATATATATTTTTTATATATATTTTTTCATATATATTGATTGATTTTATATATATTTTTATATATATTTTTCATATATATTGAATGATTTTATATATATTTTTTATATATATTTTTTATATATATTGATTGATTTTATATATATTTTTGTATATATTTTCATATATATTGATTGATTTTATATATATTTTTATATATATTTTTCATATATATTGATTGATTTTATATATATTTTTATATATATTTTTTCATATATATTGATTGATTTTATATATATTTTTTATATATATTTTCATATATATTGATTGATTTTATATATATTTTTTATATATATTTTCATATATATTGATTGATTTTATATATATTTTTATATATATTTTTCATATATATTGATTGATTTTATATATATTTATATATATATTTTAATATAAATTGATTAATTTTATATATATTTATATATATATATATATATTTCATATATATTTATTGATTTTATATATATTTTTATATATATTTTTTCATATATTTATTGATTTTATATATATTTTTATATATATTTTTCATATATATTGATTGATTTTATATATATTTTTTAGATATATTTTTTCATATATATTGATTGATTTTATATATATTTTTATATATATTTTCATATATATTGATTGATTTATTTTATATATACTTTTATATATATATTTCATATATATTGATTGATTTTATATATATTTTTATATATTTTTTCACATATATTGATTGATTTTATATATATTTTTATATGTATTTTTCACATATATTGATTGATTTTATATATATTTTTATATATTTTTCATATATATTGATTGATGTTATATATATTTATATATATATTTTTAATATAAATTGATTAATTTTATATATATTTATATATATATATATATATATATTTTCATATATATTATTGATTTTATATATATTTTATATATATTTTTCACATATATTGATTGATTTTATATATATTTTTTTATATATATTTTTTATATATATTGATTGATTTTATATATATTTTTATATATATTTTTCACATATATTGATTGATTTTATATATATTTTTATATATATTTTCATATATATTGATTTATTTTATATATATTTTTATATATATTTTTTCATATATATTGATTGATTTAATATATATTTTATATTTATTTTTCATATATATTGATTGATTTTATATATTTTTATATATATTTTTCATATATATTGATTGATTTTATATATATTTTTATATATATTTTTCATATATATTGATTGATTTTATATATATTTTTATATATATTTTTCATATATATTGATTGATTTTATATATATTTATATATATATTTTTAATATAAATTGATTAATTTTATATATATTTATATATATATATATATATATATATATATTTTCATATATATTTATTGATTTTATATATATTTTTTATATATATTTTCACATATATTTATTGATTTTATATATATTTTTTATATATATTTTTCATATATATTGATTTTATTTTATATATATTTTTATATATATTTTCATATATATTGATTGATTTTATATATATTTTTATATATATTTTCATATATATTGATTGATTTTATATATATTTTTATATATATTTTCATATATATTGATTGATTTTATATATATTTTATATATATTTTTCCTATATATTGATTGATTTTATATATATTTATATATATATTTTTAATATAAATTGATTAATTTTATATATATTTATATATATATATATATTTCATATATATTTATTGATTTTATATATATTTTATATATATTTTTTCACATATATTTATTGATTTTATATATTTTTATATATATTTTTTTATATATATTGATTGATTTTATATATATTTTTTATATATTTTTTTTTATATATTGAATGATTTTTATATATTTTTTTTTATATATTTTCATATATATTGATTGATTTTATATATATTTTTATATATATTTTTTCATATATATTGATTGATTTTATATATATTTTTATATATATTTTTCATATATATTGATTGATTTTATATATATTTTTATATATATTGATTGATTTTATAGTATTTCGCATTAAAACAGAAAATATGATAAAAAGAAAATATGAGAATAGTAAAGATCAGTAATAACTCTTTACACGTGTGCACGCATGTCTGTGTGTTTACATTTTAAGTAATTTCAAGTTGATTCTTGAATTAAAAGAAAAAATCATTTCATCCCAAAGCAAAGCAATGTAGCCACTCAGATAAGTTACTGAATGTTAGAGAATATGAGAAAAAAACTACTATTAAGGAGAGGAGACAATAAAAGAACAAGAAAAAGAAGATGCAAGATAACGAGTGACATTGCATTTAAATTTTTGAAGATCAATATTGACTGGTAAGCAAGAAGCCGAAAGAGAGTTTCACTACCGAGAACTGCAAGAGAAGAAGCTGTTAGCAAAGAACTTACGGTTCAATTGCATGAGACCTTGCTGCCAATCTAGTACTGCGCTTAAATTCATAAAGTCTAAATACAATAGCATAAAGTTCATTAAAAAGTTGCAATTTAAAAATTTATATAAAAGGCACAGAAAGGTGGGTGGGAAAGGGACTGAAGCCGAGATACCAAGTCAGGATCAATAACATAGCAGATTCTTCTTCGGATTTTCTCTAAATGTATAGCAAGAACATCAGACCAAATGTGGCAGTAATATTCAAAACAAGGACGAATAGTAGACATATATTTATATAATATAGATTCTGGCATGAGAAAAATTTTCTGAGATGCAGATTCATCAATTGTTTCAATTCATTCTTTTTATTTCATTTCAACTGAAAACGATACTCCAAAAAGGTGCAATGCGTCACTCACCTAGAGGTTAGCATCAGCCGTGCTGATGAATATAAAAATAGTTCTCTCAGATGATTAAAAATGAGCGCTATTGTTTTTGAGGCTTTAGAACCAACAAGCCAGTCCTTGCCCCATTTAACAACAAATTGTAGATCATTTTTAAGATCAGCTGCCAATTTGACCTTATCGAAGTGGTCAAACTTACTATCAAAACAGGAGTAAATAGTTATATGAGGGCATGGATAGAACATTCACATTCTGAAACTGAGACCCTAGTTCGAATCTCAGCATGAGCGATTTGACAGGGTCGATGTTATCGGACTAGTCGTGCCTGAAAACCATACTATAGGTAGACGGAACACTTGGGGGGTCGTCGATAGCTGTACTAGCAAGAAGTCACAAGTCATCGTGACCGAGGGATTGAGCCCGTTGGCCTTTTTCAAATTGTTGATCACGCTAGATAAAACGCTCTTTCCCAGAAACAGCAACTAAGGTCTCCTCAGTATAGTTGAGGTGGGCTCTGTGGTTGTTGAATAAACACAAATGGGCCTGAGCAAGCGTCTGCAATAGGGATTGGCTAGCTACCCCAGTAAGCGGGTATCCTGGAATACGAGTGGCCAGCTATATATATATATATATATACTAAATATTTGTGCACTCAGCATTGATACTGAATTTAGAACTGATTACGATGGAGCACTAGGGAACACCTTCATTTATGTTAAAAGACCTCGGTAGAAATTATTTATGTTAATATTCCTTTGATTCCTTCTCCTAGGGTAACCTTCAGAGAGGTTTTAATAACGTAACAATTTCCCCTTGACCGGAAACGTGTCTAGAGCCTTATTCGGCAAAATTCCAAAAGATAGCGTCTGGATAAAAGCACCAAGATTTCTGTGCTGTGAACAGGTTAATAGCAGTATATAGGTTCACCTATCGCCCGGTAAGTACTATTCCGTGTTTATTGAACAGGAGTAGAGGTTTATCTTGTTTCATTTTCAGTATACGACTTGCAGGTTTCTTTATTCCCTGGCCTTAATAATTTAAGTGTCCTAAATTTTTGGTCATCTGACTGACCACTGGTTGCAAATTTTAATTATGAAGGTACCGGGTTGACAGTTTTTTGGTTACTGCGTCGCGACTGGTCCGAATTTTTTGTTAGCATTCACAGAGCCTACTTTTGTCAACAGTCATATAATTTTGGGGTATTTACATTGCCATGTCGTGCATGGATAGATGACTCTGCTTGTACTTTCGGAGGGCAACTCAGAGAGGTCACATTATGATTTTATTTTAACCACGTTCTGACTAGTTTGTATTGCCATAGACCAAAATTTATCAACTATTTTTTTTTATCTCGCAGTACACTTGAACCTTCAGTTAAACATCTGCGGGGCAAATAAATTATAATGATCGAAAAAGAATTAAAAAAAGATAATATTTTTTTATGGTTTGTTTATTAAAAGAAGTAAAAATATTATGATTTGTAATCAAAAGCTAATAATCAAAATTCTTTAAAAATGATATTTAATTATTGTTTTGTTTATTATAATTTAACGTCTAATGAAATATCTGAGCATGATGTATTTTTAGAATATCTTATTTGCAAGAATTCTCGTTTAATCAGTTTAAAGGGGTTTAAATTTTGATATATTCACCTATTGTCCTTTGGACTTTTGAAAATCTTACTTATTATAAAACGCAGATTATGTGTGTGTGTGTACGTTTATATATTGGATCGGATTTACTACATTTTTCAACTGATTTCAACAAAACTTCACAGGACTGCGTAAAATTACCTTGCGGTGGTTCTGACAGCGCCAAAAATTGGAAAAACACATTTGTTTTTGCACAAAATCAGTTTGAAAACAGGATAAAACACGATTCTCTCGCCAGAATGAAAGGGGGACAACTCATATCGAGTTATAATAAAACCCAGGTTGTTTGTTTGTGTGTGTGTGTGTGTGTGTGTGTGTGTGTGTGTGTGTGTGTGTGTGTGTGTGTGTGTGTGTTCGTTTATATATGGGATCGGATTTCCTACATTTTTCAACCGATTTCAACAAAACTTCACTTTTTTTGGCAGGTAGTGTTTCTTATTGTCTTGCACACTTTTTTCTTTATTTTTACATTCAGAATGCTTTAAAAATTCCATTTACAAAACAATTGTTTATAATAAAATTCTATTCAATCGGTAGACGCATAACGATTGAAAACAATGTTTTTGTTTGGGTTTGACCAATTCGTAAAATAAAAAAAAATAAAAAAATAATTAAGACACGCGTGTCCGTCAACCTTAAACAATAATCTTTGTCAATTTTATTTTTCAGTCTTTATGATGGTCGATACATGATCTATCTCTTACTGTTACATTCCCAGGCAACGCCGGGTTCTACTGCTAGTAATTAATGACATTAAAAATGTTCGCAGCAAACCTATGGTCCTCTCACCAGAGTGCCGCTGCACACAGATTGATAAACACTTTGACAGTGATAAGTATTTTGGCATTTTTCTCCTGAAAACATTCTTATAAGAGTTACAATGAAAAGAAATACGAGTGAACCAGTAAATAAATAATCCCCTACCCCCCCCTACACAATCAACCCTTTCTCTTTCCAATATTTGTGGAATTCGTATCAATTTCTGTAGTGTAGAAACTTTTTTCTTGAAACGTTTTCTAGATATTTTAACATTTTGGGAGACTAAAATGATTCCGTAGGAACCAATGAATTCTAAGTTCCGGGTTACTTTCCTCTTTTTTGAAAATAACAAGATTCATGGATAGTATTTTACAATATGAGTAAAGATAGCTTTTCTAACATCCGCTAATTTTTATTTTCAGGGTCGAAGAGAAATCATATCACAGATTTCTATAATTTGTTATTATGTTCTCTTTTTAAAGAATAAAACAAAATCTTCATTTACTTTCTTCTAAATTAACATTAAATTTGGGTAATCATCTGTAATGACGGCAGATACGACCAAAGCTGTCCAACATATATTTGGTGACCCAAGAAAGACATAACAAATTAGACTGACTACAAGTATATATGCACTCTCAATTTATAACATAAATATCATTGGTCCTACGTAATAGGAATAAGTGCATAAATATCATTCTCTAGAAACAATGATGCTGAGAATATTATCGTTTAAAATACAATCAATTCAGTGAACTTCCTTTCAGTTAGTTGGGCTTTAAACAAATCTGGTAATACAAAGGTGAAAGGTTGAATGTGTTGTAAACAAATTAAGTGCAGATAATTTATTTAACATGAGTCGAATGAGGTCCTGATGAATTCTGTTATAATTGGCAATATGATTCCAGCGTAAACGAACAGACAAAATAAATGAAAAAAAAAACGAAACGTTAATTCAATATTTGGCTCAATCAAGCATTAACCTGTGGAAAAAAAGAAAAAAAGAAACTTCTATCAAACAAATGATACATTAAAACCGACTGTAATTTTCTATTGACAGATTTGATTATCAGTGTCAGGAAACACATCGAGATCACCAATCAAGAATCCGATATCAGACATGTCTATAAATAATGTTCTGTCTCTATTAATTAATTAATATTTCAGAAAAAGAAATAATTTCTTATTATTTTTTTGACAAGCATTTCTTTCGTTTTATTTAATTTTAATGTAACGCTTAGATTATCATTCTACGGTTGAAACATGTATTGGAAATAAAAATAAGTTTTCGGCAAGATTATATTTTATACATATCTTATCCTTGTGAAATCGTTTTGCCAAGAGAGCTTCTTCACTGATTAGGCTACTTAATCGAAAATATTTCTCCGGTATTTATAACAAAAATAGAAAAATACATGTGAACTGAAAAGGAATAAATGCTAAAGCAATCCCAAAAGAGAGGAGACAAAATCCAGTCAATCAATAGAAAGTGCACTAATTGCTCTCTAAGGAATTATTATTATTATTATTATTATTATTATTATTATTATTATTATGTCTGTATGTGTGGGTAGTTGTGCATATTTCTGTGTTTATAGTATATATTTGACTGAATATAGAATTTGTGTATACATTTACTTATGTGGATATATATATATATATATATATATATATATATATATATATATATATATATATATATATATAAGTGTGTGTGTGTGTGTGCGTATGGGTGTATATGTGGATATGTATATATGTGTTAGAGTTTGTACACAGGTGTGTGTACGACATTTATATGTGTGTTAATATGTTTTTAGATGTACGTTAATTATTACCAATATGTTTTTTGATGTATCCTGATTGTTACTAAGTATATAATTGCATAATTTTCTTCGTAACTTAGATAGTTTTGTCTATTTTACCTTTATTATGTCATTATTATTTTTTTTTTATATTATTTCCTTTGAGAATTGGTGTATACACCTTTCTTTTCTGGTCCCGCCCAGAGACCTAAGGTCAGAAATGGTTCAAGCCATTTTCCACTGACCAATTAAAAATAGAAGCAGCAGCCCACATATTTTACATAAATAAAGCCCTTCGTAAGGTGTGGGCTGTATTCGTTTTTATCATTATTATTATTATTATTATTATTATTATTATTATTATTATTACTTACTTACTTACTTACTTACTTACTTACTTACTTTGATTTCCATTGTATAATCCTTTCTTCCGATTTAGAAACCTAAGGTCAGAAATATCATCAATAATTTTTCATTGAACATTATTATAAAAAGAAATATAAAAACAAAACTAAAAAAGGCAAACTAGTGGCGCACACATTTTACATAGATAAAACCCTTCGTAAAGTGAGAGCTGTACTTTTGAGTACAATTGTTTTGTATTTCTTTAAGGCATGTGCTAAACAGGAATTACTTCATTTAGTCTGTTAGAATGTTTTCCAATCAAACTGAGGAATCCAAACACAACGGAAATTCTTGGTGTCTTCATGTGGCTCATTTCCATTTCTAAAGCTTTGATATATTTTTGAAGATCTTAAATGATAGACGACAATCTGCAGGAATCGTCAAAGCAAATTCTCTTTCTGTTGTCTTTGATCACTACATCTGGGCGATTACTTCGTTTCTTTTGTGTGTATTGTAAAGTCCAATCAAATTCTTATTGCACTGATGTCTGTAAAAGGGCCTTGGTGGTTTTCATCTCAGTTTCACCTTTTCTACCAAAAAAATAGCAGATATTAGCCCACATTGTTAGGCCTAGTTTTATATTCGCTGAATGCTTACGACATGCAACCTGATACAATTTCTGGATATTCATCACAAGATTCTGCATATTCGGGTTAACAATGCTTCTTTATGTTTAGTTCTAGTTAGCAAGCACTGGTCCTGTGCAGCAAGAATAAAAACCCCACTTTCAACTTTGAATCCTGTACTATGCAACCACTGATGGGTATGAGGTTTATCTACGACAGCCTGTTAGGTGCGGACAGAGTATTGATCAAAAAGATCTTTATCGTTTCTGCATTTAGTTCACTGCATTAATTGGACTATGGTTTACTTGCACTTTTATATCCAGTTGAAAGTTTCTTTTGATTTGTTGGCTTCCATTATTCCTCAATACAATTTCATATTACTTTCATGCTCTTTGACACATATTATCATCCAGTCTTCTGTAGTAACTTTGAAGTCTGATTGTTGTAGTTGAACTAATAAAGAGCCATCTTCGAATCTGAACACATACAGACAAAAGCAGTGACAAGTGGGAAGCTTTCTCGTTTTGACATCCATTCGCTTAATGTCATCTATGTTTTAGTTAACCGAATTGAAACGATATTGCAGTAAATGTACAGCCAAGGTGTGTTTATGGCTGATATTCTGTTTTATGAATTCAACTCGGTATTTAACACCAGGCGCACACGACTGTAATATACTTTTCTTGCTTTCTCTTTTATTTGGTAAGCTGCATTCCTTCTCCTTCGCTGACTCCTAAGTCTTTATAGGCTTCTTCTTGCCCCAGTCTCCGAATCTTTTTTGACATAATGTCGATCTATTGAGTATGTTTCCGTAATTCTCCATTTCTTGAATACACATTTATCAAATCTGGTGTTTATATCGATGTTATCACTGAAACATTTCACAGCATAGAGGAGAAATTCAACTCATTGTCGTATTTGGTAGAAACGTTATAATCATCTATAAGTGAATAAGTGGTTAAATAATTTATTGTTCATTTTGTATCCATAATTATTACTGCGAAAGTGTCATTACGAGCAGACAAAATAGAAGAGCTAACATCGAGTTTCTCTGAAGAATTGCTCGTCGGATATTCTAAAGATTGCGAGTGTTAGTACCTTTGGTGTGATGTAGCTATATTGTGCTTTCTCACAGAAATACACTATATTGAAAAAAATTTACTATCACTTAGGAGTTTATACATTTCCCAAGCCTGAAAGACACATGTGTGTGGCAAACTATAAAAGGCCGAACGTAATAATATGTATCAGTTAATTCTCCCTCGCGATGTTATTTTTTTGCTTTTTCCAATAAACCACAATACTTGACTTTTACTGGAAGACGTAAGAATTGAACACACAGCCGCCAAGTAGCAACGTGCAGTTAGCCAACACCATTTTCATGAATTGTGATGCTGGATTTTAAACATGAATATTTAGTCTTCCTAAAACTCGTAGATAGACCATGCAGAATATTATATATATATATATATATATATATATATATATATATATATATGTGTGTGTGTGTGTGTGTGTGTGTGTGTGTGTGTGTGCGTGTGTGTGTGTGTGTGCATATATATATATATATATATATATATATATATATATATATATATATATATATATATATAGACAGCAAAAGGCATATTTGATTAAATAAATTACGAACATTACGTTGGCTTATTTTTATCATAATCCTCTCATATTCCCGATTATGCTTAAAATAAGTAGGTATAATATTTGTACTTTATTTAACAACCATAGAACGACAATCCTGAGTTGAAAAAAATTGATACTAGAAAGAAACATAAGCCAACAAAGTATTTCACTTCTGTCCACATAAACAGCGGAAAATATCTAAGTATTCATCCAAGCCCTTAATATGAAAGGATAAATATAGAATTCAGTAATAAATTAGAATTCAAGTTGAGGTCAGTATAGACGACAATGTGTTAAAATGTGGAGAAAAGCGAATAAAATCACAATAACATCATAGAATTAAAACCGCCACAGAAGAAATGTCCTGGTCTCAAAAAACACATTTCAACCCTGACCACAATAAGCTAACAGTTGTAGTACATTTAGTGTAAGAGAAAAGTAAATTAAACATAGAATAGGATGCGTAAATTTTCCTCGTTTTATGAAATTCAACTCAACAGCAAATGGCTACAACATAGTGACTTCTTTTTGTCATCCATTAAAAAAACACCTTCCAACCTCCGAATCCAATGAAAGTATCGAAATAATAGAAGCACTATATTGGTCTACAAAATCATACATGTCTGGTGAGGAACACAAAACGGAAAGATTTCATCATGAAAGTCTACAGCCCAAATTGGTGTCAATAAATCAAAAAGAATTAGGTAACTCTTTAAGAAACAAATATCTCCGTGAAATTGAAAACGCAATTAATGTTGCTAAACAGCACTGACAATGTGTTAAAATGTGGAGAAAAGCGAAAAAATCAAAATAATATCATACAATTAAAGCCACCATAGAAGAAATGTTCTGGTCCCAAAAAACACTTTGAGTCCCGTTTTAACCCTAACCACTGTAAACTGAAGATGTCTGCAGAAATATCTATACCAAACATACCAAGTTTATTTCTGTCCCGTAAGTAATATTACCCTTTGAAATGAAAGCCCAAAACATCAATGGAGAATTCTTATTAAAACTTGTATTGCTCAAAAAGTGTATTCTATCTTAACACATGGTTCGGCGATCCCATGAAACACCGCGTCACATGGTATGATCCATGTAACATAACAAAAAAATTACTGACTTCATCATCTCAGACTCTTGGATTAGGCAGTTTGTGGCAAATGTTAGAGTATAGCAGTCCTATTTTGAATTTGATCACAGACTAATTGTAACTAAACTGGCAACACCAGCCAACAAAATACACCACGAAAAACACTTAGTTATAAGATCCAAGCCCTTAAAAAAAATGAAAGGGTAAATTTAGAATTCAGTAATAAATTTGGATTCTACTCGCAACTTCACAGTTTAGTTCTCGGTAGGATGCTTCTTTTTCGCTCCAAGCAAGGCGATAATCCAGTAGAATGCGCGGGCGACGGTTACTGGAATTGAAAGTCAAATAGAAAGTGAAGACTGGGGGTGTGGAGGTTTTAAGAAAGGACAAAAAAGGAACAATGTTCAAGAAAACAGAAGATGGCGATTGACAGTGTATTAAAATTTTTGAAATTTGTAGCAATAAATCAAAATGTGTTCCACAGGTGGCAAGTGCATGGGGAATAAAAACTGTTAGAGTAGAAGTGGGGACAGCATCTAGCTAGTTTCGCCATGAAAACGTGAGACCTATCTGCCAATCTAGTAGCACGCTAAAATGCATGTAGTCAGGGCAGCAGAGAAAAAAAAAACCTCTTCAGAACAGCTACCACGAAAATATTTGTAAAACAGAGAGAAGCCATGTCACTTTGGTAAGAAAATAACTGGAGACGAGATGCCTGGTCAAGATCATTTATATTGCAGACCTTTCTCTGGATCTTGTCAATAGTCTCGAGATGTACAACATGAGAAGAGACATGGCAGCAGTAATCAATGCACCAATGAATGATAGATTCATAAATGTGCAAGATTCTGACAAGAAAAGTAAAATTAGCGCGGCACAGTGAACGAATTTTCCTTGCAGAAGACGTAGCAATTGATTTGATATAATCGCTCCACTTCATGTCAGTGGAACACGTGAGGCCAAGAAGGTGGAGAGTGTCGCTTTTCTGGAGTTTATGATCAGCCATTCTGATGATTCTCTGTTGTGATGCAATGAAAGCGTCTTTGTTTTGGAAGTATTAAAATTTACAAGCCAATTCTCGCCCAACTTAACCACTGATTGGAAGAACTTTACAAGAGCAGTTGCCATGTTTACTTTTTTTTACTGATCTGTCGGTTTTACTACTAAGACAGGAGTAAAGATTGTGTCATCTGGATAATTAAAGCTAGTTGGGAACTGATGAAATTAAGGTTGTCATTGACAAAGATCAGAATAAGCGTAGATCCAAGGATAGAGCTCGAGAGACATCCTCGCTTGTATGAAAAGCGTGTTCATTCAATACGATCTTCATTATTCGATTGGTTAGGAAAGACTGGGGTTATCAAGTAGTCATCAACTGATACCCTAGATCTTGATCTTGCTTAAAAGGCCAGCACGCCAAACCTTGTCGAACACCTTCAAGATATCAAAAGCTACAGCCGAAGCTTCGCCATTCTTATCTTAAGCTTGATAGACAATTTCAGTGTTGGCCCTTAACACGTCGGTGATAAACCAGGCGAAACGGAAGCCATATTATTTGTTCGAAAAAAAGATAAAAATCGTTGTGGTACATCTATAAACCTATTGTATACAACAATATTTGGTTCAATGTAAGGGTTTCCCGGTACAGGCTGTTACCCAAATTATTTATTGCAACTTTTCTTGCTACATCAAGTGTTCCAAGCCATGAAGATTGATTGGAAAAACATTAACTTGTCTCTGCTAAAAGCTGTTTGAAAATCGAAGGAAAAATCTTTTCTTTATTAAGTTGTTATCTCTTTCTTTCATTCATATTATTTTCTGAATAATAATTTGTTTCTAAGACTATAAGACTATTAAAATTCTAAATTTCGATATGTTTTGTTTGAGTCATTTCTCAATACACACACACACGCATATATATATATATATATATATATATATATATATATATATATATACATACATACATACATACACACACACACACACACACACATATATATATATATATATATATATATATATATATATATATATATATATATATATATATATGAAATGGATTAAATCCGATTATTTTTAATATAGTTTCTGTTTATACGTTTATATAGAGCATTTATTTGAGTAAATGGTAAGTTTTTTTTCTTTCTTTTTTTTTTTATTAAATAGTATTAAAATTTACCGATGTGAATGTTCGAGAAATTTCGTCGAAAATATGCACCCTCCGACATGAATCGATCATGCTTCCTATACGGAACCGTCATTAAGACTGACATGCTATCATCTTTCAGCCACATAGAACTTCCGGTTTATATATATATATATATATATATATATATATATATATATATATATATATATATATATATATATATAATTATAAATTAATTGATTTAAAAAAATTCAATAACTGAAGCAATAACTGATACATTAAAATATAGACATATTGAACCCCCAGACACCCCTGTCTAGAAAAATAGATTTATCTGTAACCTTGGAAACATGAATTTTGTTTTAGATGTGTATTTAAAACCCACTAATATTAAAAGTTACTCTAAAATTCGCTTGAGGATGAAATAGAACTAATGTCTTTAATTTAATCACAAAATTAAATTCGGGGCTTTTAGCTTCTATTTTTGAAACATGGTTAGAACTGTGTAGCGAAAAAAAACATATTTTAAATCAATTAACTTATAATATTAATGCTCTTTAAATTTACATTGAGCATTATTTGGTAAAAATAAAAATATCTATAAGAACACCGGATTATATATCTTACTGTTCTTTATATATATATATATATATATATATATATACTCGTATTTGTGTAGACTCTCCGTTTATTTGTTAAAAAATAACATTTAAGTAATAAAAATTCTTGGGATTACTAAATGAAGCACCCACATATATCTAAGAACTCAAATATAATAGCATTATCTACATGCAAAAAAAAGCCAAAAATAATGGAAGTATTATTAATAAAAGCAAAAAAAACAACACTTAATATCAATTAGGAACATGGATACAATATCTTGACCGTGTTTTGAAAAACGAAAACATTATATAAATACGTACATGCAACAAACTTTCTTATTTAATATATAATATTATATATAATATATTATTAATTTATATATATATATATATATATATATATATAACAGAAGATGTAAACGTCTCTCTCTCTCTCTCTCTCTCTCTCTCTCTCTCTCTCTCTCTCTCTCTCTCTGTATGCTATTATGCATAATATTTCTCGATCAATTTCGATGAAATTGTACACACAAATTTAACAGGATTGACCAAGACTAACTTTTCGATCTCCAGGCCCACTGGGTTTGGCAGAACAATCAATAAAACTGTAGGTGGCTACAACTTTTTGCAAAACCAAAAGAAACGTTACACGTGAACAAAATTTTTACTCGATGAACTGATGTTCTTTGCACTTAATGCAAAACATAGCTCATGTTACGACGTTTATGTAGAGTGCTTGATAGTTTTCCTGCAACATTGTCCTCACACAAGAAAAAATTGAAAAAATCACGTTTTTCGTACTACTTAAAAAAAACATGAATAACTTCATTTTTTTATCCGATTTTCTTCAATCATTTCGCAAAAAATTGCCATCATGCGAGAAATAAGTTAACGGGATTTCCCACGTATAACCAAAAACCACGAAAAACTATTGAAAAAGCCCATTTTTAGGCTATGACTTCCTGGTTTCTCATCGGATGCTTCCCAAATTTGCCCTGTAAATTTCATATGACACAAGTTGTCTTGCGTAAATGTTTGGTTTAGATTGTTTCAGTTAAATGGACGAACTAGGCTCAAAATCTGCTCTTGGTATTTAGTCAATAGTTTTTTTCATATAATTCCATTCTAAAATGGCATACGAACAACCTTTGATGCAAAGATTGTTTGAGAAGGATTATTGAAACGTTAAAAGGGAAACATTCCCGGAAGAACCTGTTATTAAACCGAGATTTACAGTAAACGTGCGAAGGGGGTGGGGTGGGGACGTCCATGTGTTTGCACTTGCAGTTGAATCAAGCTATGACGCTTCATCCCTGTTTTTGTTTGATTATTAGATTTGTGAATAATACCATACTACTTGAAAATGATTCCGGATATAAGAAATTTATTGAATATCTAAAACATTGAACCAATTTAACTCCGGGCAACGACCACAAAAGAAGATTTTATCGATGGAATTCCTTTATTAAGAACAATCAAAAACTTGCGAAGGACATAATGTAATAAAATGAGGTAGGGTAGTAGTTTAGTATAATAAAGGATGAGGCATGCAAGCGGGGACAGAGAGAAGACATTTCTAGACAGAGGGTGCGGGTATACAAGCGGGTGTGATTATGCAAGTGCAACCATGTACACCCCGGAAACGCCAGGGTCCATCGGCTAGTATGCACACACACACACACACACACACACACACACACACACACACACATATATATATATATATGTGTGTGTGTGTGTGTGTGTGTGTGTGTGTGATAAAATATCGTTTTAAGGTATGCTATATTTATGTGTTAAAGTGCTCAATGTCAGGGATAGAGCGTATGTAAATATAAAAGAGGACATTGAAATCAGCACCCATCATCGACAGTCTGTTTCATGCTTAAAAGCTATCATTTAGCATGAAACGCACTATACTCTTTGGGTGATGACTTCAGTGTCAATATGAAAAGAAAACATAATTATTAAAATAAAAAAACGGAAAACATTGTTTCGTTTTATATATTTTTAAATAACTTTGCTGCTTAAATATGATTGAAGAAGTTAAAAAAAAAAATCATATTCACTTTTGTCTGGTTTCAAAGCAGTAATGACAAAAACACATCAGTCAAATAATAATTCTTAATTTATTGAATCAAAAATGAATATTGAAAAAGTATTTATTTTTTGTTAAAATGATATCAAAGCAATCACATTGTAAAACACACATAAAAAACATGTTTAAAAATACACAGAGAAAACATTTTTGCATTGATTAAAAATTTATATATGGTAATATTTTCATCACCATTTTAATATGATAAACACAGTTAATATTATTATAATACCGTACTCCCCCATGTATAATACGCATTTTTTCTAAAGAATAATAAGCAAAATCAGGGTTGCGTATTATGCACAGCTACAAAAAATCTTTAAAAAATTACCGTAATATGAAATAAGAATTATCATAAAACTAAATTAGAATAATATTATTCTATGTTTGAAACCATGTTTTTAAATAAGAGTAGGAAACGCTGGTTTAATGAAATTGGAGAGGTACAATTTATAGGGTTTGATTACAAAACAAGGAGTGCGTATTATGCGTGCGTAGAAACATTTTTTCACACATTTAGCATAACTTTAGGGGTAGATATTATTGATGAAGGCGTATTATACATGGAGAATTAAAGTAATTGCATGAATGTTAATAAGGATATTAAATCTTTAGTAAATATAAAAAGTATATATGGCGTGTAATTAGAGCAAAGCAGATAAAATGATTGTAAAATTAATAATTAAATGTTTTTCATGATTTAATGAAATTTATTTTAACGTTATCGTCTTTGTTGATTTATCACAACATGGTGAGTTGTTGTTTGCACCGGTAAATCTGTGAACATTTTAAACGATGACATTAATTTCGAATTTGAAAGGATGGCACTAACTTTCAATAGAACTGGTGAATTTGTAAAGCGATTGATTTTAGATTAAAGAGGTGATACCAGATACCATGGACAAAATGAGTGGGGTACTTTTTTTATAATCGATCGAAAAGTTTCAATGGAGAAGGTATGGCACTAAAAGGTTTTAACTGCGTTTATCTCTAATGTTGATCCGTGTGCCTTTATATTTGAACAGACGGAGAGATGTGACATTCATTTTACCTCTTGCCTTCCCACGAAAAAAAAAAAAAGGTTTGTATGTGCCGTTAAGTGCTGACTCCATAGTTTTCTTTAGTTTCTTCATCTGATAGGAATTACATTTCGAATGAGAGGAAATATCATTTTAAGCAAATTTCGAAGAATCACGGATGGTAAAAACAAATAGAAAACTAAAACAAAATCAGCAAATAATAGTAATAAAAAGAAGAAAATGAAGAAGAAGAGGTGGAGGAGAAGCAATAGGAAAATCTATTATTAATTGAGGAAAATCTCGAAATGACGTATTTAGTATGGCGACATTTTCATTTAATTTTAGTATTTCGGAAACACATGATTTAGAACTTTACTAAAATTTGTAGTTTTAATATCTCCTACAATCGCTTCGTTATCTCTTACACTCTCTCTTCCTTTCTCACGGTTTCTCTCTCTCTCTCTCACACACACACACACACACACACACTATAGATAGATAGATAGATAGGAATCGAAAGAGATAGATAGATAGATAGATAGATAGATAGATAGATAGATAGATATAGATATAGATATATGCGTGGGTGTAGGTGCTTTCTATTTATATTTCTACACTTGGTGTTGAATGTATACATCAGTTTTTTTGCTTATTTAGCTTAGAGATTTGATGACATACACACACAAACACACACACACACATACATACATATATATATATATATATATATATATATATATATATATATATATATATATATATATATATATATATATATATATACGTATGTATGTCTCAATATATATGTTTTTCTATGTCATTGTAATATATATATATATATATATATATATATATATATATATATAAAAAAACAAAATACCTCAAATGGTATAGTCTATTTCAAGCCGATCTGTAGAACGTTGTACAGAACAGACTGAAATAGAGTATCCCATGTTGAGGTAAATTTTTGTTTATTGTTGTTTTTTCTGTAAAAATTACATATACTCTGATATAATAAATGCATCGAGCTCTCTGTGGATAAGTTTTACTAATTTATTAATATTACTAGGATCCAACCGGATTATATAACAACGGATCGAGTACCTGTATTATATATATAGATATCTATATATATATATATAAATATATATATATGTGTGTGTGTGTGTGTGTGTGTGTGTGTGTGTGTGTGTGTGTGTGTGTGTGTGTGTGTTATGATCTTTAAAAAGGGGATCAAATTTTATTCATAATAAAAGATACAATAGTATTACGGCGATTAAAATTTTAAGTACGTTTTGGACGAGAGATCTTGAGAAAAAATATCGTTGGCAATTAAAACTAAATGGTTGAAAAGAAAAAAAAAGTATTTTCAACAACTGATTTTAAAATATAGAAGAACTAGGCGAGGCAAAACCAAATTAATTTTTTTTCCGTGTTAGGTATTGAATTGGCGACCGGTTTCCAGAACAAGGCCAACTTATATTTTAATTCTTTCTGCCTACACAGGGCAGCACGTTGTATATTAATAACGAAAGACTCCATGATATCAAGGTGGAATCTGCTCCGTGTCTGGTGCAAGTCAGAAAAAGAACTCCGGAAATATATATATATATATATATATATATATATATATATATATATATATATATATATATATATATAAAATTGCATAAAATGGAAATTCAAAATTACCCAATTTGAATAGCTATTTCACCATACAAGAACTTACTTGTAGGATTTATCAAACCAAGGAGTGAATAAATAAAAATAATAATAGCTTTATAATTTTAAACATTTAAAGAATAAAGAAAGGAGAGAGAAAGGTGAAAAAGGAAGAAGAGTATCTGAATTGAAACACCAGTTAAAATAACCTTGACCTATATTTTAGTTTTTAGGAGGAAAATTACTTAAAGGAAATTATAAATTTTAAATTAAAGAAGATTTTTATAATTTATCTTAATAAAAAAATAAACTTTAAGGAAGAAAAGTAACAACTAAAATAAAAAATAAGTAATATACAAATGATAATACAAATAATATGATAATTAAAATAATAATTAGTGAACTAATTATTAACGTCAAGTTAATAAATAAATTTAATATAAAATTATATATTAAATATAAATTAATAAGTACTAAATATAAACTATTAAATAAAGATATTAAAATAATATATAAATGAAATGTAAATTATAAAATATAGATTAAATAATAAAATATTTAATATATATATACATATAAATTAATTATTAAATATGAAAATTAATTAATTAATAAATATAAATATAGAAGTGTATAAATAAAAATTAAATATAAAATATAAGTATAAATTAATTATTCAATATAAATTTTAAATATTAAATCTAAAGTTAAATATAAAATTATAATTTTTCAAATATTAAAATAAGAAATAAAAAAATAATTAAGCAAAATAAAATGTATATAGTGAGGGCAAAAATAAAAAATAATAATAATAATAATAATAATAATAATAATAATAATAATAATAATAATAATAGTATAATAATAACAAGAGTAATAGTAATGATAATAAGTTGGAGGAAGTGTATTTGATAGGAATGATAAGAAGTATAAATAACAATATAAGTGTTAGATGATAACATATTAAGCAAGGTCAATAATATTCTATATAAGTTTGAATCTACTTCGATGACTATATTTGTAAAGTAACTCATTTCTTTTGGCTTAGTAATATACTTCGATTATCGAATTTAATTATTCTAACCTTCACTTCTAAACACGTTACATCTACTTTAAAATTACTCCGAGTATGATCAGTCAGTCTGATAGCTCAGATCCTTTTCCCTCAATTCGCGAATATTTTGGAAAAAGCAATATAGTATTTAAATTTTGGGTTGGAAAAAGAGCCTCTATGGGTATAAAATCTTTGTTTCCGTTCCCCTACAGAAATACCATATAGTGGTTTCACTTATTTTCTTTAGGATAATTTTGAATTTCTATTTTATGTAATTTATTTATTTATATATTCATATCTATATATGTTCAGTTATAATAAAAACATTGCGCTCTCTTTGTAGATCAGTTTTTATATATTATATTATTATGTTTCACTTTAGATTATATACCAACGGATTATTATTTATATATATATATATATATATATATATATATATATATATATATATATATATGAAATTATTTATTCGAAAATTATAACATAAATATGTTATAAAATCACTACAAAATAGCCATTTTGTTTCAACACTTCTGGTGTTTTATGAAGTGATGGTGTTGAATGTAGAATAGAGGTTTTCCTTAATTCAACATTCAACACGGTCATTTGAGAAGACACCAGATTTTTGTAGTGATTTTATAACATATTTATGTTATAATATTCGAATAAATAATTATATTTGTTCTACTCTATATCGAGCACTCTTTTAAGAATAGTATTTCTTGGTTATTGGAATTTACTTGGATATATATATATATATATATATATATATATATATATATATATATATATAATAGACACACACACACATATATGTAATTACATACATACACATATATATAGCTATATATATATATATATATATATATATATATATACCTATATATACATGTGTGTGTAGGTTTGTGTGTGTGTGCGTGCGTGCGTGCGTGTGTTGGTGTGTGCGTTTGCGGAATAAGAGAGAAAAATAACAACGATTGAAATGACAAGCAGCTCATATCCTTGCATCGTCCTCTGCAAGTCGAATCGTTAAAGTTAGGTCATTTCATTTTTTTCTTCTGGTGTGGGGGTGGGGGTGGGTGTATGTTAATTGGCAAGATTCTTATTGGGATTTTTTTTAATCTTATTTCCTCTTATAAAATAGCTTTGAGTTTTATTTTATTCCTATTTTTTTTTTTTGTTTACAATCACATAAATGTTCATGTTTGGTTCCGAACCTACTTGTATTTCTAAAAGTTTTACATAAGTTCTTCATCAACGTTTATTAATGGTTTAGTGGCAAGATTCTTTTACGATAGTTGCTCAAGTTTTTATGTTTTCTGCTTTCAGTATAGTTTTTTAGTAGAGTATCATAGCGATATCGAAAGATAAATAAAATGCAATTAACAATACAGAAAATATGCTTCTCACGGACACTAATTAACATTAATGAATATATATATATATATATATATATATATATATATATATATATATATATATATATATATATTGTATATTTAGGCAGCAATTTTTCATTAATGCATGTTTCATTAAATAATATAGACACGTTTTGTCTATTTATTCTAAGTAAGTTCCTTTCATATTGTCTGATAAGCTTAATCACATTATCGTTGAAAGACGCAAGGGAAACAATTCAATCTAAGCCTTTGGCTTATACAAATCATTGTCAAAGATGACAATTTCCATAAATCAAACAACACACGGACGAAACAACAATGATAGTCCGCATTTGCTGCATGAATATTTCCAAGTAACGACAAAATCGTATATACGAGACGCGGAAACTAAAATCGCGTCGCAGCTCGTGATTAGATTGGATTTAAACATGTATCAATATGGGGTTTTCCTTTCGTCTTTCAACGATAATGTGATTAAGCTTATCAGACAATATGAAAGGAACTTAAAATAAATAGGCAAAACTTGTCTATATTATTTAATGAAACATGCATTAATATATATATTTCGTTACTTTCGACAGTATTTAATATATATATATATATATATATATATATATATATATATATATATTATTTTAGCATATTACAACAAAAATATGTAAGAATCGCTACACAATTGCAGTAGTGTTTCAACATATGATGATGCGTCTCTTCGGGCGATTGTAAAATACTGGTGAGTGAACGATTAATTTGGTTTCAAAAGCAAAACACAGTCTTATTTTTTGAAAAAAAAATCTCATCGTACCTGAAAATTCAGATAATACCGTATTAGTATCAAGCTACTCTCATCTATGAACAATAGTTGACAATATATTGCAATGAAAGTTCGTGAAAGTAAGGAATTTCAACAAGGGCAAATGATAGGATGACTTCAGTGCGGCAAGTCAAATACTAGGTTTTTCCAGGTTCATCATCAAACGGTTAAAAATATTGCCAAGAACTGTAATGAAGATGGCCATTGTCGTTTGAAACAACGTTCAGGAAGACATCGTGTCTGAGCGAACGAAAAGGACACTGAAAAGGAAGTCATCAGAAACCGTCGCTAAAGTGTCAAAGATGTCGCCAACAGGATGGAAATGTCACCATATGCAGTGAGAAAGACTCTCGAAGAACTAGGCTATCAAAGAAAAGTTGCAAGAAAGAAACCCTTGATTTCAGAGGTTAAAAGGAACAGCTGTATGGAATGGGCGAGAGAATTCGAGAGCAAAGATTATCAATTTTGGCAGTCTGTAATTTGGTCAGATGAAAGTAAATTCTGCCAATTTTCGAATTCGAGATAGGTTTATGCTTGGAGAAATGTGAATGGAACGCTGAATGTCTGCAGGCGACCGTGAAACATGGATGGATTGGAGTACTGATGTGTGTCGCTGTCTGGTTTGGAGGGAAATCTGAGCTGATTCTTGTTGACGAGCGGTTGAATGATTCAAAATATCGTCAAATATTAGAGAAAGGGCTACTCCCAATATCTGAAACCAATCAGATTGACAAGAATGTCTACCTTTTTCAAGAAGGTGTAGCGCCATGCAAAGTAGCAAAGGCCTGGAAGTAATCGCAAAGAATCAAGTCTTGTGTAGCCCAAAGTCCTGACATGAAACCAATAAAGCACGTTTGGGAACATCTTGACCGAAGACTTCGAGAGCGTGCAACCAAAATCACATCAGTGGCAACCCTTAAAGTAACATTGCTAAAGGAGTGGCAAAATATAGATCAGACGATTGTTGATAACTTGATCAAATCTATGAAAAATCGAATACAAACACTGAAACTAGCAAGTGAAGGACCTACTCTATACTAGTTCCAAATACTGTTTATTTATGTTGAATAGGCATTGACTAATTAAATTTTGAAATTGGATGTAGTTTATTTCTCCTGGCTAAAAACTTTTCTTAGGTCACTATATATATATATATATATATATAGATAGATAGATAGATAGATAGATAGATAGATAGAGAGAGAGAGAGAGAGAGATAAAACAAATAGGAAACGTATATCAATCTCATATATCCGATATTGAATGTAGCAAACATATATCAAACCCAAATATACGCCATGTCGGCATAGATTTTAATATAAGCAGCGCATAATATTGCATGTAAGGTCCTATTAGAAATATTTTCAGTTGAGAATGCCTCCCACCGGTATCTACTTGTGACTCTCAAATCAGCTTGGTGACTCACACCTTCAAACAAATGAACAACCCTCTGAAAACCTAACCATTATATTACTCCAACTCAAAAACAGGCATTCCCATTTTGTTAGGCAACTGACAAACTGTACTCAGTTGGCAGTTAGGTCTCATAAATTCACTGCTGAATTTGCTAGATGTAACCGTAAGTACTATGCTAATCATTTCTTCTCTCACACTTCTCGCTTGTACAACTCTCTTCCGGCTTCTTATTTTCTTATGAACTAGGAACTTCAAAAATTTACATGCAATGTCAATGGTCATATTTTGTCTTCTTAATTCTTGTTCTTTTATTGTCTTCTTTCATTCTTGCACAGTCAGTAACCTTTTGCATCTTAGTTGCTTTTAGCAGCTTGCTTGGTGTGAAATGATTAAAAAAAAACTGCTACTGAACGGATTATTTATTATTATAGTCCATTTTAATCCACAAAGCATATACATCCTAAGACTTCCAATCAATTACGATCAAAAGCCATAAGATCCATGCTATATGGCTACAGTGTGTTTATTATTGATATTTTTTGCATTATTATTATTATTATTATTATTATTATTGTTATTATTATTATTTATGTTACTATTATTATTCATTATTATTATATTTCCTGATTTCCTGTTTGATTCAATGTTCCACGTTTTTTACTCGTGACAAGTTGCAAGAGTGTGTTTTTTTTCCTTACAAAGCTATTGTGCATATTGTGCATATTGTGCATATTACATTAAGAATTTTTTTTATTAGTGAAGGACTTCCTGGGATTTTTCCTTTCTTCTTCTTCTTCTAATTATTATTATTATTATTATTATTATTATTATTATTATTATTATTATTGTATGTACTTATTGCCTTTCACGTCTATTGAAACTGGTGGCTTTTACTGGAGATCAATATTTCAGTACTCTTCTCGCATTCAAGCTGCGTCTTCTAATACTGTCATTTGGATAGTCTCAATTCTTTCACAGAATTCAATATTTTCAACCTCTTTGCAGGCCTCTTTGGGACTGTTTCGAGCGCACCAATAATAAAGGACACATATGACACTCGACATTTCACAAGATTTTCAGTTCTTTTACAAAGTTCACGTATCTTTCATACTTTCATTTTCTTTCAGTTTTATTCTTCCGTGTCTCTTTTAACACCGACATCCACTAACGTCTTTCCTTTTTGCATGATATCTAGTTTTAACTACCATTAGTTGGCAAAATTTCAAGCCACCTTTTCCCTCTTAATTTTGTCTATTTTTGAACTCCGGGAAAATTTGCTGCATTATATATTTTCCATTCATTCGTAACTGATGATTTTATTCCGGATTTAGACGATCGCTCTTAGCCACATATTCCTGTCTTACTCTAAATAATTTTGACGCTTTACTATCTTTTCATTCTTGCACGGTTATTTCTACACGCAAAATCGTTAAGTATCTTACTCGCTGTTCCCTCCTGCTAATCCTTTCTCTTAAAACTTAGATCCTGGAAGGATTCTTTCGCTGTTTCGCCTTCGCTTTAATGTGTCACGTTTTCCGTCGTCTGTTCATACGCCACCAAGATATTAATATCCTTGTACTTTCTTGATTTTGAGTTACCGTCGTAAGATATAGCTCATAACTTGGACTTTTCTTTCTTACAGTTACGACCGTTTATTTTAGCCTTCCTTTGCTACATCCTCTGGAAGTTCTTTCAATTTCAAATCTGTGTCAGCACAAAAGGAATTCGTTTATCTTAGAAATCTTTAATTACTTTGGAGATCAGTTAGAGAAAGTCTCCTCAGTTCTCCAGTAATCAGCATAAGAGATGTTATATATTCAGTAATGCTATCGTCTGGATGCTCTACACTATTCATAAAGGATTCCGGATCTCAAGTCTTTTGTTCCCTAGACTCTTTGGGGCTGTTCAAAATGAACCAACAACTATCGGCACAAATCTCACTTTCCTTGATACACATTTTCTTTTAGATTCTCCGTTAAGTCTTCATTCTTGTCCAGCCTTACATTGTTTCCAATGTTATTACGTTATTGTATAATAGTGTATAATGGCATCTCTATCTCAACAGAGTTTAAATTTGCTATTTTCAGTATCTATCTTGGCTTCTATATACGAAAGGCGCGCCAAAAATAATATTTCATATTTATTTCCAGAGAAGCAGGTTTTCAGCTATAAAACACAAATTTCCCACGTACTCACCCCCCCCCAATATCGGCTATGTATTTCCTCCAACGATGGACAAAGGCCTTCATGTTGCTCTAGCAAACATATGCATCCGCAGTAGGGACGCACTTTTTAAAGAATCGCTGTTTATACGAGTAAAGCCGTATCGACGAACTGGGCTCACATCTACTGTTTGCTCTCAATAAACGATCAGCAAGCGTCGATTAATAGAAATGGATACCTCGAGTAATTCAGTTATACAACTCATGTCATATATTATTTTGCCAGATTACCGCTTCAGTTAACAAAGAATTATAGGTTATTGATGAACATGTCCGCTCTTATTAACCTCTTCCGCACAACAAACCTCCACCTCTGCGGCCCAACATAATTTAAACAGGCGGTATTACTTCCGGGACGACCCTTTTTTTAAATATTTTCTGGGACGCCATTCATTATAATTCAGTTTCTCATTTCAGATGTATACTTCGCAACCATGCCGTCTTATCCGTAATTTCTTCACATTGCTTCTTTCTTTTTATTTTTGCTTTCTCTATGGTTCTATTCTTCTTTTCGCTAGTTCTCGTATATTGCGAGGATATTGTAATAAAACTTAACTGACACTTTATTCTGTATTTGATATAATACTGACAAGACACTTTTCTTTTTCTTTTCTTTTCCTATACAGTATATCATTTTTATCTTTTCATCAACTTTCTTACCCAGTTTAAGAAAGTTTCTGAACATCTCATAATATTTCGGGAATTTATTCCGGTGACTAAAGTTCTGTGTTTAGTTTCTGATATTTTATTCATCCTTCTGATAAATTGTTTTCTAAAATTTTATTTTATTTTTGCTTCATTCAATCAACTTCCGTTATTTCCAGACAATTCTAATTTTACTTCCGGTTAGAGAAAAAAAATCCAATTTTGCTTCTTGTTTTTCTTTTACTTTTCTATATTGAACACTTTCTTCTTGAACTCCAAATTCCACTCCGATATGCTTTTTGAAGTTTCTTTACCGTTTTCGTGAAATTTTACAATCCCTTTTTGTTTGCGGAAAGGGGATATATTCATGTCTTTCATAATCCCAAAGTAATTCAGTTGTTCCTCTGATTTTATAAATATATTCCCTGTTACACTTTTGTAATTTATGACTTCGTGTTATTGTTCCTATGATAATTTTTTTCATACTGCCATGTCTATTCAGAGGTTAAGTGATTGTGTTGCACCAATGATTCTTTTTCTTTATTATTTTCTTTCTTGACAATGAAGAGAAGGGTTGTTTTTTCTTGTTATCTTCTCCACGGTTTAGAATCCAAACTTTCCTTTTCTCAGACTGTTTACCACCGAAGGCTAGAGAGTTCAATTTACCCTACTATTTAATCCATAGCTGGTGGAGGAGAAATGGATTCATGTTATTCCTAAGAGAATTTGTGAGAAAATAAAAACATATTCGACAAGAATTTCAACTCGAAAACTGATTCCATTGTCTTTTCTGAGATTTGTTGCGCTATATGCTATGATAAATAACCGAAAAGATATCTCTTTTATTAAAAAAAAATATGATTATGATCGTTCATTAAGATGTACTCTCCAATTTTCCCTATTATTCTGTTATAATCGTCACATTTTGTTTAGAAATTATATTAAATTTTCAGCGATTCGCACATCAATGTTTATGAGATCATGTAAAAGGCTTTTATTAATAATGTTACAACCAGGTTTTTTTATTTCTTTCACTTACAATATATTTCGATTGGTGAATTTCAGGTGTTTTTTTTTCTCCTGGATCTTTTTGTAGCATCTTCCACGGATATATAACTTAAACACATTGCCTAGTTATTCCTATTATTTGCCTAACTACATGTCTACAATTGGTTGCGACTGTTCTTTTAAAGGCGTCTTTTTGTATCAAAACATTTCTTCACTTGGTCATCTATCCAAAGAGGTTTGATTCCACCAGGCATTTAAATTGACTGCTGTGTCTGTATAGCAAGTACGTCTGTGTCTCACTCGAACCCGAACTACTTACAATCTATCATTCTTCTGTAAGTGTCTCTTTCAATACCGTATATTTCCTTGATCTGTTGCAATTCATCTTAGTTTTTCCGCCAGACTGCTTTTCTGGAATTCTCTTTTCTGTATTTCTACGGTTTTCTTCTTTTTTTTTTTTCAGACATTTCAATTCTCTGTTAATATTTCATTTCTAAATTATACTGTCATCACTTTCGAATAAATCCCTTTTGGTCTATATTGCTGCACTCAGAGACATTATCTCGTGTTTATGTAATCATTAGCCAAGAGTTTGGTTTTCATTCTCTTGTTGGTGTTGTTGTTATTTTTCTTTGTTATTTATGTCTTTTTATATTTTTTTAAAATTCGTCCTGATCTTAGATTCTCAAATATTAATTATCTTCCTCAGTAACCTTTCTTCTCATTTCGATTATCATTATTATTATTATTATTATTCATTTGCATAATGCCACCAGATTTCTGGTGGTCTTTGCTGAAGACTCAGTGAGAGAACGTCCTCTCAAATATCCAGCACCTTTCTCAGTATCCACGAGGAACTTAGCAACTCCTTGGTCTCAAGAGTTCTCCTCTTTTCTGGATTATTATTATTAGTAGTAGTAGTAGTAGTAGTAGAGCAACATTTTACTCTCTTACTCCCAAAAACGGAATAAGGTAAAAACGCGGGAAAAATTAAATTAAAATTAATAAAATTTTCCTTCTCTGTTATATTTGACGAAAGATGTTTGAATGAAAGCTTGCTGCCCAAATATACATTGTTATATACAAGCTGCGATGAGTAAAAATATTTCGCGCATTCGCATTGTTTTTGATTTTATCGACTGCACAGCATAGTAGGGTCAGTTGGGCACTGTCTGGGAGAAAATGAGCACCATGACGCAACTCAACACGGAGGCTGACATCAAGTGCCTTGAGGAGGTAGTGCTGTCTTGGGTCAAGAGGGTGACTGCTGAAAGACCTTTTGTCTGGCAACAGTGTTTAGTACAATTCCTTACAAGACCTGAGTCTTCAATTAAGGCAAATTAGTAAACATATGCATTTTGTTTGCACAGACATTAATGTTAAGTACATTGATCATATACTCCTGAGTAGAGAAGTGATAGAAAAATCCCAGAGCATGTTACCATCTGCTACCTTAACTACAGGTTCAGGATGATGTTCCTACCAGTTTGTAGCTGTTTTATCTCGTAATGATTACAGAAGTTCTAACGCAGATAGTGCCCTACCATTTCATGACGGTTTTTGTACTCATTGGGTGTGAGTATTGAACATCTTCAGTTGATCAATAGTTTCAATGTTTTGGTCGCAAAATTGACATTTTCACTCCGTATTATTATGCAAGCTATTAGCTTGATAGTTGCATATAAACAGGTTCTGCTTCTTTACAGCAAGAATATATCCTACACTCTCACACTTAAGTCCTGAACTCTTTAACTCCAGTTGAGTTGCGAAAGGATCAGCATATTTCTTTCAGAAAAGAAAACTGATTATGTAGAGGCTTTTGGTTCCAGTTTTTTCTTCAATTTGCTTCTTCTTCCCACGATCTTTCGCTTCTTGTTTCAGTTTTACGGACGATCTTGTGATATTTGTATCTATTTCGGAGATATTTTCAAGATTTCATCCGCATTCTCCGAGGGATCGAACTACAAATGGATATATTGATATCAACTTGTACCACATTTTTGAGATTTCCATTTTAAGGAGCTTATATATATTTTTTTAAGATTTTCAAAGATATATTGCAATCTGCAGGGACTGCCGTGTCTATAAAAAAGCGCATAATGTCTTTGTGTTTTGTCCTTTCCATATATATTGCATATTTTCCAGGGCAGATATTGGATATTTGTCACAAAAATTGCATTTCGGTTTATTATTATTATTATTTTTATTTTCTTTGATTTCTGGCGTTTACTCATTTTTTTCCGGGTCCCGCCCAGGGACTTAAGGTAAGAAATGGCATCATGACACTTTCCACTGACAAAAAAAAAATATAGATAACTTCGTAAAGTGTGGGCTGTACTTGTCAGAACAATTTTTTTTTATCTCCCTGAGGCATGGACTTCCAGGAATCCCTTCAATTAGTCTACTGCAATATTTTCCAACCAGTCCAGGGGCTCCAACTACAACAGGGATTGTTGATGTTCCCATATGCCACATTTTCGAGATTTCTATTTCAAGGTCCTTGTATTTTGACAGCTTTTTCAATATCTTCAAAGATACATTGCAGTCAGCAGTGACTGCCATATCAATAAGGAGGCACCGTTTTTGTTTGTGGTTATTAATAACAATATTTGGGCGGTTGGTTTTGATTGTTCTGTCAGTGTGTATTGTGTAGTCCCATAGAATTGTAACAGGTCCTATCTCCATAACCGGATCTGGTTGGTGTTCATACCAGTTTCTTTCAGTTTTCTTCTCGTAGAAGTTGCAGATTTTCCAGTACAGATATTGGTCCACTCTGTCATGCCGGGTTTTATATTCAGTGGGTGCCAATATCGTGCAACCTGATACAAGATGATCAATCGTTTCTGGATATCTATCACAGAATCTGCATTCTGGGCTGACACAATATTTTAGCATATGTGCTTGATAATTCTTAGTTAGCAAGCATTGGTCCTGTGCAGCAAGGATAAAACCTTCAATTTCCGCTTTCAACCCTGCACTACGTAGCCACTGATGGGTACGGGTTTTGTCTACGTTAGCTTGTTTGGTACTGGCAGGGTATTGGCCATGAAGCGGTTTATCTTGCCATCGCTTCTGTATCTGGTCGGTTGCATTCGTCTTTGCTGTCTTTTTTAAGTATTTTGCAGTTTCAGTCGGTGTATTGTGCTATAGTTGCATCTCTACGCCCATTTGAAACTCCATTTTGAATTTGTTGGCTTCTTTTATTACGGAGTAAAGACGCTTACTACTTTCATGTTCCTTGACGCATACCATCATCCAGTCTTCTGTAGTTTCCAAGTATCTTTGGAGGCCAATTGTTGTAGTTTTGTAGTACAGTTCTAGTTGAACTAATCCTCTGCCTCCTTCGGATCTGGGCATATACAGACGATCAACATCAGCTTTGGGATGATGCATGCGATAGCAAGTGAGAAGCTTTCTCGTTTTGGCGTCCGTTCGCTTAATTTCAGCTATGGTCCAGTTAAGGACATTAAAGCTGTATTGCACCACAGGGACAGCCAATGTGTTTATGGCCGATATTCTGGTTTTTGAGTTTAGCTCAGTATTTAGTACCAGACGTACACGCCTGTAGTACTCTTTTCTTATATTTTCCTTCATTTGGGGGTGTTTTATGCCATCTCCTTCGCTAATTCCTAGGTACTTATAAGTTTCATCATGCTCCAGTTCCCTAATCTTTGTGACAATATCTAAATCTATTAAGGGTGTTTCTGTAATTCTACCTTTCTTGAATGTTCCTTTTGCACATTTATATAAACCAAAGTCCATATATATGTTGTCACTGAAGTATTTTACAATATTGAGGAGGCCTCTCAACTCATCGTCGTCTTTGGCAAAGAGTTTGAGATCATCCATGTTGAGTAGGTGATTGAATATTTTCTTATTTATTTTGTGACCATAGCTACTATTATTATTATTATTATTATTATTATTATTATTATTATTATTATTATTCATCGTTGTACAAATATTTGATTGGCGACAAAGCTAGTCATGATTAAATTCTGGAAATATATATACAGCTACACACACACACACACACACACACACACACACACACACACACATATATATATATATATATATATATATATATATATATTGCTAAGATGAGGTATTATGTACATTATTTACATTATTCGGACTATGATCCTCATCTTTGTCGCCATATTTATTATTTATTATTTGCATGGCAACAAAGATAAGGACAATAGTCCGAATACTGTAAGTAATATATATATATATATATATATATTATAATTATTTTTTTAAATATTCCTTCGCTATATAAGAGTTCTCATGTTTAAAAAATAGGAGCTAGAAAATTCAGTTTAATGTAGCAAAGGAATCATATTTGTAAAAAATAATTATAATTTAGGGTCTACTTTTGTAGTGATCATTGTTTTTAAAAATAAAAAAAACAAAAATACTAAAGAACTTCGGATTATTACCCTAACGTGCTCTTTTCCTATTTTTCTATATATTTGCTCACACACACACACACACACATATATATATATATATATATATATATATATATATATATATATATATATATAGATAGATAGATAGATAGATAGATAGATAGATAGATAGATAGATAGATAGATTATTTGTCCGTATTAACTACGTTTGTTCGAAGATTTGAACTGTTGTTTAGTAATAATTCTTCCATATGACAGTGAATGCTGGATAGTTTCTTCACAGATAAAGAGGAGACATGACGTACAGAATGATACTGAGAATAAAATGACGAGATCATGTAATCCATGAGAAAGTTGTGAGGAAAACAAGAACAAAAAGGATATTTAGAATTAGAAAGAGACAGTTGAGATTTTTAGGACAAATAACAAGAAAAGAAGGCGTGGTGATTTTGAAACTAACAGGACATATTGAAGCCAGAATGGACAGATGTCAGCTGCAAGTCATTTACCTAAAGAGCTTATGTAAATAGATGGGAGAGGTTGGAAAGGGACAAATATTGCTAAGAGTTACAAAAGGGAGAGAGTTGTTGAGGGTCATGACCGTGCGCATGCTGAAAGAATACAGTACAACATAAAAGAAAGAGAATGTTTTTGGAAGAATTGAAAAACGAACTAATCGTTAAAGATGCTAACCAAATAATGATATTCTTTATAGTGAAATAAAAAGATTAAATAAAACCACGATAAAAGTTTTTGTCATAAAATTAAAGAATTCTAAATAAATTCAGATGTTTTTTATGTTAATGAGCATTAATGAGTAAAAAGTAAATGTCGCTGTATAGTAGTGACTATAGCTACCAGTGTGTAAATTCCTTCTCTTGAGGGGTTTATAACACATTATCTCTCAGTTACGTCTCCGTCAAAGGACAGTCGCTACTGAGAAAAATTATACTGAGAGATGTCCAGCCTTGGGGAATATCTGCCCGAGGCCGCGCCATCCCATTGCACCAGAGAATGGGATCAGCACTGTTTTTTTAAAAATAAAACCTCGGATTATTTAACTAACGTGTTCTTTCCTATTTTTTACTACATATTTATATATATATATATATATATATATATATATATATATATATATATATATAGAACAATGATTTGATAATACTAAATTTTACTATAGTCTTCAATAGTACTAGTATAAAGGAAAATTTTCGGCCAACAATTTTTTCTAAAACAACAACGAAATGCACTTTTAAGGAACTAAATGTTATAAAATAATGACACAAGATTACAATATAAAATCGTCTTCAATCAAATTTCGAAAATCAATTCAGTTTGTAAAATTAAAAATGAATACAACTGATAAACAAACCTGATGAAGCACCGGAAATTGGTCAAGAGAGAAGTGGAAATGATTAATGTTCTCCCGAAGAAGACAGAAGCGGACCTAATTCTCTTTTTGACTGTAAAGAATACTTTTATTAAGTTTGACTTTAACTGCTTCAAGTGTACCCTATGCAAAATATCAAACCATTTTCCCTGATATTCGCCAGTACACACAGGATTATTTACCAAATATTTCGTGGTTCTTTTTTTTTTTAAAATAATTGTTTTCGTCAATGATTGATATCTAATGAGGGGTTGATCGAAAATTTCCTTAGATATTTCCCCATTTTTAGTATCAGCTGCTTAGGTTGGTGCTATTTAAGACTATAATAACATTTTGTAGTATCAAATGATTGTTTATATATATATATATATATATATATATATATATATATATATAATATATATATATATATATATATATATATATTATATAGCAGTAATTACCGATTACACTCATCTGTTAGGATGTCTAACTTTTGCTCACATACATTTGTGCTTCTTCAATGCACATATAATCAACATATGATTTATAATGTAACTTAGCTGACTAAATTGAGCTAAGTTGCACTATAAGTTGACTTTAGATACAGTTTCGAGGAGGCCTTATCTGTTGTGATAAACAGTCTGAAAATGGTTAGTATGTTTAAATTCTCGGTCACGATGTCTTGTGACTTCGTGCTAGCACCGCTACCAATGTCTTTTATCTTTCATCTACCCAAACACGCAAAACAAATATATATATATATATTTATATTTAAGAACACACACACATATATAATTATTTATCCTCTGCCCCACGCAGCAAGATGTGGCAGAAGGCCGAGTTTAAAGTGGGGTAGCCGAGCCCGTAGGCTCGGGCAAAAATTCCTTATAGACCACGTAAAACGGAGTCAGTTTCCCGAGACGAGACTCTGCCCTTTTCTCTTTCTCTCTCTCTCTCTCTCTCTCTCTCTCTCTCTCTCTCTCTCTCTCTCTGTACGGTTGTGTATATATGTATGTATGTATGTACGTATGTATGTATGTACGTATGTATGTATGTACTTACGTATATGGGCGCGTGGTCGAGTAGTTAGAACGTTCACATTTTCTAAACATGAGACCCGTGTTCGATTTGGGGGCCGTTGATAGATAGCACGACGCCACAAGACATTGTGGCCGAGGGTTTGAGCCTGCTGGCCTTGTTCAGACTGTTGATCATGCTAGATAACACGCTCTCTCCCAGAAACTGTAACTAAGGTCTACACAGCATAGTTGCAGTATAAACCACAGGTAGGCTCTATGGGTGTTGAACAAACACAAATGTGCCGGAGCGAACGTCTGCAATAGGGATTGGCTAACCACCCTAGTAGACGGGTATCCTCAAATAAGAGTGGCCAGCTATCATGTGTGTACGTATGAAGTAACTGCCATAATTATTTACCACCTAGATTTTGCCCTTTTTTTCACTTTACAACTAAAGAATTAAAAGTATTTATTGGGGGTTTATGTAAATAGACCAAAGAAAAATAATGAATCATTCTGAAGTGGGAAAAGATATTGTAGGTTTTTGTTTACAAATAGAGTCCACTAGATTATGATGATTTCTTTTGGATAACGTAAAAGAGATTATCCTTTTTTCTGCACTCTCCTTAAAGTAAAGTAGAATCATAGAGTTCTCAATTCTGTATAAACTAGGATCACTAGAATGTCAAATTCAAATTTCCATATTAGCATTTATTGACCAATCAGCGAAGCTATCACAAACAAAACTCAAAGCTTTGAAAAAAAGACAAGCCTTTCTGTGCCGTATACTCAAAAATAAAGGCTCACGTTAAGAGAAAGGTTTAGCAATTTTTCCTCCCTAAAAATCAATATTAAAAGTTGGGAAATATATTTATTAACCAATAAAACATCTGATAATAGAAGAACTGCCAGGAATTATGAAATGTTATAAGAGCGAGGGCACAAATTTACTGTAGATGACTTTGCGATGGATACACTCTCGAGACATATAATTTTGACATAGAAATTGCTACTCTCATCAAAGGAGAAATTATTCACTATGACATAAATGTGTCTTGATCACAAGGTGATCTACAATAAATTTGTACCCTCGCTCTTATAACATTTCACCATTCCTGGCAGATCTTCTATTATGATAGTGTGGGATACCTACTAGCAAAAGTGACTGTAAGAAAAAGTAAAAGACTCTAAATGAATTTGAATATACATACATATATATATATATATATATATATATATATATATATATATATATATATATATATATGATCTAAAATTCCCAGCACCCCCAATGTTCGTGCGCATGTGTAGTCGTAATATTTAGTCGTAACCAACATAAGAACTTTTAGTCCGATGAAGTCGTGAAGTCACTTCTTCCACTTTGTCACACACACATCATATATATATATATATATATATATATATATATATATATATAGATAGATAGATAGATAGATAGATATAGATAGATAGATATTGATAATACTAGTGGTAAATATCCACATACATATGCAATCATATATCTAAAATATATAAATATATATACATACATACATACACATGCATATATATTTGTATAAAAAATAATTCCAAGAGGATAGAATCCGGGTAGAACTCAATGTCCAGGACAGAATAAGGATATAATAAAAGGCTTACTGTTTAAGCCTTTTTTATTATATATATATATATATATATATATATATATATATATATATATATATATATATATATATATATTGGTGTATATGGAATAAATTCCAATAACCAACAATTAATATTCTTAAAAGAGTGCTCAATACACAGTACAGCGAATATAATTATTTATTCGAAGATTATAACAGATATGTTGTAAAATCACAAACAAAAATAGCCATTTTGTTTCAACACCTCCGGTATCTTATCAAGTGATGGTTTTAAATATAGAATAAAGGGTTTTAAAAGTTTCAAATCAATTAAACACCCCTTGCAAGGGGGAATGATGTTACATAAGGGGTGGTTAATTGATTTGGACCTTTTAAAACCCTTTATTCTATATTCAACATCATCACAGTATAAGATACCAGAGGTGTTGAAACAAAATGGCTATTTTTGTAGTTTTTTTCTGACATTTATGTTATAAATTTCGAATAAATACTTATAATTATATATATTATGGTAATGAAGAACAGAAGAAAACTACATTAAACATATATTCTGGGTGAAAGAGTTTACTTCAACTTTGCATTATCCCATTACCACATATATTTATTCTGTATTTCCTAAATTGTATCCTACGATGTTTGAAAGAGACAGTGCAAGTGAGAGCGCACTTAAACAACCCAATCATCAATAACTACTTCCCCTGGGTAAGCATTGTCAGCAAGAATGTGTTGTTACCCTCATCATCATCATTCAAAGGTGACTAGTACATATAATTAAAGCTGGAGACGGGTGAGTAACTTATGATATTGTGTGAAAATTTGAACGCATTCAACTCTTTGTATGTGATTTTCGATCCACAACGAACGTAAAATCCTGCCAAGAATTAGCACGCCGATAAAATGTTTCCTGTCATAAGCCAAAACGTAATTAATTAATTCACTACTTGTTTCCCATTATCAACATTTTTTAAAGCCTTCTGTCTTGTTTCAGACCGCTGAGTGCTTTTAACATTGAGTGCTTTTGAAGAGATTTTTTTTTTAAATTCAGGAAGTAAGTCTACGCTTCTACACACTCTTCGTCCTCATATATGAAAAACTGTAAGGACGCTAAAATACTGAATAAAAACCTTCCACACACACACACACACACACACACACACACATACACATATATATATATATATATATATATATATATATATATATATATATATATAGATAGATATATATATGAACTTGTTTAACAAAGAGGGTGTCTCAATATCGTCTAATAAATTTTTAACATAATTCTTTCTGTTTATACACACACATGCATACATACACACACACACACACACACACATATATATATATATATATATATATATATATATATATATATATACATATCTGTGTGTGACAGGATAAGAACAAATAGGAAACGATTAAAAATCTAACATGTTTCGCATTTATTGAAGCTTCATCAGAGAATGCTATATGGATAAATAAAAACGGAATACAAAATTAAAAATAACAGAATTTATTCTCTTTCATTTTTTTTGTTTGTTTCTATCACCATCTTATTCTCTAATGAAGTTTTAATAAAAGCGAAACATGTTAGATTTTAGATTTATAAATGTTTCTTATTTGTTCCTTATCTTATCATTATGCCGTATTACAATTCATATCTCATCTGTATTTGCTTTCTGGTTGAATTTTTGTGTATTCAAGTTACATTAATTTCTTTGAGGAAGGCATGAATCCATTTCTTCATCGCTACACATTTTCTTGCCTCTGCTATTTACCTTGTGCTCCTTGATAAAATCCAAAGAATCAGCAATATTATTGATCCTGATCTGGCAGCTCGGATTCATTCACTTTCCCACCGGCGTAAGGTTGCTTCTCTTTGTCTTTTCTATAAATACTTTCATAGACATTGTTCGGATATGCTCTTTGCTATGGTACCTAGACTTTTTGAATGTAGACACAGTTATTAGATTGACCTCAAGATTTCATCAATTTACAGTTGGGCTGGCTATATGTGTAGCCGTAAGTTCTATTCTAACAGTTTTTTTTTCTAGCAATAGAACTCACTTTTCTTGTGGAACTCACTTCCATCCAGCTTTAATCTGCAAAAATTTAAATGCAATGTCAATCGCTATCTATTGTCCTCTTCACGCACATTATTAATATTTTTGTTCCCAATTCCTCAACACCTTGTAAAGCCTTGAGTCTTAGTTCTTTACTGACTTGCATGAGGTGAAACAGATTAAAAACAAAACAAAAATAAAAAATATTGGTTAAACAGTAAAAGGTAAAGTGAACTCTCTAGCCTTCGTTGAAAACTAGTACAAGAAAAAGGGAAATTTAAAACCTATAATAGAAAGACATACAACCATCCTTCCTAGAAAATTTGTAAAGCCATAAGGGGAATTATTGATAATTATAGTGAAATGTGGGTCTGGTTGGTTCTGATGACAGAATGTTTTTAAAAGTAACGGATTCTCTCTCTATCTCTCTCACACACTACATATATATATATATATATATATATATATATATATATATATATATATATATATATTATATGAAATGACAATTAGTAAAAATTTTAGATTTTGCCGACGCGTTTCGTCTTCCGACATTTTCAAGGCAAAAATGAAATCGAAATGTTTTTGTTGTTATAGTTACATTAAAAAATCCAAATTTAAAAAGATAGACGCTTCTGTCTAAGCTTTTTTTTTGTTTTTGGTTAATGTAAATTACCTTTATAGTAACAGATATTTTTTATATTTTGTCATTTTATACCAATCTGTTTTGTTCACAGAATTGATCTAGGAATTTAACTATATATATATATATATATATATATATATATATATATATATATATATATATGAAGTCAACACTTAGTGTTGACTTCTATATTCACTTTTATATTTACGCTCTATCTCTGATATTGAGCACTTTATCCCATAAATATAGCACACCTTAAGACTATATTATATTATATATATATATATATATATATATATATATATATATATATATATATATATAATGTTCGGAAACAGTCGTACAAAGAGTATCTTAAGGATCCACATAAGCATTCCGGGCTTTTCATTTTGCGTTCGAACATTGATGACAGACACTTCCGTCAGTAAGTTGACCACAAAATGATTTTGTTCATTAACGCAGACCCCCGCCACCGTTCATCGTGGTGTAGTATTTAGTTACGTGGTTATATTGATTGAATTCGATCCTCAATGAATTTACCAAATTTAAAGTAAATTTGTTAATTAGTTTGTAATCTCAAGCAATCCTTTGAGAATTCACTGGAGTTGTATGTATATGTAAGCACATTCTTTCTTGAATATTAGTAAAATTTTGGTAGATTTTTTTTTGCGTTCTAAAATATTTGTAAAAATCGCATTTTTTTAAATTATTTAAATTTCTAGATTAAAAAAAGACTATGTCTGTTTTTTTGCAGCATCTTTTTTTATAATTATCGTGATGTACACACTTCAAGTTTTATTTTTCATTCAATTCTTTTCTTCAAGAGGAACGTATTCATGTCGACTGGATTTTACTTTCTGAATTATAAAATATAAGCAGTTCACTATGAAGTAGGTTAAGAGTTAAAGAGTGTGTCTAGCAAGAACTGATCAATATTCAGCATTAATATCGGATAATATTCATATATATATATATATATATATATATATATATATATATATATATATATATATATATATATGTGTGTGTGTGTGTGTGTGTGTGTGTGTGTGTAAAAACGTCTCATTGAAACTAGCTTTGATTACACGTTTCATCTTTCTAGGCTTCATCAGATCCCGAAAAGAAAGGAAAAAAATATGTGTTGTCTAATTATTTTAAAACTTTGTCAGGATTGTATTTTAAATATATATATATATATATATATATATATATATATATATATATATATATATATATATATATATGTTGAAATCTGCCAGGCTAGTTTTACCCGGCCTTGTGACTCATTTTACCCGCTGCAACCTCTTTACCCATAGTTTATTGCTACTTCTATGCGAAATGTATAGCCGCGCTCGATTCTTTATGACACCAACGCTGACCTTCCAGTCAAGACTCGCCTCACTAAGTCCAAATGGTTGAATCACCCTCATTCCCTATTTATTCCTTTGGCACACTCTTCTTAAGAACTGCTATATTGTGTAGCAGACTACTGCGTGGATGGCTCCCTAAATTCGAAAATTTTAACCTCTAATCAAGTCTTGAATTAGCTGTTGTCTATCTTCTGTATTCAAGCAATCACTTCCTATTTACTCATTTCATATTCTTATCACACACCTCAATCAGTAACCCTGTACATTGAGTGACTCTTCGGCCTTGTATTTCGTAAACTTAAAGGGAAAAACATTTTGCGTGAGACGTTTCGTTCCCCAAGACCCCATCGAACCAAAACGATGTTTCTCTTGATGCAAGCACGCATTTTTTTTTTTTGTTTGTTTGTTTTTTCTTTCCTTCCGCTAATCTATGTTTCCAATGATTTTGTTTCTAAGCTTCCGCCATTGTAATAATACATCTGCCAAGAATGATAAAACGTTCTAAGGTGAGCGCAAATTTACGGTTGATTATCTAGCGATTAAAGAGCCTTCTAAAATATTTTCATCTTAGTAATTTGTTTTCTTTTTTATTAGAGCAGTACTTTTGTAAATCAAAAGTGTGGTCAGTTTTATTACGGTGAGCAACAAAAAAATTAGTAAATATATATATATATATATATATATATATATATATATATATATATATAAAATTATAAAATTATAAAATTAGTATATATATATATATATATATGAATAACTAACGTTTAATTTAAAAGAGGGCTCAATACAAATATTCTTTATTTTAGGATAATTTTATTTAATATTTTATATATATATATATATATATATATATATATATATATATATATATATACTGACTCTCCCGTCGAATTCGACGTATGAGGATCAAGCAGATCAGTTCCTAGGAAACCGACAGCTCGACAACAGCACATGAGATTTGATTATGATTGTGAAGGTTTCGAGCAGGACCATCCATACTTTTTGAAGTATATATATATATATATATATATATATATATATATATATATATATATATATATATCGGGTGTAACATCAAATTTGTCCAAATGTGTAAAGGCATAATTGTTTATCCCTCAAAATGTTTAATATCTGAAATTGTGTCAGCCCGCTGTCTTCTCAACTAAGCAATGGTGAGAGGAAAAAATCATTCAATCCTTCCGTAATGGTACCAACATTCAGACTCTGGCTCCAATCTTCAAAGTCCATTCAAGAGCCATCAGGAGATCGGTAAATAAGTTTAAAAATGAGGGTACAGTAAAGGGAAAAACTGGATCAGGCGGTCACAACAGGAAGAGAGATTATCATTTTAACTTAGAGCTGAAGAGATCAATTAGAAAATATCCAACTCAATCCATAAGACTTTTAGCCCGTGAGAGAGGAGTTTCACCTATGATAATACAAAGAGCATTGAAAAAAGAACTAAAAATGGAATCGTACGTGAAACGCGTGAGGTACATTGAATAAGTTGGAAAATGATCATGGAATAGTGTATATATATATATATATATATATATATATATATATATATATATATATATATGGGAATTTATTTCAATCCTTTATATGCTTCCAATCCTTAGCTATGACTAATTAATGATGAACTTATCATTTTCGTTTATGATCGATTTCATCACGATACTTCTGTTAAGCTTGTAGAATAATTATACATTGCTCAAAATAGGGTACAATAGTGTTATAAAAACCTCGGAGAATTCCAGTAACATTAATTATTTCTAAGATACAACGTTTCCAAGTTTAATCTAACAAATGATAACTTTGTTTTACACGATTTGGACAATTTTGCTGGTACACCCGGTATCTATATACTTTGAATCTTCGAGTTAAGCTGGTAGCTGGGTTATGTTTGCCCAGCCGCTGAATAACCAGCTTCCATGGTATAATGTAATGTAAAACGGATTTCATATATCCAGAGATAGTATTAACCTGATGTCATATTATTCCTGCATTTTCAGATTAACCAAATCCCTGATTTAAAATAAGTTTATTAATCCATTAATACCAACCGTTAACCCCAGTATTAGTAAAACAAAATCTCTCCTGGTGTGTTTCAAACACTTCATCAGTCATAGCGAAAACATGGCGTTGTTGAAGCATCTTGTTCGTTGTTGTTTGCTTTATGACTTTAAGCTGGGCTTGACTATAGCTGCATCAAGTCGCCGAATACGTCTAGCATTTCGGGATAATGTTGCGAGTTAACGCACCGCTAGGTATTGGTTCAGAAATTTAGGTCTGGAGATTTGTCCTTTTGGGTTGAACGCCGGTCACAGGTCCTGAATTATGAGACACTGAAGGCGGTCATAGAGAAGGAAAACTTCCAATCCGGTGGTGAGCTTGTCGAACGCTTTCAAATATCTGATGTAAGAGTCAGATTTCACCATTGCGCTGCATAAGGGAGGCGTACAAGTTGAGCAAGTAGCTACCCATACACTGTTGTAGCCAACTTTCTCCGCTCCTAACGTACATATATTTAATCCAGTGCTCACTAGTGACGAAAAGTGGGTCTTGTATGACACTTTCAAGCGTGACAGATATTGGTTGTCAGCACGAGGTCTTTTTCCTTATACCACAAGACCGTCTCTCCACCCACGCAAAATCATTCTCTGTATCTGGGTGGAATAGTCGACAAATGATGCACTATGATCTGCTAGCAAAGGGCCAACTATCAGTGCGGACGTGTATTCGCAGCAATTGTAACTTGTAAAAAAAGCATTGAAGCAGAAGGATCCAGCATTGGTTAATCGCAAAGGCGCACTGTCTATCCATGACAATGCCAGGCCTCATGTAGTGCATGTGGTCAGGGATACCATACAGCGACATGACTGGGAGATACAGTACCTTACTTCCTGGACTTTGCTCCAGCAGATTACGACCTCTTCCATTCCCAGGGCCACCACCTTGGTGGGAAATCCTTCGCAAATGAGGCAGACTTGTGACAGGTATTCATAAACTTCTTTGCGTCCAAATCACCTGATTTTCACCGCTAGAACATTTCGAAGCTGGAGGCACGTTGGCAAAAGTTTCTGGGAATCAATGGGGATTACGGCATTTCTTATTTGCTATCTGTCCATATTTCTGAGATGAGGTATTGTAATTTTTTTACATTATTAACATTGTTCGGACTTTTGTCCTGATCTATATTATCATATTGACGACGTTTCAGTCGCTGTATACTTGGGAGCGTTCAACAGCCGAAACGGCGTGAATATCACAATAAAGATGAGGACAACAATCTGAATAAAATAAACAGTCTAATTGACTGTATACGTTTGTTTATAATAAATAAAACAACGGCAATGTTTCTTTTGGTTACCTTGTAAATATCTATATTAACTATAGGTTTCTAAAAGACTTCAGTATTAAATATAGGATTATTAAATTCCAGTATATAGAATAATATAGAAGGCATCCATATTAAATGACTTAAATAAGACACGTGAAATATACAAGACTGGAATCTCGTCTCAATATCTGAAAAAAAAAATTTAAAACTAAGTGGTTAAAAAATAAGTATCTTCTTATACAAGTTTTTGTTTATTTGTTTTGTTTGCTTGTTTGATTGTTTGTCTTTTTTTTGTTTTTTTTTTTTTTTCGTTTTGTTTTTTTTTTTTTTTTTTTGTTTTTGTTTTTTTTTTTTCTTTTTGTTCCCAATAAATAACCGGCATAATTGAAATAACCCTCAAGTTATTCTCAGGTCTAATATAAGCGTTATCTTTCCATGGTTTCCTCCTGCCTTGGATTATTCTAAACTTTATTTATGAAACAATATATTTTTGAATATTGAATTTCTATATACAAATTTACATAAACCGGTGTTGAAATAGTTTTAAAAATTCAAATATAAATCTACTCACTGCATTCTTAAAGGAAATGTTTTTTGACATTGAAATTCTGTTTTTGTCATAATTAGTTTCGAATTCAAATGTTCCGTAAAATATCTTTATCGAGATGCCCGAAAATGACCGAGTATGTTTGTAAAGATAAATCCAGAGAATTTTCCCTACGTTTATTTGTTTATTATCGTTTAATTTCTGAATAAGAAGTCAAAAACACCAGTGCAAACAAAATTAATTCTGATCAATATAAAATCGCATTTTTTGCTTTCCTACACACATCTTTAATTCATGTATTAATGTTATGTCTAATCCATATATCGATAGTGTCTTTCATTCATAAGTGAATCCCAAATAGAATTTCAATTTTCTAAATATGTATATTTTAAGAAATATGTTAACAACCATGCATAAAATAAAAGTTTTCATTTTGCTCCAAACTTGCCAAATCAAATAATCCTCTGATCGCCCGAATGCAAAGCATTTATCATCACAAGGGAGATAACTTGACGGTGACCAAGATTGCATTCGTATTTGCATTTTTATGCTTATTTTCAGAAAATAGGACCGACAAGAAGCTGAACATTTATTGTTCCAGCGATTTGATTTGAAAGGGAATCTAAAAACTACATTTTTTTATTAAATTCTAAAATGTACATTTAAAGCCAAGTTATAAATCCAACAGATAAAATTTTATTAATGCCAGAAATCATACTTAATAGTTTTCTTACATTTTGGAAATACTTTATAGGCTCTTCGTTTCACACGATTATTTTTCCTGTGGGAATCAACCTGTTCTCTGCTTAACGGTCTCTTTTCAAATATCAAATAAGGGTCGATGTCAGATCGTCCAAGTGTATTACGTTTTAAACATCTTATCGGTGGGACAATTAGACTATTTTATGATTTTTGAGGACATTTTTACAAGTAATAATTTAAAATTTATTTCCTTTCATGAAAGCTAATTGTTTTCATAAAAATGATTGTTTTCCTACATATTATGAATTATAGTTAAAGCTGTGATCAGTGAATTAAACACTGACAATTGTCAATGCTTTGATGTTCAAACAAATTTTTTATTAAAATCGAATCAAAAATTATTTTGAAAATCTTTAGTATTTTGCTTTTAATTCTTAGGTGAGATTTTTAGGAATCTATCTTAGAATTCAAATAACTGAAATCTACTGCCACTCGGAAATTAGGAAAGGCTACATACGGTCAAAAGAATCGGTTAGAAGAAGAACTGTCCAAGAATTAGCGTTAAGCTAGCGAATTTAGTTGTCATCCATAGATCTTACTAGATATGAGAAGCTGGTTCAGATCTCGTTGAAAGTTAATTATTTATTCTGATTTCAAACTGCGTGCTTTAATTGTCGAAGAGTCGATAGACTCTGAACATTATGATAAAGAGCAAGAAAAAAGTTAAGAAATTAGTTTTGAAAAGCTTCTTAGAATGTTTAATTACGCCATTTGTATTGCATGGAAGTTAATTTCCCCTTGAAGACTACATGTTTCGTTTGAAAATATTTTCTTTAAGATGGAATGTCATTTCACGAATGTTTATATATATATATATATATATATATATATATATATATATATATATATATATATATATATATATATATATATGTATATATATATGTGTGTGTATATTTAGGCAGCAATCTTTCTTTCATGCACATTTCATTGAATACGACAGACAAGGTGCTTTGATATAGTTTTTTTTTTTCTCATGCGATTTAATATTTTTTTTAGATGCTAAATCATATAAAAACTGTCCGAATGTTCTTATAATCCGAGCGCTTTCCGCTACACATTTAACCATTTTCAAGGATGGAATATTTTAACTGTTAAATAAGAAAGTTTGTTGCATGTATGTATTTATATAATTCTTTCATTTTTCAAAACACGGTGAAGATGTTGTGTCCATTATTAAGTGGGTTTTTTTTGCTTTTATTATTAAGTCGCCATTATTTATGTAAATGATTTTATTATATTTGTGTTGTTATATATATATATATATATATATATATATATATATATATATATATATATTTTGTTTTATTTAGTAATCCGACAGATTTTATTACTTAAATGTTATTTTTAACACATAAACGGAGAATCTACTCAAATACGAGTATATATATATATATATACTCGTATTTGAGTATATATATATATAATAATAAGTAGGAGGATTTGATAATTATATTTAATTGATTCATTGAGTCTGATAGAAACCTCAACAGGAAATAGAGGAAGCACTGGACGGCCGTTTCGTCCTATAATTGGGACTCATCAGCAGTGCGCATCCACCACCAAGCTCGGCCCACAGTTGGGTTGTCAAACTCGAACAAGTTCTACCAACTGTAGGACTGTGCCTCGGTAACGACTACTCATTCGGGAATCAGACTCAACTAGCGAGTCGATTAGCTCACATATTCCGAGGCGGAACTCGGTACAGTTGGTATGTTCTCTTGACAACCCAACTGTCAGGACTGATACCCCAGGTGGATGCGCACTGCTGATGAGTCCCAATATACGGAATATGGCCGTCCAGTGCGGCCTCTATTTCCTGTTAGGGTTTCTATCAGACTCAATGAATCAATTAAATATATATATATATATTAGGTTTACGTCACTTTATTCCAGCTAACTGATTTCACTTTTAAGGATCTTTTCAAATGTAACCTGCAGAATTTAAACCAAGAAATGAAATTCCCAGTTTTTTGTAAAAATTATTAAATATTACCTTTTATGGAAGCAATAATAGTGTTTTTGTTTTTGTTTTTAATGGTAATTAATTGCCCCAAAAGAATTACAAATATGTTTGAAATCTTTCTGCTATGATTGATCCATTTTCTTTTGTGAATGAATATAGTTGGCTTTAGGGTTAATTTTAAGAAAAATAGAAAATTTGAACTCCCCGAGAAAGTCAGCTTAGTATACACTTTGCACAATATCATAGCAGCCTATTTCTCCCCGCATGCCAGATCCACCCCCACGCTGTTACCATGTAACACAGTACAACAATTGTAACAGGAGAAGAGCATCTCTAACACGTGTTGCACCAAGAAATACCACGACACCCACATAAAATTATCAAAAGTGTGAAATAATTTGAATTGAATAGAAGAAATGTTGATAGAAGAACAAATAATGGATAGAGGTTATAAGAATGATAAGAGTGATACATCACTGTCAGACAATGATTAATAAAATGATTTCACGGATCATTAATATAAAATAAGGATTTCGATCCTCACCCGTTGTTATGTACTTCTGACTTTATACAAAAAAAGAAAATAGCTTCATTAAGAATTACTTTATCTGTCTTATAATAGTCTTTACATATGAATATATTTCCAATCCACTAAATTTAATCACTATTATCTGTGTAGCTTGAAAATTTCGTTACAGATGAAAAATCGAGGGAGATAAGATTCCCAAAAAACATTGCTACGAATCCTAACATGTGAGAAACGAAAAAGACCTTAAATATAGGAACTACGAAAACCTTCGTACTTAAAATCAGAAATTTATGGGGTACATTATTAGAAAGGACGGTAAATATGAAACTCACAGGACGGATTATGTGTCGCAGGCAGCAGATAGTAACTTACCTAATGAAATATACAGTTCTAAGGGACAAGAAAAATTTTGGAGAGCCTTAATTACCCACATCCTTAAGAGACACTGCACATAAAGAGTGATAATTATGAAAAAAAGATTGTGTAAGAAAATAAGCCAACGGCGGGAAATACGAGTTCTTATTGCAAAATTCCTGGACTAGAATCTACTGGTAGACGCCTATGTAATTCGATTTATATAAAAGAACTGATGGATTGTTTGGTGAAAGTTTTCATTAAGAATTTTAAAAGTTTCTTTTCCCCCATATTATCGGGTGTTTTGCATTCTGAATGCTTATTATCATGAGCCGACACTCGACAGGCCTTGAAACTTGATAGATCTGCAAATTTAATGCAAATATTTTGCTTGAATTTGTCAGCTACCTTTAGGAATCAACACAATTTTACAAACTTTCGGTTAATAATTAAATTCAATTAGATAGCATCTAAGTTTCATTGGTTCTTAGTCAACTGAGCCAGTCTATAGAAGAAAGCTGCCCGAGTATTTCAGTTAGATGATAATCCGAAAACTTTCGGATATCATCACGAAGCTTTCTCCCAAGAATTGTCAATTTATGGAACAGATTCCTGTCTAGGTGCTTATAAAAACTACAAGCTCAAGATTTTTTTTTAATATAAAGGTCAATTGTTATTAGTCCTCCTCATCTTCATAATCTTCAATTCTTATCAGCTTCTGATTAAGTCATATTATATATTCCATTTATCATTAACCTTTTAACAATATTCTTCTACTTTGAGTGGCTCTCAAGGTGGGTACTGGATGAATTATAGCATAAAATAAGCAAATATAGCAACTATTACGGAATAATTAACTATAGTGGGTTGATAAATTTCATAAATATATTTACGGCATATACTGAAATAAACTAAATTTCAAAGCAAATATATAAGTTGTTAACTTATATATTGCTGAAATGAGTATTTTTTTATCCTTTTTTTTTAACCTTTGACAACAATAACCGTATTTGACGGCATATAAGATTCACAAGTGTATAAGACGCAACCCAATTTCAGCAGGACAAATCAAGAAAAAATTAGTAATTAGTAAAATTATTTGTAAATGATACAACCTAGGCTATATTTATGAGGTATTATTTTGGTTAAACAAGCCATGCTTACAATTAAACGAAAAATAACAGGAAAAAAAGAATAGTGCCTATAAAACTTTATAATATCGAAAGGTAAGAAAACAAAATAAAAATCAAGCAATTATTACAACTGAGCAAAACAATAGTGTTACCATTAAAATTTTATTTAGATTCAAATCCAGAAAATTCGTCGTCTTCGTTATCTAAACTCTGATACTCATTTTCAATATTACTATCATCGTCGTTAAATAATGCGCCATCTAATTTCGGTAGACTTTCGTGAATTTTAAACCTACATATGGCATATAAGACGCAAGGAAAGATATTTTTAGTAAATTAAAGTGCGCCATATATGCCGTCAAATACGGTATATTGGCATTGATGCTTTAGTGAAAAGTCTTTTACTAAATTGATTTAATAAATTAACAAATGTCTTCTTCCAAAATACTATCGACGTATAATATAAAACCTGTAATTTGGTGAGCAATATTTCGGACAAAATTACAAACTTAATCTCTTAACTCTTATGTAAGATTGTTTATTTTATTTTATTTCAACTTTATTTTGATATGTAATCCTAATTTAAGAATTTATAATGGTATATACATATTGCATAAATACGCTTGGAAATCTACTTCACCTTACCCCTTGCTTGGGGATTAAGACTTGGCTCTTTCACTTTGTTTATGGCCATATCACGTTGAAACATTGGTTCTCGTATGACCACTAAAGTTAAGCAATATCGAGCTTGGTCATTAAATAGATGGGTGACCGCTTGGTAATACTAGGTTCTGTAAGTTTGGATGTGCGGAGGGTGTAATTGGTAGTGGCGGAGAGTCGTGTTTCAATTCTAGTCTGGTTCTTTATATTCACTTACGCACAAATAACCTCGGGAAAAGTAAGAATATACCACTTTTTCCCCAGCTATGGATTAATTAGTAGGACTTGTCTCAGTAAATCATCATGACCGCCAAAATATTCTTAAAATCTAAAAATATTTTCTGGATTTGAATAACCTGCAAAAGGTTGATAAGCCGTAAAAGAATGAGTCAATCATTGAAAAACATAATGCCAGACAGCATTGCACTTAACCACCCAGACTGTTTCCTTGCCCTGAAAATCAGCATTTAAACAAGCAATTTGTATCGAGGTTTGAATTCCGATTTCTGGTATAGATGAAAATTATTTAACTATCGAAGCTAACCTCAACACTATGAACCAGTTCTTAAAATAAATAAAATGATATAAGATCCGGAGCCAAGGAAAAAAATGATTTTTTTTTTTTGTTTTAATTGTTAAATGTCACAAGTTTGATAATTTTAAAAATGAATGTAGCAATTTTTTAACACATTTTGCAAACAAAAGAATGAAATATTTGGAAAAGTTGCATACAGAATTTTCAACAAAATTTAAGGGGTTGGTGATCAGACTGCTTTTTCGGTTCGAATCGGGCAATTATAAAGTATACAACGACACAGTTTTTGTCTTGATTTTATTTAAAAATAAACTTGCATGCTATCTTCTTGAAGAAAGGGAGATAACAAAATGCCATTT